>JAZDUH010000028.1:517500-567500 GCA_036419115.1 Scarus forsteni | reverse complement strand
TAGCCTTTTACTAGACAAGAATTTTAAAGAGTCACTTAAGTCACAAATCATTTTGTACAAAGAGACCAATTTATCAACAGCTCCGTCTGCAGAAATTGCATGGGAAGCCTTAAAGGCCTTCTTGAGAGGTCATATAATCCAATATTCTTCGTTTAAAAAAAGGAAAATGGCGCTAAAATCCAGGAGCTTGAAGAGCAGATTAAAAAAGCAGAGTCAGATTTTAAGAAAAAGACATGTTCTAATAACCTAAACCATTTAACTAGGCTGAAGTATGAATATAACTCAATTATGACTCAAAGGGCAGAATTTGCTCTCTTCCGGGCCAGACAACAATACTTTGAGGAGGGTGATAAGGCTGGTAGGCTACTAGCAAGATACATTAAACAAAAAGAAGCGTTAAGTACCATTCCAGCCATTCAAGGGGCTGATGGCAGACTTTTGTCTGATCCTGAAGAAATAAATGGGGCTTTTAGAGATTTCTGTATAAAACTGTATACCTCTGAGCTAACAGTGAGTAAAATAGATATTACATCCTTTCTCTCAACTCTCAATCTTCCTCAATTGTCAGATGACCAGCTTGAGCAACTGGATGCACCCATCACTATTGAAGAAATAATGAATGTCATCAAAAACCTACCTTCAAGTAAAGTGCCAGGCTTAGATGGCTTTACAGCAGAGTTTTATAAAACTTATTCTGAAGAGCTAGCACCTTTGCTTTTAGAAACTTACAATAAAGCATTTGACAAGGGTAGACTTCCTCCCTCTTTGACAGAAGCTGCTATTACTCTTATTTTAAAAACTGGTAAAGATCCCTTGGATTGCAAACGCTATAGACCAATAAGTCTGACGTCCTGTGGTAGTAAAATATTATCCAAAATCTTAGCTAACCGACTCTGCAAAGTTATAACTTCCCTGATCCATCCCCACCAGGTTGGCTTTATGCATTCTCGCTGTTCTGCAGACAACATCAGAAGGTTTATCAATATAATGTGGGTCAGTCAGGACTACACCTCCCCTGTGGCAGCCATCTCCTTGGATGCCGAGAAGGCTTTTGACAGGGTAGAGTGGCAGTTCTTGCTCTCTGCCCTGGAGTCTTTTGGTTTTGGCCAGAGTTTCATAGATTGGGTCAGCCTTATTTACTCTCATCCCACAGCTTCTGTTCTTACTGATGGTGTTATATCCTCTCCATTTGAACTGGGGAGAGGCACTAGACAGGGGGATCCTCTATCTCCCCTGCTCTTTGCAGTTGCGCTGGAGCCTTTAGCAGTGGCTATCCGCAGTGAGCCTACATTTCCAAGCATTTTAGTATTTTAGCTCTCCTTTAGTGGAGAGAATCGGCATAAATTAATGCTGTATGCAGATGACATTCTTTTATTTGTTTCAGATCCTGAGTACTCTCTCCCCTCTCTTTTTAAAATTATAAATAGGTTTTCTTCCATTTCAGGATTTAAAGTAAATTGGTCAAAATCTGAGGCTCTTCCTCTCACACATACTGCCCTAAATCCCTCTTCCAATTCGGCAACTTTGCCTGGCCCAAGAAAGGCATTAAAGGAACACTACACCCAAACAACGATTTGGCCTCATTTTCTACTCACCCTCATGCTGAGCAACACTCTGGAGTACTTTTTTGATGTCTCAAATGCAGCCGGGGGTCCGGGGGGATTTTCGCTGTAAACAAACGTCCATCTAACAGGGGCAGCCACCCGAAAAAAGGTCCATAAAAGTCCACAAAAGCGTGCCTATTTTCCTTCATACTGCTCGTCGCTGTAATCCAAGTGTCCTGAAGCGGATGCGTCCATAATTAATTGAGCGAGGTCATTTAGTACATTTTGAGCCTAAACAGTGCTATAGCGTACTTCCGCAGTGCGTCTATCGCGCTCCCTGCACTATGTAATCCGTCTGGATTGGTCTGCCAGCTTCGTAGTGCAGGACACTGCGCGCCTTATGAGTAGCACTGTTCCACCTGTGCTGGCTGATTTGATTAAAATAAATTTTGACCCCTTAATAGATAGCTTGCGAGCTGATGTGACACGGTGGTCCCCACTTTATCTCTCCATGTGGGGTAAGGTAAATATAATTAAAATGAACTGCACCCCAGAATGTAACTACTTATTACAGGCTCTTCCAGTTCGCATCCCTCTGCATTATTTTAAGCAGTTCCATCAGATTTGCAATAGGTTTCTGTGGCCCAGGATTAACCTAAAAAAGCTGCAGATGCCAGTTGATAAAGGAGGCCTTGGTGTACCAAACTTGCTATTTTATCATTATGCGTTCACTTTCAGACATATGGTACAATGGTTTCAGCCCCCAGAGAGAGCTCCTCCCTGGTTTGACCTCGAGGGTGCTATTTGCACCCGTCTCATACCCACAAACCTCATCACAGTCAAACTCTCCCCATCGAAGCGATCGCACCCTATTTTGTCTCATATTCAATGGGTTTGGAAGAGAGTAGCTCAGATTTTTAATTTTGACCCCTATCTCCACAGTTCAGCCGGTATCTGGCTAAATTCAAAGCTTTGTATAGACAGATCCCCATTTCTTTCCATTTCTACGTTTGGCTCTTCCTCCATAGCCCCACGTAGTGCTGATATTTTGGAAATGGTCCTTAAAATATCTGGACGTGGCCATGAAGCTGCTGCTTACTGTTCCAGGATCCTCAAGGCTTCAGAACTCAGTAGGGGGTCACTAAAATTATCCTGGGAGGCTGATTTACAGGTCACTTTCTCAGAGACAGAATGGGATCAAATTCTAAGGAATGGGGAAAAAATGTCAAGAGAATTGCGCACTAGACTGATCCAGTTCAAAATCCTAAATAGGGTTTATTGGACACCATCCAAGCTGCACAGAGAGAGGTTTAGTTAATACCCCAGTGTGCTGGAGGTGTCTGGATAAAGATGGTACTTTAGTACACATGCTCTGGAGCTGCTCTAAAGTTCAGGAATTTTGGTTGGGGATACACACCACTATAAAAAAGATTACTGGCCATGATATCCCCTTCACTCCCAACCTGTTTGTTTTAGGTGACCCCTCGACTTTAGGTAACTTGGATCCACCACTTGCAGACTGGACCCAGACTGTCCTCATGCTAGGAAAAAAATGTATTGTTAAAGAATGGAAGGCTTCTTCAGCACCAGTATTATCCTCATGGTACACCTCTCTTGGTCAGCTTGCTGCCCTGGAAAAATTATCATATAGGCTGCTAGACAAAATGGAGGAGTATGACTTAAAATGGGGGCAGTATCATTCATTTATATTGTCTAACTGAAGACGTTCCAACTCAGAAAAGGTAATTATTATAAGTTGTGTGGTAATAATGGTTTGGAAATTGTGGGTGTACTGTGATAGAACTCATTAAGAACTCATCCCTTTTTTTTTGTCTGAATTTGCGTCTATGTACGTCGATGGCCATTTTATTGTGCTCACTTTAGTTTGTATGTGGGTCTTGTCCTTGAGAATGTTACTGTTTCTTTATGTTTGATTACTTTGAAAAATAATCAAGATTACTCATCATAAAAATGCTGTGTAGTATTTGTTTTGCTCGTTGCAATGAGCTAATGGTAATAGCTGAGGGAAGTGAACCAAAGGGAACTGCACTACATGTTCATCAGTGTTCATGTTACTTGTTGAAAACCTGAAGGGTAAACTTTAAAGCATGATCATTCTTACAATAGTCTACAGGAGTTTAACAGATTGCTGAAAATCAGTCCTGTTTTTCTATTGCAAATTAAACTAAAATGAATGAAAGCTGTGTTTATCCTTTCCAGTAATGGTAGTATGAAAACAGAAAATGATGTAAAAAGGGTGTGTGAAAGTGTCAACTATAAGTGGTGTTTCTCACTGTGTTCATCCACTCATGCAGACATATGTTGCAGGTGGGTGCATGTGCTGTGTACTGTTGCTGTGTTGGAGGCACGCTTTGTCAACATCAGTGAAAGAAGTCCCGTGGATTTAAGTGCAATCCCTTTGCAGAGATTCAAACTGGTGAGTTAAAGAACACCTGCTTTTTCTAAGCAGAAGATGACTGTTCCCTGACACAAAAGACTAAAACAATACATTTGTCTACAATTAATATTTTTGTTGATGTGACTGTCATATCAACCACAAATACCATTTTATATCATAAATAACATGAGGGTAAAGAACCAAGTATATTTAGTGCACATTTTATGCATGCTCACATACTGAAAATGTATCTGTTCATCTTGATAGTTTTTTTTTTCTGTGAGAACATTTGTATTAGCAGTCAGGTCCTGGTTGACTGTGGTGTTGATCAGCTGATAAACAGCCTATTTCAGTTTACTTGTTGTTTTCAGTAAATTACTTTTTCAAAGGGCTTTTTGTCACACTCCTCCTTCTTACTTTTGCATATTATAGCTCTATTTAAAACCTTATTGAGGTCCAAATGTGCAAAATGCATATTCTAGCAATTTTTCAACTGGCCTTAAGTTTTTGATCAGGTCTGTACTGTTAAAGAATTTAAGACACAAGAGACAGAGCTGAAGAGCAGCATTCACAAATTCAATTAACTTGAAGATTTAACATAACATTTCCTTATATTAAGTTTCAAGTCTTAGAGCTTGCTCTGTAACACTCTACAACACAAGCTTTAAATGATAGCAATAGTTGGGTCCATGAAACATGAACGACTTGGTACAGAAACATGTATCAATAATAAAAATAATACATTTTATTTAAAAGCGCCTTTCATGACACTCAGGGACACTGTACAGGATTAAACAACAACAATAAAATCAACAAAACAATACAGCTATAGACCAATCCTGAGAAACCCCAGAAGTTGTCGAGCCGCCATTACTGCGGTGGTAAATCGGGCAGCTGGCATATGAGAGTGATCAGGAGAGTGGGCTGAACAAAAATCTATTTCTTGTTTTTTTATCGCCATAAAAACATGCCAGGACAATCTGGGAGAGCGTGTGCTGTTTTAGGCTGCCAACAGTAGTGCCTAACATCATCAATCCAACTATTCATCTTGCTCTCACAGCCAGCCACGACTGTACTTTACTGTACTACAGCACTACTGTACTGTCGATAGTAGTGACGCCATCTACCACAAGATGGTCGCGCCTACAAACCCAATGCATATGTAAATTAATTGTAATTCTCAATTACATACTATATTGTTCTTACATTATTTTATATTCATTATTTGTATTTTATACGAACAGCTCTCTTTGTGTAACTATCAGGTAGCGATACTCCCTCCTGTTCAGTGCCATCGCGAAAGCAGCACATGGCTAATTGAATAGCATGAGTAGGAGCTGGTTAGCTTAAGGCTATCCAGGCTCACAGCAGTGAGGACGTAGAGCCGATGGAGGAATAAACAGCAAAATGACAGCACTAAACTAACAAACGGAGGAAAACACTCAACCGTAGCTGAACCAGAGACCCCATTTCTCACGGCTGGATGTAAAGTTAAAGGGTAACGAAGATCAAATCGTAAGTGGGTGAGCAACATAGTTCACGTAAAATGTAGATGTTATTTTTTAAATAAATATTTGACCTGAGAAAAATTTGTACCTGTGAAATATACCAAAAGTTTTAGCCCTTAGTTTACAGTACTCTTGTGGTTCTGTAATGTTTTGATTACAAACGTCCATGCCGCTGTCTCAGACAGCAGGTGGTAGTCGACGCACTGTTCCACCACCGCAGTAATGGCAGCTGCTGACAATGGCGGCACCCACAGATCAGCCGTAGGATTGGTCTATAAAATCAGTAAAACACAACAGACAATGACGGATAGGTAGATGAGAATGGCAAATTCATGTTAAATAGAGTATGCAGCTCTGGATAGGTGGGTTTTGAGTCTGGATTAGAAGAGGTAATGATGCGGGCAGCTGAGTGTTAGACCAGTTGGAGTTTTTGGAGTAACCTGCAGTAACCTTCAGACAGACATGGAGCACACGCACAGGGCTGAATTTGACTTCACTGAAGCAGGGAGAGGGCATTGCCTCCATTGTCTCCTGTCTCCAGCACTTCATCAATTAGGGCTGACATGTCAGCCTTGAGTGTCTCAGACTGCTGAACTTTAATGTCATTAAATCCAGCGTCCAGGACAATGGTGGCTGCAGGGGGATTCTTCTGAAGGAGGTGGATTGCAGATGATGCGAGATCCTATAGGCAGGTACCTGGATCGCAATAGGTTTTAGCAACACTGCAGACAATCGAGGACCCAATGATGCAGACAGGTGGTGAGCAGGGAGCATGTAGTCTATCGGCTTAAATCTTGTTATTGTATGGTGTGATCACTGAAAACTCAGTTCCATGTGAAACTTTAAGATATAGCAAGGAGCAGTCTTAGCTTCAGGGTTGAATAAAAACGTAAAAACAAATAAAAATGTTTATTACTGACAAAACCTCTTGCCGATCATCTAACACGCCAGTGCATTTGCAATAAAGAAGATAATACAATGATAGTAAAAGATAACTTAACATAACACAGTTAAAGTAAAAGCAAGTCACAACAGCTGCACAGGATCATTTTGAGTTGCTCAAGAGTTTATCTGATGGCTGTAGGCAGAGGCAGGCTAACATTACCCATTGACTCCCATTGTTAGAGCTCTTCCCGTCTCTTCCTTGTTGTTCTATGCACAGTCAAAAGAATGGTGTGAGGAAAGACACAAAACAAAAAAAATATTTTTTTAAGATTAGAGCTTTTTTTACTGTTTTTTGAGCATTTGTAGTACATCTTTGTCCAAAAGTGCCTGCCTCAGAATGTTAATCAAGGTCAAATTGAGAGGGAGTGAAACTTCTCTTGTGAAATTTCAGAAGCTTGTTAAGATATTAAAGGTAACAGGTTCCAGTGCAGTCAAAATTGGTAAATGCACATTTGTAATTAATGTAAGATATCCACTGCATGTGCCCTGGTCCTTGTACCCTTGTTTATCTTTGACAGAAATGTTACTACTGTAAGAAGAGGATGAAAAAGGCATCAGGTTGCTGTGTGCAGTGCTCTCATGGACGCTGCCCAACTGCCTACCATCCCACATGTGCCCTGGCTGCTAAAGTGCTCATGCATCCAGATGAATGGCCCTTTGTGGTCCATGTTACCTGCTGTAGACACAAAGGCCCCATTCAGATTGAAGTAAGGTGCCACTGAGTATCTATTAAACTTTGAAAGACTTACTGTAAACTACTGAGGTATTGTTAACATGCTTTCTTCGCCTTTACGTGATTTAAATGTTTTTTTGTTTTTTTTCCCAAATAACAGATGATACAGTAACACTTTCCATTTCTACTATCAGATTTTATTGATAAAGTTATTTGTTTCTCTCCTGACAGCGCAATAAAGCAGCTATGCATGAGTTAAGTGTGGGACAGAAGGTCATATGCAAACACAAGAATGGTCGCTACTACCAGTGTGATGTGGTGCAGCTGTCTAAAGAGACGTTCTATGAAGTCAATTTTGATGATGGTTCCTTCAGCGACAACCTCTTCCCTCAAGACATTGTGGTACCAATCATTTTTCTTTTTTTAAGTCTTTTCATTTCTTAAAACAATATCTTGTCAAGTTTTTGATAGAGCAGACTTTACCCTAAAGTCAAAAGAAGCTCATGTAGCAGGAGGTTTTTATATTAATGTATGCCTCAAGAGCAAATGTAGCAATGCCAACCGTCCAAACATGACAAAACATAGCCATCAGTACCTTGCTAAAAGTTAACAGGGTATTGTTGTTATAAAAGTTTTCCCCCTCTTTTTTACAGACAGTAAAACACCATACGGGGGCTCAAATTCTGTTATTAAATGTTTGTGCATTTTCGTATATACAACCAAATGCAGGGATTGAGGTAAAACAAAAACTGTTTTGTCAGAAAATCCTGAAGAAAAAAAATCTGCAGAGAAGCTCTCAAGACAAGTTCTTAGAAATTACATTTTTCCATTAAGGAATTATGTGATTTTATTTAAGTGTCTTGTTTGACAGCTTTGATCTTTGTAAATGAACTTTCTTTTTCTAGCTTCTGACTTCTCAAACGTCTTTTACACCACAGGTCACATCTCACATTTAATCGCTGATGGTCCCAAATATAAGCTATCCATCAGTGTTAAAGAGGAACTGTTGTGCTTTTCCTCTTTTCTGACCTATAAATGTTGTTACAATGTTGGATACTCTTGTTAAATGATGCCAAAGCATCAGATAGTGAGGTTCATGCATTTAGAAGGGAAGCTGTTTTGGATGCTGTTTTACCGTCTTTTTTTAACAGTTCAGTCCCATTGATATCAATACATGCTGTACTCCCCTTCATGGTCATACCCAGGCATATGCTCTAGGCCTGCTCCTTCCCTACTCCCCAGAAGAAACTACAGCCTTTAAAAAACTAATTTTAATTTCACCTATAAAATGACAATTATTTTCTCAAAACTTCACATACATCTGAGTTTTGATAACTAAGGCCACATGCAGGGTTAAAGGGTCCTCACACTCCAGTAGATGTTGAGGTTTGTCTCAACATCATGGAGTTAAGCACCTTTAGAGAGAGGCAACCCTGTGGTGTTTAATTCATGTAGGCTGCATTGATTTTTTAAAGGCAATCTTTCATTCAAGTTTGTCAAAAGCCTCTTTACCTAGGAGAAAACCAGAGCCATAAATGTACCCAGAAGAACCGAAGGAGCACCGGAAAATACTTTCCCAGACAATCAGAGGAGAGTGCCACCATTCAAGACATAATGCCACCAACCCAACCCTGGTGAAGGCCCCCTACATGGCACAAAGTGAAGGGTACAGTGAGATGTGCAAGATAGGCATCAGCTCCACTGACATTCAGGAAAGGGTTTACAAGAACAGTCCTGGCATTCTGAAGTACCTCTGGCACCAGATGAAGGTGGCATGGAAGAAGGTCCTTATCTCAAAGGCATGGTGAAGGGCAGAAGGAATTCTCGTTCCGAAGAAGAACTTCTCAACCATCGGTCAGTTCCACCAGAGGTTCACTCCCTGGAAAAGGTGGAGCTTGACATATTTAGTTAGAGGGTATATGGATGACATGACTACCATAACAAAAATAAGGCAAGCATCAAACACCTACTGGGTAAACTCCAGCAAAACTTCGACAGGGCAGGAATTTAGATCGAACCCAGTAAATTCCATAGTATCTTCATTGTCTGCTGGCCTGAGAAATGCAGTATGCACAAGTGCATTTGAAGCAGTGTCACTATGTGCACGATGATTACACTATAGAAAGAAAGCTGCAGTGTTTCAGCAACACCTTCAACCTTTCCTGTTCGGGTAGTTGTTTTGATTAATTCCATCCCATCTCCCTTTTCCACTTTTGCACTTAGTTCTGCTTCTGCTTAGTCTGACTTAATGTGGATTAAACACTAGGGGGACATGAGAAAACTACCCTGGTAAAGTCTGAGTGAAAAACTCTGCTGTTTTGCATTCACACATATGCCTGTATTAAGTCTGGATAGAGTGAACAGGGTTTTAGTGTGAAGCACCAAACTCTCTCCAATCAAGATGGCACCAAGATATTTACTGTGCTAAACATCCATGTTATTTAGACTGAGTACATTTCTTCATGTTAAATGTGACCTGTTATAACACATACTATATATTCCTGTCCGTGCCCAATTTCTAGGTTTAACATGCTGCAGGGAATGAATTATTAAAATACTGGAGGGGGCACCATTAAGCCATTAAGCCATGCCCAATGAAAAAGCAACACAAAAATAATCCATGTCCTTTATTCTTTATTCTTATTCGTATCCCCATTAGCTTCCACTGTCGTGGTTGCTAATCTTCTGGGGTCCGCATAAAACATCACAACATAAACCACATACAATAATCATACAAACAAAATGACACATGCCAGTGATGTTTAATGAGCTCATGTCCAAGTGAGATGACCGAAATGTCATTATATAAATTACCAGAGGTTCAGGTGAGACAACAAAATCTGTCTGTCAAACAGTAATGTCCAGCTGTGTAATTAGAGTTTAGGTTAACGATGTCAGATCACTGTAAAAATCAATATCTGAAGCACTGCCACAACCCTGTCTTTTGACAATAATAGCACCCTGTAGTTGAAGTTGGTGAAAATTCTTCTCTGACGACAAAAGGCAAGAAGAATAAAACATTTGAGGGGCTGTCAAAACAAAGCTTTTTGAGTTTATTTTTTAAACCTTTGGGGATTTTTTTTCACCACAAAGATCTCTTTCAGAGTTGAAGCAAATTGAAAAAGCTGGACATCTGAAAAATATAGTTTGGTAATCAGATATTTTATTCAGGGGTTCAAAAATCAGATTTACCAGTTTGTGTGAGAAATTAGTTTGCCAGTAATTCAAAATTTCATAGTTATTGAATTAGGCTTGCTAACAACCTGTATGTTTCCATATATAAAACATGTCTTGATCAATTTTTAAATAAATATCAGGGCATTACCTTGTGAAACTGATACATTCATCTGAATGCTTCCTCCGCGTCGTTGCCCTTTTACAAAATCAGACTAAGGAATTATTTGATAACCTTCGTAAAGCTTTGTGAGCAATTTCCACTTCCTTATGGAAATGTTATTTATTTATTGCAATAAATAAATTAGTCCTGAATATGAACAATTTTATGTGAATTTTATATTGGTGGAGAAAAAGGTTACTGCCCTTGCAAATGTTTAATAATTTTGTTGAACACTTGCACAAGCAAACACCATTTAAAATGATTAATTTCACTCAGAAGTAGGCTGTTGTTCTTTATTTCATTTTTTTTAGAGCCACAACTGTAGTCAGCTAGGACCACCTCCACAGGGTGAGGTGGTTCAGGTGAGATGGACCGATGGTTTGGTGTATGGAGCCAAATTTGTTGCAGCTCACGCAGTACACATGTACTTGGTAAGAATTATTTGTTTTCTTTATGAAGTGTTTTTAGATTTACAGTTAGAGTCCAGGGTATAATAACAGGTAAAACTAAATGAAATATATTTATATTATATAATATTTACAAAAAAAACTCTTATTGTGCAGGTTGACCACTCTGGAAACGTATCAGTGAGTTTAAGCATAAACAGATTGTGCACAGAATTAAATCAGACATCCACAGTTAAACATGAGGTTAATTCACAGGTATCGGTGACTGCAGGAATTTTTTTAGATCAGCTGTTCTGTCTTTTTTTTAATAAGCTGGTCTTTTGGCACCTTTAATTGTAGTTATACATGGATTGCTGTTTGTATATGTTTAATTTTTTGTATGCAGGTGGAATTTGAGGATGGTTCACAGCTTACTGCAAAAAGAGATGATGTTTATACTCTGGATGAGGAACTCCCCAAGAGAGTAAAATCAAGACTGGTAAGTGTAACCAAAATACAGAAGGGCAGTTAAGTTCCACAATACATGCAAACGTAGAGTTTTGGTGTATAAGGGATAACAAGTTTTAGGAGTGTGATACAGTTTTGTGTTTGCTTCTTAGTCGAAAGCATCAGACATGAGATTTGATGGAATTTTTGAAGAAAAGGAGATCATCAAGGAGTCAAAGAGACAGCGAGTGATAAACTCTCGCTACAGAGGGGACTACATTGAGCCAGTGATTTACAGAGCCATCATGGAGTAACTCTGACCTGTACATAACCAGCACTGACTGACTGGACTGTGATTAATAAAGTTCACTGAACAGCTTTCCTCAGAAAAGGTGCAGCTCAAGGTGATTTTCTTCACAACCCACCTCTGATGTTTGTCGGTCTTTTATTTGTGTGGATGTGTACGTCTCTATTTGTAAAGGAGCATTATGGTTACCTTGATTATATACAGGCAAAGGTGTTTTAGTGTAGTTTCCAAAAGGACACAACACACATGGTGCAGTAGACTGAAGTTTCAAATACCCAACCCTGGCAGTACACAGTGATGGGACCCAATGCCAAATTAGAAGAGTTTACATTTATAAAGAATTCAGATGCTTTACCAGCATTTTGACAGCTAGGGACCTTGGGTTAAAACTTGGTCACTATAAATGTCAAATGACGGAATGTATGCCCCCTTATAGCTAAGTTATTTCTTTATTTTGGGGTTATTTCTGTAAGTAATTCCTATATGTCAGTTATTTATTTTATTCCTGTAACCAACACACTATTTATATTTTAACTTACAAGTTACTGATGCTCATGACCTTGTCTTTATTGTCAAAGTGTTTTCCTTACCAAGTTAGAATTGAATAAAAAAACAAAAACATTTTTTTCTGTGCCAAAATTGATTTGCTGGAGTTTTAAACACATATATTTTTTAAAATTTTTGCAACCAAAAAATGTGTCAGGTTCAGTAAGGCCCTTTGGAAAGCTTAGGTCTGGACCTGGAGAAGCTAAACCAGTCACTGAAATCAACCATGACTATTTCACTTTTCACCTTTAGGCAAAAGCACTGCAACAAAGCTTTGTCTTCATTACCCTTTGAGACATTGACATTGTTTTACTTGGATATTTGCGTCACTTTACAATATGTATATGCAATATGTCTTTGAAAGTGTGTGCGAGAGTATGGTACTGCATGTGGTTCACGTACACACATATGCAGACACTGCATCGTTGTCCCATGCTGAGCCTGCATGCTCCTCTCTCAATATAATGCCCCTGATTCTACCTCTGAAGACGGTAAAATAAGGGTCAAGTCCTACCCTCATCCCATTTCCACAATATTACCATCGGAGGTAAATCGATGGGCGTAGATATCACTTAGGCTGAGATGTGTATGGGGCTAATGGGATGGATTCATTTTCAGTCAGATGAGTAATTTTTTTAGTTTGAGAAGTGAATTTGTTTCCTTTTTCCTGAACAGGCTCAGGATTGGAGGATAGAACACGTCACTGTTATGCAAGATGGTAGAATTCATTAATAAAAACAAAATATAGGCCTTAATTAGGTTTTTAACAACTTTTATTGTCATGTATTGTTATAAGTTCTTTGCACACTTTGTCTTTAAATTATCATTTCATTGTATTGTTTTTCTGTTCTGAAAAGAACAGACACATCGTTTAACTCACTCTGTCACCTGATCCTCTCGCCTCAGACTTGGAATGTCCCTTGTTTATAAATTGAATGTAGTCTGACTTTGTAAAAAATGAAATGCAGATGACACTGTCCTGTATTTTTGAAGCACAACTGACTTCTGTAGAACCACATCCCCATCCATCCATTATTTATACCCCTTATCCCCTTAGTGTCATGGGAGCTATCCAGGCTGATAGTGGGTAAGAGGTGTGGTGCAGCCTTTACTGGTCGCCATCCAATCTTTGGGTAGATACATACAGACCAACAACCAGTCACACACTCACATGGAAATACAAAAACAACAAAAAAGTTTGAGGCACTGTAGATAATTTAATCTATAACAAGCATGTTTTCACTCTATATAAGGAAACTGGTATACCAGAGAAAACCCATGCATACACAGGAAGAACTTGCAAACTCTGCACCTGACAGGAGAGTAGGTCAAGCAGCCCCTGCTGTGTGACACAAGCATGCAGTCTTCACTACAAGTTCACAAGGGTATGAAGTTAATTTTGTTTCTTTATTATGCATCAAAACGAATAGATTTGAAAACAAATAAATTAAAAAAAAATGATTTCAAAAATACAAAAAACTACAGGTAAACTAAATATATTGTGATAAAAACTATATTTTAAAAAATCCACAGGTTTTCTTTACAAACCCAAATATTGTTCTCATGAACCACAGATTCCCATCTTATACTGAGCCGGCAGTATGGGAGACAGTTGGAGAGAGTAAACTGAGGGATACAAACATCAATAAACAGGAATTGATTCTTTTAAGGTTTCACTTGTCGTTCTTGTATTTTTTTTCCCAACCAGTAGTGATGGCATTAGACATTAACACTCATGATTTAGACCCACCAGCTTAGCGTTATGTGCTCGTCAGGAGGGACTGACGACCTTATCATGGTCTAGGCTTTAGTATAAGTTTGCCTAATCTTACAGCATGCATGTAAATTAGGGGATATTTGTAAATGCAGTGCAAAATTGCCCCATCCTATGCAAATGATCCTCATTGCAAATACCGCTTAATCCACAAAGACCAGCGCCAATTGCCACATGTAATAAATTGGTGTAATTTACTGCCAGTAAGACCCAAGTACTTAATCCACGCTGTTTCTCTTTCTCACTCTCTCTCTCTCTCGCTCAAAATGGTTGGAAATCACTCTGAGTTGGTGGTAACTGTGGAGCAGTCTATAAGGACTGTCATGCCAGGACTCTCTGGTATTTCTGGCAGTATAGTGGTTGTAGCCAGGCAAAGGCACCGTGGCAGGTGAGATGGCAGATGCACACAGGAAAGGATTTATCAGAGGAGAGTATCACTTTTTGATTTAAGTGACAATGAAATCATTTGCAGATAGTTGCCAGGGCGCATGATTCTTGCACTTCTAGATGACATTAAGGATGTAATATAGCCTACTGTGTTTCTCTCTGCGACCATTCCACCATTGTAAAGTAAACAAGAATAATTTGTCTACATACATTCTGTGAAAAACCCCTATGACCCCCTTGATCACTTTTTGGTCATTTGAGTTGAATTTTCTGCATTTGTTTTGACTGTTTAAATAACAAAGGCCAAAAAAAAAATAATAAACTGGATGAACAACAGCAAAAAGAAGACCAAAGAACAACACCTATTGCTATATGGTCCTTTGATCACTATAAAAAATAATGTGAAGTTTTTTTCTTAAAGGGCACAATTTATACTTTGACACTTATACACTTGGAAGCTGTGTCTCAGGGGGTAAGTGTCATCCAGTAAATGTGTAATACATCACTAAATAAGGGGATAAATCAGTTATACCCAAACAAACCCGAGAAAAAAATGCAACTCAACTCCTCATCCTGACAATTGTAATTCAGCAGCCTCAGTTGTAGGTCACAGTGGGCTTTACGTTGACCTAAAGGCAGGACCACGGACAGCGCTGCTCCAAGGTAAATATAGGTCAGTACAAAATATTCAGGACCATGGACAGCTCTGTGTTGACTTTCTTATTTATATTATTTATTTATATATTTATATTATTATATAAGATCATCAGGACAATATAATAAATAATAAATAAATCAACATAAAGCCTTAACCATTTCTGAAAACACAGGACACGACAACAAAACGTGAATGTCGAATAAGGTCATTATAAATTGCATTTATTTTTCTTTCCTGCCTCTCAATTGCCATGTGGCAGGCAGCTCAGGCTGACCCCCCCCCCCCCCCCCCCCCTTGCAACAGAAGCATTTCTGGCCTCAAGAGCAGCGGTATCCCTACACATGGTCCCCATCATCTCTGCCTGACTCTCCTGCTTTTGTGCTCTCAAGCCGGAAATGTTTTTGTTTAGACCTGCTAGAGCACTTCAGCTGATGTCAACTACTCCCTTTAGCTGCAAGTTCGTGTCTTGTGCCATTGTTTGTTTTTGCTGCTCGGTGTAAAGGAGACGTCAATCTCCTCGAAGTTTGCAGGGACAAGCCACCTATATGCCACCCTGCTTGCAATAAGCATATATATATAAGTATACGCTTCCCCTCAAATACTGTTAATTTTCATTGTTACGCTGATGATACCCAGTCGTATGTATCACTGAAGCCAGGGGAGACAAATAAGTTATCTAAACTAGTCGCGTGTCTCATGGATATTAGAACCTCCCACATAAAGCAAATTTCAAAAACAGCCTTTTTTCATCTTCGTAACATCACTAAAATCAGGCCTATCCTGTCCCAGAATGATGCTGAAAAGCTAGTCCATGCCTTTGTTACCTCTAGACTGGACTATTGTAATGCTCTTCTTTCAGGCTGTCCCAGCAAGTCATTTAAGACGCTTCAGCTGGTCCAAAATGCTGCAGCACGTGTACTGATTAGAACTAGGAGAAGAGACCACATTACCCCTGTATTGGCTTCTCTGCATTGGCTTCCCATTAAATATAGAGCAGAATTCAAGATTCTTCTTCTCACCTATAAAGCTCTCAGTGGACAGGCACCAATTTATCTTAAAGAGCTTGTAGTGTCATACAACCCCTCTAGAACATTACGCTCCCAAATGCTGGCCTGCTCAAGGTAGAGCCTTCAGTTATCAGGGTCCTCTTCTCTGGAACCATTTACCGGCCACGGTTCAGGAGGCAGACACCCTCTCTACCTTAAAGGTTAGACTTTAAACATTCCTCTTTGATAATTCTTTCAGTTAGGTCCATAAATTAGACACATAGTTAAGATGCAATAGGCTTGTAGGTGGCCTGGGATCATTGGTAGAGACTTCCTGCAGCTGTGGAGTCACAAAGCCTCAATAACTACAATTTCAGACATAACACATATTTGGCTATTTATTTAGCCCCATTCCAGTTCATTATCATTATAGCTGTTAATGTAGATATTAGCATGATCTCTTCATCCGTGGTTGATACATCTATAGCAACTATATTTAGTACCACATAGGCATGTGGTCTCTCTTGAAAATGGGATGTCACATCTCAAGAGGTCTGTCTTTAATACATTTATACTTAACAAAGACAAATATGGTAGGAATGCACTTGTGGCATGCGCACCCATGAGTTTGTCACTACCATAAATTCTTGTTTTCAGTTAGACTATCATTGATTATACTTCCATAAAATTATCACAACCATACAGACATGAGGACCCTCCTAAATATGAGATGTAGCATCTCAAGACCTCTAATAAATTTGTTTTCAGCAGAAACAAATATGAAGACAGATCTATGGTTCGTTAATCTGTCATTTACTTTAGTTCTTACTTCAGTCCACTTGTCTCTTATTACCTACCTTCCTTTGCCCACTCACCCACCCCAGCATCGTGTGGATTTGCTGTTCATGATGAGACAAGGATCCACATTCATGATGTCCTGTTGCTAAACACAATTTTTTTTTTGCTGCAATTATGGATTTGTGTTAGGTTTTGTATATACAGCCGATCTGTGAACACATATTACACATGACCATAACTCCAAAATGACTGCAAAAAGTCATATTCATATCTATTTGCTTGCAAGTTGGAAATAAATAGATCATTAAGTATGACAGTCTGCTTCTTTTTTGTCTGTTGTTTCATTTCACATATTAAGCAACCAGTAGCTTGCGTATTTCATCAGTTTTCAGAGGGCATTTGACAGTGTCGACATAAATGTCATCTTGAGACTGATGCATCACTATGGTTTTCCACCAAAGTTTGTCACCATCATCCAGCAACTCTATGAAGATGGCACCTGCCAAGTCATCCATGATGGGAAGCTGGCGGAACCCTTCTCCATACAAACCGGTGTTCATCAGGGCTGTCTGTTGTCACCAACAATCTTCCTGTTGGTGATTGACTGGATAATGAGGCAGGGCACTGGAAGACCTCGACTTTGCAGAAAACATCAGCCTTCTCTTCCACAGACAGCAAGGCGCACAAGAAAAGCTATGCCGTGTTGCAGAAGAAGCAGAGAAGACTGGCCTCCAACATCCGGAAGACTGAGGTTGTGTGGGTTAACAGCAAAAAACAAGATCCAGTGCAACTACACCAAGAAAACATCAAAGAAGTTGACAAGTTTGTTTACCTGGGAAGCATCGTCAGTAAAGATGGGGGCACAGAAGAAGACATCAGGAGCCGGATTAACAAAGCCAGATATGCCTTCAACACCCTATGGCCAATCTGGAGATCAACAGCCTTCTCAGCCCACAATAAGATTCAGATCTTCAACACCAACGTCAAGTCGGTCCTACTTTATGGCTCAGAAACCTGCTGGGTAACCAAGACCAAGACCCACAAACTCCAGACATTTACCAACAGATGTCTCAGGAACATCCTCAACATCTGGCGGCAAAAAGTCGTGGGACAGGACCAGACAAGCTCCAATCGAGTCTAAGATCAGGAAACGAAAATGTGAATGGATCAGCCACACGCTCCGCAAGCCTACTGCTAATGTCACCAGGCAGGCCCTTGACTGGAATCCACAAGGGAAGCGAAAGGTGGGCCGACCAAAACAGACTTGGAGCAGAAGCATCGATGCAGAGGTGAAGGCAGCTGGAATGATGTGGGCCGAGCTGAAGAGGATCTCCCATAACCATGTCCATTGGAGGGATGTTGTTGCGGCCCTTTGTTCTGTAAGGAATCAAGAGGCCCAAGTCAAGTAAGTCAGGCTTGAGTAAACTCCCAGTTAGCCCTTAGCTTGTTAGCTCTGATTAGCAGCTCACAGGCACAACTATTTTTGTTTACTGATTAACCTGCCTCTCTGATCACAGAAATTCTTCTCTGACAAGTCGGAAGCAAAGATAAAATTGTTTATTAGAATTGTTGTTTTCTGCCAGTTCCCCTCTCCCTCAGCTCTAGTAGTTTTGGTACAGATATGTTGTGATTTTAACTGTACTACATTTTTATGATTACAATAGGCCACTTTGTTTCTGCAATCAGGATGGCAGTCCATACTATAAAAGGATTAACAGATATTATTTCATGAAAGGATTAGGTTGGATGGGAAAACTAAGAAACACACTGTTAGTAAGTTTTGACCATAGATAGTCAGCTCCATCTTGGGGAGAATACTCCCAGTTATAACACTGTGAAATTATGGAATATTCGGTAAAGATGGCTCGTAATATATGTTGTCCACAAATCAGTGCAAATTATATATATATATATATATATATATATATATATATATATATATATATATATATATATATATATATATATGTGTGTGTGTATATATATTTATATGTGTATATATATATATTTATATGTATATATATATATATATATATGAATATATGTGTATATATAAATATATGTATGTATATATAAATATATGTATGTATATATATATATCTATATATCTATATCTATATCTATATATATATATACACATACATATATATATATATATATATATATATATATATATATATATATATATATATATACACATATATACATATATATATATATATACATATATATATATACACTCAACAAAAATATAAACGCAACACTTTTGTTTTGCTCCCATTTTTCATGAGATGGACTCAAAGATCTAAAATTCATTCCAGATAAACAATATTATCATTTCTTTCAAATGTACAGTGTAGGCTTCCACATACCAGACTGGATCAGTCAGAGTCCTCAAACCCGTGTAACCCAGTCCCCAGTGTATCCTGGGCGGAGGTTGGTGACCGATCCTCTGTGGAAAAAAAAAAAACGGTGCGTGTTGTGTCGCTGTCGTCCGGCTCTCAGAGCGGTCTGCTGCAGTTTGGTCATGGATAGATGGTCCTCCACTCGCTCCACTTTTCATCATGTCCTGTCCTAGGTTTAAACACTTTATTTTTCCTCTCCTAACCTTTTTTTGTTTGGAAACAATTGTGTGAACTCAGCGAGAAAAAAAAAAAGGAAAGGAAAAAAGGTAAAGAAAAAGAAAAACAGTTCACTCCTTTGTGCTGAAAAAGGTTTTCATCTCTGCGTGGGTAAATGTCGCGGGAACTTTACCCGATTTCACTCCCGCATTACTCCACCCGTCCAGGGACAGCTCTGTTTCCAGTCGCTCTCTCTCATCCACTTGCACCTGCACCCCCATCTCTTTAAGCGCTGGGAGAGCATCCGACATCATCGAGTAGGTTTTCTCGCCGTCCTCAAGGAACACTTTCAGCTGTGCAGGGAAAATGCACTTCGTTCTGATGTTCTTCATTTTTAGCTGTCTTGCACAAGCATCCTCTTCTTCTGCAGCTCGGGAGAGAAGTCGTGATTAAAGTAAATCTGCCCGTCTTTGTACATCACCTTTCTTTGCCCCCATGCTTTTAGTAGTATGGTTTCTTTGACTGAGTAATCCAAAAGCTTGACAATCAACGATCGCGGGGCAGCATCGGGGTTCTTTGGCTTGGCAGTTAGGGCTCTGTGCGCTCTCTCAATGCCGATGTTGAGCTCGAGGGGAAGTTGCAGGACAGATTTGAGCAGTTCTTGTACAAAAAGTTTAACATCGTTTACCTCGCTTCCCTCCGGCACACGATAGATTCTCAAGTTGTTACACCGAAGTCTGTTCTGCATATCTTCACACCGCACAGACAAGTGTATTTCTCTGTGCAACAAGTACTGAATGGCCTGCTCATGGCGCCTGGCGGTGTCCTCATTAGTGCTAACACGTCCCTCTGCTTCCGTGATTCTATTTTCCAGTTTTGTCACATCTTCTCTCAGTCCCTTGAATGAAGTTTCTAATCTTATTAGGGAGAGTTGGGTTTGTGCATGTCCCTCTTGGTTGTCTTTCCTTAATTTCTCAAGCTCTGCAAGTATTGTTGACTCAGAGTCGTGCATGCTATCTTCTGTAGCTACAGGTCCACACAAGGCTTGCTTCAGGGTTAGCTGCTTCAAATTGTCACCTTTGTCTTTCGTTTGGTCCAGTTTGTGTGATCCTTTACCTCTCAGGGATGATGCCATATTGTTTTAGAAAAAAAAAGCCGAGTATTGCGTTGATTTAGTTAGGAAATAGTCGAATAAAGATGGAGCATGGGTTTTAAGCTGCTGCCTATCACATGACATCACTGGAAGTCCCGGATATAAGCTATTTTAAATTTAAAAAAATACAAAATGCTTCTCTCTTTTTCCTCATAAGATCAATATTACCACCGCTTTTAGTTTGCTTTATGGCTCCTATGCCAAAGAAATACAGTGACAAAATGGGAGGTTTCGCCTCATTAAAGTGTCTCACAACAGAGCTAGTGTTGCTGTGTCTTTTTATTGCACCCTTGTGCTCAGTGATGCACCTCCAAAGGGAGCGGGATGTTTCTCCAACAAATATTTTATTGCAGGGACATTGTTTGATATAAATCAATTTTTTACATTTACATTTTATAAAATGCACCAAAGTATTCAAAGTTCAGTATCCACCTTTTAAGTCCCTTCTGGGGACTCGCTCTGATGCTGTGGGACTTCAATGCTCACATCGGCAAGGACAGTGCGACCTGGAGGGTCGTGATCAGGAGGAATGCCCCCCCTGATCTGAACCTGAGTGGTGTTTTGTTACTGGACTTCTGTGCTCATCACAGATTGTCCTTAACAAACATCATGTTCACACATAAGGGTGTCCACATGTGCACTTGGCACCAGGACAGGCCGCATTTCAATGATCAACAGTGTAGTTGTGTCATTGGACTAACAGCCCCATGTCTTGTACACTCAAGTGAAGAGAGGGGCCGAGCTGTCAACTGATGACCACCTGTTGGTGGGCTGGCTCCGATGGGGGGGGGGGACGTCTGGCAGACTCACCCATCAGATAGAGTTTAACTCCCCGCCTACGATCACCGCCCGCCTACGATCAACATAATGTACGTATGATCTAAACGCACCTCGGTGATCTCACTCTGCACTGAAGTTTGATGCTTGTTCCACTGGTGTTTTGTGCACTTTTAATTTGTTGGAAATTGTTTGTTTTCTTTGTATGTTTTCTTATGTTTGTTTATGACTTTGTTTGTAAAAGGGAGGATTTAACTAAAACATTTAACATGCAGGTCTCCACAATGATTGAAACTTTAAATTTTGCTGTATGACATCATTCAATATAATAACTTGGAATGGGCGAGGGGTCGGCTCTCAAACAAAAAGGACGAGAATATTAAACCACTTGACTCATCTAAATGCAGACATATGCCTATTACAGGAAACCCATCTAACCCCACTTACTTACAATACTTTAAGATCTCAACAATATACCCAAATATTCTCAGCCCATTATAACTCAAAACAAAGAGGGGTTGCCATCTTGCTACACAAAAAAATCAAATTTACCCATAACACTACAATTTCGGACCCAGAAGGTAGATTTATCGTTATAAACATATCAGTTAACAATAATCCAGTAACTATTGCAAGCATTTATGGACCAAACATAGATAACCCTGCTTTTTTCCATAACTTCTTTTCCTCACTTTCATCATTGTCTCACTGCCCTGTGATAATTGGAGGTGATTTCAATACCACAATTGATCCATCTATTGACAAAACATATAATCCCGCTAATAAATGTCCCTGGCAGTCCACAGCAGTAATTAACCAGTTCATGTGTGATTTTGGTCTTGGCGATGGTTGGCGATTGCAACATCCCTTTAAAAAACAATATTCTTTTTATTCACCAGTCCACAAATCATATTCTAGAATTGACTTTTTCCTAGTCAGTAATTCAATAATCAAGAATATATTGGAATCACATATACACCCTATCCTCGTTAGCGATCATGCACCAGTGTCAATACTTTGGAGACTAGACCACCCCCACAAACGCAGTACAAGATGGAGACTTAACACTTCTCTGTTACAGGACCCAGAATTTGACAGTTTTATAAGAAGGGAGTGGGCATCCTTCCTAGACATTAACAACACTCCAGAAATATCACCCTCTCTCTTATGGGAAACAGGAAAGGCAGTTTTACGTGGACACATCATCTCCTTCTCCGTCAATAAAAAGAAAAAGGAAAAAGAACAGGAAATTAAGCTTGAAAAGAAAATTCAAGAACTAGGAAACATTAACTCTACCAACCCATCTGAAGAAGTATATAATGACCTCAGAAAACAGAAATCTCAACTGAATGAAATTATGAATAAAAAAAACAAATTTTTATTACAAAGACTGAGACATGAGAAGTTTGAACATTCAAACAAATCTGGCAAATATCTCGCAAATCAAATTAAACAAAATCAAGAAAAAACAACAATCTCCGTCATCAAAAACTCAGCAGGGAAGCTTACACAATCTCCAGATGAAATAAATGAATTTTTTCGACAGTTTTATTCAAATCTATATTCACCAGACAATGACAAAAACCCAGAAGACATTAAGTCTTTTTTATCCAGCACTGACTTACCAAATCTCACCAGGGAACAACAAGAATTACTTGAATCACCATTAACAACAGAAGAATTATTTGCTGCTCTCATACTCATGCCAAACAATAAATCACCTGGACCTGACGGCTTCCCTGCAGAGTTTTACAAACATTTCTGGTCAATTCTGTCACCAATATTCATCAAAGTCATCATTGAAGTAAAAAGTAAGTCAAAATTCCCATCCAACATGAACACAGCCACAATTTCCCTCCTGTTGAAACCTAATAAAGATCCAACCCTACCATCCAGTTACTGTCCGATCTCACTAATCAATACAGACATGAAAATTATCAGTAAAGCCCTAGCCCATAGATTAGAAAAGGTCATTCCATTTATTATTCACCCAGATCAAACTGGGTTCATAAAAGGAAGACATTCATCTAATAATACACGCAGGTTATTTAATTTAATGCAGTATTCATTATCACAGTCAGCAGATACATACATAGTCTCGTTAGATGCAGAGAAAGCCTTTGACAGGGTAAGCTGGGACTTCCTGTTTCCCGCACTGGAGAGGTTTGTTTTCGGACCATTATTTATTCACTGGATTAGGACTCTCTACACCTCACCTTCAGCCACAGTCATCACTAATGGGCAAACATCACAAAACTTTACATTGCACAGGGGGACTAGGCAAGGGTGTCCACTCTCCCCCTCATTATTTACTGTCTTTATTGAACCCCTAGCAGCAGCCATTCGCCAGAATAATAACATTATAGGTATCGAGACTCCAACATCTCATCACAAAATCAGTCTATATGCAGATGACATATTGTTGTATCAGAAATCCCAAACTAGGTCATTAAAAGGAACAATCAATTTAATCAGATCATTCTCCCATATATCAGACTACTCAATAAACTGGTCTAAATCAAGTATTCTTCCCATTAAAAACAGCGGTTGGGATGTGGCAGCCCATACATCACCTATCCCTATATGCACCAGTCACCTGACATACTTGGGTATTCACATCTCCTCCAGGTTGTCAGAGCTGTTTAGTCTAAATTTTACACCACTGTTGAAGACAATTACGGATGACCTTGAACGATGGATGAATCTACCAATATCTCTCACAGGCAGAATAGCTACTGTTAAAATGTCAATATTACCAAAAATAAACTACTTATTTTCAATGATTCCAATTCAACCTTCACTCACTTGGTTTAAATCTCTAGATTCCATCATTTCAAAATACTACTGGAAAAATAAACCAGCAAGGATTAAATTATCCACACTACAGAAACCCAAACATCTTGGAGGCTTAGAAGCCCCACAATTCTTCCTCTACTTCTCAGCAAACCAACTGCAGTATATCATAAAATGGATCCACAATAGTCAACAATGCGACACTTGGTTAGACAAAGAAAAAACATTTTGTAACGAAATAAAAATTTCAGACCTACCATTTTTAAATCAATCAGTTAAACTCCACCCATGTTTTAAAAATCTAACCATATCAACGGCTCTGACAGCTTGGTGGAAATTCCACAAAATCACGAACACCTCTTTTGCAATGTCAGAATACACACCGATCTGGAACAATCCAGGCATCCAAATCAACAAAAAATCAATTAACTTCCATGCATGGACTAGGAAGGGAATCACTCATTTTAGACACATTTTCAAAAATAACACTATGTTGCCATTCTCTGATCTGGTCCAGGAGTTCAGTATTGGGGAAAACAATTTTCTTGAATACCTACAACTTAAATCTGCCATTACGTCTAAATTCAATATCACTTGTACAAACTTAAACTTACCCACCTCAACTTTGGACTTGATTAAAATCAACCCTATAAAAAAAAAATCTTTGTCCAAAATATATAAAATAATTGCTTACTCAGACAAATCAATATCACTACCATCAATAAAGTGGGAACATGACCTGGCCCTCACCCCCAATGCTGTCTTCTGGAACCAAATCTGTGAAAACACCTTTTCTATGAGAACAGTAATATTCAACTAATCCAGTACAAAATAATCCACAGGGTTCACTTTACAGGGCTCAGGATGTTTAAAATGGGTTTAGCACAATCTGACACATGCACCCACTGCTCCCAAAACACTCCAGACACTTACCTTCATGCCACCTGGAACTGTACACCTGTTCAGCACTTTTGGGTTGATATTATCACATCTCTCTCAAACATTCTGGGCTGCCCCATCCCTCTGTCCCCCTCACTGTGCCTGCTAGGGGATTTATCATCATTCAACCATAATATGAAAATAAATAAACCACTTCTCATAGCCCTAACCATCGCTAAGAAAACTATCCTCATGAACTGGAAATCAAAACAAGCGATAAACATTACACACTGGAAAAACCTCCTGGCCGACTACATATCATTGGAAAATCTAACTGAATCAAACATGCAAAGGACAGAAGACCAGGACTCAATTTGGCAACCCTTTCTAGCCTGGCGGCCTCCTCTGGGGTACTGGGGTGCTCTGTTCCCGCTGTCCACCCTGCGGCCCTTCCCCTCCTCCTTCCCCCTCGCCTGCTCTCCCCCCTCCCCTTGCAGGGGGGTTGGGGGCCCTAGGCCGCCTGGGGTCTGGCCTACCTCCAGGGGGGAGACTGCAGCATCTTGGATGGATCACTGGGTCTGGGTGGGGCGGCTTCAGATCCTGCCATGGGGCAGGAGATAGTGGCGGTGGGTGTCCTCTGGTGCTGGTCCTGCCTCCCCCGGTGGCTCGGGCGGGGGTGGGCGCCGGGGACTTGCTGTCTCGGTGCCCTGGGGGGGCCCTGGGGTCCTCCCCTGGGGGTCGGCGCCCTGGGGGTGGCCCGCCTAAATGGGGTCCTTGGTGGGTGCTGGGTCGGTGGTTCTGGTGCTGCAGTCTGCTGGGGGTGGGTGCAATCTGTTTTGGGCTGTGGCCGCTCTCTGTTCCCCTCTTGCCTGCCCCACCTATCCTTTGTTTTTTTAATGCAACACAACATCCACTTTTCTGGGCCAGGCAGGGAGAGGAGGGGTTGGTGGACCCCCACTCGACCTGTTTGTCCCCAGTTTTAATGCACCACATCACACTTAGCTGCACTTAATCACGGTGTAGGGATAATGTATCTTGTCTGGGAGCAAATTGCAGAATAACGAGGGGGGGGGTTGGTGATATAGGGTTTGTCACTAGCATAGGCTTGGTGCGGCTGTGGGGGTCGGGCTTCGCTGGCTATGACTTTGCGGGGGGATGGGTGGTGCCGGCGGTTTTCGAGGTGCGGCTGGGCTCCGGTGACTGCGGGTGGGGGCCTGGCACGGGCCCTGGGGGGTGGGTGGGCCTCGCTGGGGCATGTGTCCCTTGGTGGGCTGTGGTGCGGGGTCCTTCGGCCTGTTGCTCAATGGGGGCCTCGGCATGGTGGGCTGCCTCGGGGTTGCTGTCCTGTGCGGGTGGCCGCGGGGCCTCTTACCGGCGCTTGGGCAGCGGTCTCCGGCGCTTCTCATGGCCTTGGCTTTTCTGGGGGGCGGGCGGCGACTTCAACCCCACCGCTACACACCCACATCTCGCCCCACCTGACCTAGCTGTGGTTCGTGGCCCCCCCTCTGGGGAGGGGTCTGGTCCCGGGGGTCTGGCTCCTGGGTGACTTGGGGCCCCCGGCCTGCCGCGGGGGGGTGGGGGGGGCTTGGGGCCGGGTGGGCAGGTGGTCGGGGAGGGCGGGTGCTGTCTGCGGAGGGGCTGCCGCTCTGGGCCCTGGGTGCTGTCTTTGGTGTCGGCGGGGGGGGTGGGTCTGTGCCCCCTTGGGTCCTGGGGCTGTCCCTGGGCCTGGTAGTTTGGAGACTGTGGGGGGTCTCGGTTGCCCTGGTGGCCCGGGGGGCGCCCATGGCCGTGTTTTCCCTGGGTTTGGGCAACTACTCGGGTATTCGGTGACCACCTCACATGCATGCATATACAGATACTTAAGCTCCTGTCGAGACTAACTAAGAGACATGATAGATCCCGTCAGAATATGCTGAGTCGGGTACTCTTACACGTCTTCTCACATCCTGGGATACATGCCACTCCATCTCTTATTCATGTAGGCTCACACCACCCTATCAAGACCCCACATTTCTGGTGTCCCTGGCTCCCTTCCCTCATCCACTACCCGAACCAGGGTCTTCATCCCTTTCCTACCCCCTTCCAAACCCACTACCCGAACCAGGGTCTTCATCCCCTTCCCACTCCCACCCCCCCTCCCCACACCCACTACCCGAACCAGGGTCTTCATCCCGTTCCAACCCTCCCTGTCCTAACCCACTACCCGAACCAGGGTCTTTATCCCTTCCCCACCCCCCTCCCACACCCACTACCCGCACCAGGGTCTTCATCCCTCTCCTAACCTCCCCTCCACCTCCACACACACACACACACACACACACACACACACACACACACACACACACACTCTACACATGAGCCACCCTCTTCATACACACCACATACTTCCAGTATGGACTTACATCAGCACAGCACTTGAACTACTATCTTAAACTAGCTACAATACCTGTTTGTTCCTCTCCCAGTTGTCTTGTCTTGTCTTGTCTTGTCTTGTCTTGTCCTGTCTTGTCTGTCACTATTTCCCCTTCTTTCACACTGTGGTGTGGCACGGCCCTCCCCCTCAGCTCCCATCAGGGGTTAAATAAAGTTTTATATGATGGAGTAGCCTACAGGGAGGGCTGGTGATGGTCACTATAGCAGTGAATCATATTTACATATCTCTCACTGCTAGAAAAAAAATTGCATTAGTCTTTCCAACGCTGCCACCAGACACAGTGCTCAGCTGTAAAGATAATGCAGACAAGGGAAAAAAGAAAAAAAAAAAAAAAAAAAAAAAAAGATGGAGTTTAACTCCCACCTCCAGGCGAAGTTCGGCCATGTGGAATGGGAGGCAGGGAACATTGAGTCTGAGTGGACCTTATTCCGGGCCTCTATTGTTGAGGTGGCTGATTGGAGCTGTGGCCATAAGGTGGTTGGTGCCTGTCACAGCGGCAACACCCAAACCCACTGGTGGACACCAGTGGTGAGGGATGCCGTCGTAGAGATTACTTTCTGGATATTACTCGATATTAATTAAATACCCGCCCGGTGGTGGGGTCGCCCCTGGGTGTGTTTGTTGGTCTGCTGGGTCAGCACAACAAAGAATTATTTTAAAAATTTAGTTAAATAAAATTTAAAAAAAAAGGATTTGTCAAGTCTGAAGCGTTATCGCGAATAGCGTTATCATGCTTGTCTTTACACTCTCAACCTTATTTTGGACGTATTATACTGACTGGCCACTTTATTAGGTACATCTACAGATATCAACACATTTAACCATGTTACAAAACAGTCATTCATTTTCTGCTTTCTTTCACAACTGCAAACCTTTTTTAGTGCACTTTTCACTATCTGCTACAGTTTCTAAGATATGACTGTTGAAGCAGCATCAACTTTTGCACATTTCTTTGAAGTTAGAGCATGGTCACGTGACCTGCATACCTGAGCTCCTGTATCTATAATGTTCTGCAAACATTTTTATTGCACATTTCACACATTTGCAGCCCTGATGTACTGCTTACAACTATTCATGTCACATTTTAAACTTTCTTTGCATTACTTTTAGCAATTTCATTTCACAGTTTCAGCAGTCACACTCAGCATTTCAACGCATTTCCTGCATGGAAATGCAAATTCTCTAGTATAATTCTCATATCTGTACTGTTCAAAATGTTAACACAGTGACGAGTTAAAAACGCGCTTCAAACTGCAGCACTCGGCTGTCCGGGGCTTCGGTCTGAAGTCAAGTGACACGCTGAACACACACAGATCTCCTCAAAAGTTTATGTTGCTTAAAAAAATCATATTTAAAAAACTGTAGAAGCCAGCAAAAGCTGAAGATATGTAAAAATAGTTGCGAAGTCAATGCAGCTTTCAAAGCATGAATGAAGTCTGTAGGTGGAAGCATGCCCAATCTGTGGAGCTTCAAAGTTGCTGAAGTTTTCAGCAGACCTGCAGAAATGTCCCATTGATTTCAATGTAAAAATACATGCAGAAATTATTTTTTACTGTAAAAAGTATAACTGTTAAACCTGTGGAAAATACAAGCGCACTTTCCTGAACATGCTGCACATGTCAATTTTTTTCTGTGAAAATATGTGAGGAATAAGAAGAAGAAGAAGAAGAAGAAGAAAAAGAAAAAGAAGAATACATTTTAGGAAGAACTATATGTTGAAATGCTGACTCAGCATTTCAACATAATAAACTCCAGAAATAGGGCTGAGCCTGTTTCTGACAGTCAGGCTTCCTCCTCAGGGTCTGGGGGCTGTCTGTCTGGGACCAGGCACAACCTTGAGTGGAGCATCATTTAAAGAAAAAATAAATAAATAAAAAAAGTAAAAGAAAGAGAAAGACTATTACAAAATTGTCTTTTGTGGTGCTGGAATGGTGGATCTGCAGATGTGCTTGGGGGTGACCTTGTTGCTGGGGGTGGGGCGGGGGCTTAGCAGTCCTTTGGCAGGGCACCGTTGTTGAGCTACGGACGTGGGTGGTTGCAATGAATAGGCTGATAGGGCATGGGAGGAGGAAAAAAAGGGTATTGACAAGAAATTTATCTCTGGTAAAAAAGAAAATAAAACACACACACCACTTACACACACATGCAGACACATATACACACAAAAACAGCTCACTCCTTTTTTTGTATTTTGTATTTTTCTACTTCTTTTCTGTTATGTAACTTGTCCTGTTATATGTCAGTCTCTGTCTGTATTGTTTGTTTGGTTTTGCAACCAAAAAAAAAAGAAAGGAGATGGCACCACCACCTGCTGGTTTCCCTACTTAGTTGTTACTTTTTATTCAAACCCAAACCCTGCACAGACATTTGCCCTTGCCAGGTAAACCTTGCAGGGATCCCCAATAACGTCATCAAGTGCTTAAAAACAGAGCCGGAGCCAAAGCTTCACGCTATACCCTGAAGGTCTGCATCCAGAAGTGAGCTCTTGCAGGCTTCCTCCGTGACGTGACTGCCAAAAGGGAGCACACAACAAACGTTTGTTCTTTCTTTTCGTCATATCTTCAAACTACGTCCCAGTCTTTCACTCAAGGGTTGAGCAGGTTGCTGTCTCTTTGTTTGTTTTTTTAAAAATATATTTTACCTGACGCAGACCGATGCACAAGCAGCTGATCACACTGCTGAGAGGACGAACACCAAACTTTGTTAGAGGCCTTACAACGCATCTCATCCTCCGTCTATGGTTTGTCCCTGCTGCCACTGGACAAACCCGTACCTTGCTACCTTGAGAAGAATGTGAGATGGACAGCGTGCAGCCACGGACTCTCAAAGCAGACATTCAGAGTGGACTCTTTTCTCTCTCCATCATCTTTTCGTCCGAACTCCGGAGGACTGGAGCAACTAAAAGTAGGAGGCTTATGTCTGGGCAGAGACAATTAGTTAGTTAGCGTGTGTTTTATTTCTTTGTTCTTATGAGACCTGTCTCAATTTGTGCTGCATCTTTTATTTTCAGTCGTCCACACATGATCAGTTCATAAACAGAGTATCCCTGGTTGAAGGAACCATATCAGACCAGGTGGACTTCTGTTTGCTGGCTCTGTCATTGTGTAGTGATACTGTAATTATCAACTGTAGGTGAGGATCTTCGTCAGGTCTCTCTCTCTTTCTCTCTTTTCTCCCTCACCATTTCCTGCACACGCACATACCTCACACCACACAGACATTAAAGGTGCAGTCCAGTGCTTGCCTAAATTTTAAAAGGGTTGCCTCAGTAACACGTGGGGCCAAAGACCTCCCCTTTGTCCCTTTTTTGTTGATGTGGTGAGTCTCCGTCTTGTGCTGCGTTCCATTAACCTCTGAACTGGGAACAGGGAAATGGGCGTGACGTCATCCCCGACTTATCTGCATTCCAGCTGAAGTCGGAAAAAAAAACGTGCCGATCGACCAGGCTATTGTTAGCCGTTGTTAGCACGCCCTGTGTGTTGTTCACAAATTTCACATGAAGAATGTGATTATCACTATGGCAGCCTTTTTGTAAATATAAGTCTAACACTACAACGCATACAGCTGATCTAGAGTGACACATCCCAGTCAGAAGGGCAAACAAATTGATTATTACAGGAGCTAAATAACTGTTCACCCTGTGGGCTGCCATCTTTGATTATCAACTCGGGGGTGGCGAGGTCTCCCCGAGTTCCTAGTAGGATATTCCGACCTCGGGGGGGCGTTCCAGATAAAATGTCCTACTTGGAAGTGGGAAATTCCGACCTCCGACTACAACTGGAACGCACCATTGGCCCAAGAGAGGACAGGACATGCCCCTCCCCATTTTGGTTCAGGACATGCCCTCACTTGATCTCTTCACCACTCCCTCTCTTTATCTCCTCCTCTTGCACCTCCCTAACACTCACACACATATATGTTTCATCATCAGTGATTACATGTACTGTTCCTGCTGTGATTTGCTGTTGATCATTACCGGTGATACTGTGGGTTACTGCTGCTGCAATCATTGCGTTTGTTGATGTTGTTGTTGTGTCACACTTTTATTGGTTTTGTAGTTAGTAGTTAATGTTTTGCTTATTAATTCAATTAGAATATTTCATAGTAATGTTATTTTAAATAATTATGATTGAATACTATTCTTTAAATTATTTAAAGAAACCTTTTATAATTCAACCTGTCATTGTTTGTGTTTATTGTGGCTATATTTTGTCATTTTGGCTATCGGTCCCTGAAGACAGGGTGGTGCCCCTCAAAATATTGATTATGTAATCATATTTTTTAAATTATTATCTTTAATAATTTTTAATATTGATAATTTGAATTATCATCAATATCAACAGCCAATAGCCAAATTGCCCCCTACAACAGCTGTGATATGGAAAGAAGTAATGAACCCTCAAGAAACATTTAAGTATAAGGAGTGGTTACAGAGGATTAATTTAACAAATTAACCTACTTTAGACAGGTCAAATCAAGGGAAATTTTAGAGAATTAAACCAAGACACTCAAACCCATCTTGACAGGGTCCAGAACCATAGTCCTACTATGACGTTGCTTTTGGATTGTATCTCAAACTGGTCCTGAGCTACTGGAAAGCCTGAAGGACTGTTCTGGTTCTGAGTTGTCCCAAAGGAAGGCTAAGATGTCCACACTGTATCCAGAGCAATGGATCAAGGGAGATGATGTGCCGACATGAGCTGGTCCCTTAGCTTTCACGGGAGAGAGGTGCCATATTAAATTGGACTTTAGCAGATTCTGTTAAAGGTGAAGCCGGAGCTTGGAGCTTTGAGGTCTTGATTAGATGAAAACAATTCATAACTAATTCCAAAAATTAATTATTCGTTGGCCGGACAAATATTGTTCTGAGATTAATAACAAAAGTCCATTTACTATGAAACAAATCTTTCGAGTCTTTATAAGCTTACTGGCTTATAAAAGAAACTGGCGGGCGTGTAACAAAACTTAGACAAAAAGGTGGAGGAGAAATAGGAGAGCCTTAAAGATGTAAAACAAAGTGTAGGGGTAAAAGTCAAAGAAGAAGAGAGTAATGTGTCTCTCTGGTTTTGATTTCTCAGGAGGGTCTCAGTAACAAAGACTTTATCAACTTACATTTGGCCAAAATATTAAGTGATATCCTCCAATATATATTTATATCCCCCAATATATATGTTCCAACTGATAAGAAACCTTGGGATAAATTGTTTGAAAACAGTGAATTGAAATAATAGATGGTACATGGCCTTGAGCTTGTTTAGTTCTTTTCTAGTCTTTGACTACTCAAAGCTACTTTACATTGCATGTTACACTTACCCATTCACACCCATTCACTCTCACATTCACTCACTGATGGTTCTGAGTTTCTGTGTTAGTTATCTATCTGTACCTCTAATGCACTCCCAACCTTTCATTCACATTTACACACCACTGACGCAGCAGTGGGAGCAACTTGGGGTTAAGTGTGTTGCTCAAGGACACATCACCATGTGTCGCCCGGAGCTTGGCTTGAACCTGCAAGAGCACTATCCAACTGCCCAATAAGACAGAGTACAGGAGCATTCCTGGGTGGAAAGTCTCTCCTCAGTTTTCTTCTGAGGGGCATTCTTGGGCCATCAGGCAGAGGCTTATAAAGAAACAATTCAACTTATTCATAACTTCTGCATTTTAAGAGCTAGAAACTCTGAAGTCACATCATCAGAATGCATTATTCATGACAGAAAAATATATTGCATTGTTAGATGTGTCCATTGTTTCTTTAAAGAGTTTTTAAGGTTTGTGTTTTTTTGTTGGCTGAAAAATAGCTGGGCAGGGATAAGGAGTAGGGAAGAGGGGTCAGAATAACCAGGGCGGTCACAAGTTATCATATAACATAATAGTCTTCTGGGGCTAGAAAAAAATTATTTAAGACTTTGGGACCACAGTCTGTTCGAATACCTTATCAGTCCAGAGTAATAAATACAATTCTAGCGTCAACACAGATGTCTGCTTGTTGTAGATGACGGGAAACAAAGAGAGACTTTATGGGTCCACATGTCTATAGTGAGTTATAACCAGGCCTCAGGAAAGAAGAAAGGTGGAGAAATGAAGGCATCTTGTGCTTTTAGGATATTTGAGGATTTATCTTACTACACCGTCAAGCTGAAGAAGGAGTCCTATCTATCTGGAAAGGTACTGGCTGGCCAAGCAAAATTCAGCTTCAGTGGTTGCAAAATCGCGGGCATGGGAGGAGATCAGTAAGGCCATGGAGAATGATTTTTGGATGGCTTCAAAGAGATTTTGAACCACGATCCAGCATCTCAGGAGGGGAAAGCAGTGTGCTGTCAACAGTGTCTATGGTGGGTATGTTGCGCTGCTTGACCTTGACTTGGGATATGGTGGGTCGGCGGAAGGAATACTTTGAAGACCTCCTCAATCCAGCATGTCTTCCAGTGTGGAAGCAGACCTGGGGGACTCTGTGGTGGGCTCTTACATCTCTAAAGTTTAGTTGCCGAGGTGGTCAAAAAGGTCCTCGGTGGCAGGGCTCCAGGGGTCGATGAGATCTGCCCGATGATCCTCAAGGGCCTGGATTTTGTGGGGCTGTCATGTTGTGTCATGACTGACACAACTCTGCAACATCCTGTGGACATCGGGGGTGGTGCCACTGGATTGGCAGACTGGGGTGGTGGTTCCCCTTTCAAGAAGAGGAACTAGAGGGTATGCTCCAACTACAGGGGGTTCACACTCCTCAGCTTCCCTGGTAAGATCTATGCAGGGGTACTGGAGATGAGAGTCCGTCGGATAAACGAACCTGAGATGCCTCTCTGGTGAGGTGTTCAGCCACGTCCCATAGGAAGGCGGCCCTGGGGAAGACCCAGGACACGCTGGAGGGACTATGTCTCGCAGCTGCCTAGGAACGCCTCAGGATCCCCCGGGAAGAGTTGGACAAAGTAGCTGGGGAGAGGGAAGTCTGGGCTTCCCTGCTGACCATGGATAAGCAGTGGAAGATGGACAGATATTATAAAGTGTTTGGTTTCATACATTTTCCATTTATTAGATGATTTAAAAGCTGTATTTTTTAGTGTATTGAGAGTTTAGTACTCCTTCAACCACCTTCTTGGTTAATTCATCCTCCTTTGAACTTAAAAATAACTTTTTCTTTTTCAACGATGTACCATACTTACAAATTTCAGGTATTGACATTGGCACCAAAATGGCATCTAGTTTTGCATGCCTTTTATGTGGCCCTTCTAGAAGAAAATACACTAATGAACCACAAAAAAAACCCTTTTACTCCTTTTATTATTTCATGGAAGCAATACATTGATAATGTGTTTTTAATCTGGAAAGGACCCATTTCTATTCTACCAGAGTTTTTAGACTTCATAAATGGTAATTTTGCAGGCCTCAAATTCACACTCAATTATTGCCATGAAGAAATCAATTTCCTTGACATAAAGGTCACTAAAAAGAATAATACCCTTTCCACTTCTCTCCATACTAAACCCACAGATAGAAATACACTCCTTCCTGCAAAGAAGTTTTCATCAAACTCCCCTAAAAAGAAAAAAAAAAATCCACCTGTTAGTCAATTGTTAGACTTAATAGAATTTGTGCTGTGTCAGACTAAAATGAAAAAATAAAGCTGAAATGCTCTCTACATGCAGAGAAAGGAATTACTACGAAAAATGGCTTGATAATCCTGTAAACAACATTGGACTCAAAGAGCAGAGACACATACTGCATCTGGCAGCAAACTCAGCCAACAGAGACAAGCCACACACTGTCTACTGCACTACCTTTACCTAACCTGACAAGCCAGATGGACAGCTCCATATATCTGCCACAGAAATATTTCACTAGTCCATCTGGGTAGGAGCCCATTAAATTTGTTTTCAGGGGCAGAATGTTAAAAAAACACAAGCTTGTGATTGGACAATCATTTGGCTCGTCACATTCATCACAGACCAATCCACATCAAGCAGGGTTGCCTCCTATAATGTAGCATACATAGTGGCTAATGTAGCGGCTAATGGCTAACAACAGTTACAAACAGTTCATGGATGTTAGCCATAGCCGCTAACTTAGCCGCTAACAGCTAACAACGGTTAATGATGGTGAGCCGCTAACTTAGCCGCTAACAGCTAACGGCCTGATACTATCTTCTTACACTAAATTGTGCCACACAGATGATTCATTTAACACTTAAATGTGACATGAACCTCGTCAAAGACAATCCCTACAAGTAAACTTCTGAGGAGGGCAGATTTTGCCAAGTTTTAGCCATGAGGACAATAGCATGTCCGATCTCAACTTCCGGTTATCAACTTCTGGTTGTCGTCACGTGTTCATTCTGCAGCTCCCGCCTCTCTTCCCTGATTGGGCCTTTAAGAATTCAGCCGAGTGAATTCGTTGGACAACGGAGGCTGGCAAGACAGACCTGCAGGATTTCAGAATCAGGCAGGTCTATCTGCTCTGCAAGGTTAATCTTTACCCCCAAAACCAAAGAAATTAAAGAAATTTAAATTTAAACATGGGCACATGGCCTTTTCATGGCAATTTCAAGTATGGGACCTGCATAAATTGTCACTACAGCTAAAAAAAACTAAAACTTATTAATCATCCAATAAATGGGAAAAAATAATTGAAATCAAACACTCTATAACATGTAAATCCAAAAATTTGATTTATATCATACAATGTCCCTACAATAAAATATATGTTGGAGAAACATCCCGCTGTCTTCGGAAGTGCATCACTGGCCCCGTTTACATGGGTCAAAAAATCCTATTTACAATCAGATTGAAAGGTCAATCGGATTAGAAATGTCTAATTGGTACTGTGCAATAGGGATGTTCTGGATGTGATTGTGATGTGTTGTGACTGTAGTGTTTGTGTTATGTGATTTGTGCTGCTCTTTTATGACTGCAGAACCAGCAGTTAGCCCATGACAAATTTCTGCGCTGGGACAATAAAGTATATGAAATAAAATGAAAATGAATTAAATGAAAAATGTCTCATGTAAACACCTTAGCCAATCAGATTCACCCGGATCTGATTGTATTTTGGATCGGATTGTAAGAGGTAGTCTACGCCAATTGATAATCAGCTCCATGCTTTATGTAAATGACTGAGTGGAGCGGACTGGGTTGATAGAGAAGATTGTTCAGTCTGCGCAGGTGCTCAGTAGCACGTAAGAGGCACGTAGTGACGTACGCAGAGCAAAAAGAACATGGCGAACAAACATGGCGAACAAAAAGAAGAACTGGATGGTGGAGGAAACAACTTTTCAATAGAAACCCTGCGAGAGTTAAAAACTGTTGATGTAAATGTAACCATAACACAATCCCCAACAAAACACGACGTGGATCCAAAGCTTGTATCCAAGGGGAGTGAACGATGACTTTACTTTTTGAAGCCAATCTTTCAAACTTGGTTTTAATATTTGTAACAAAAACATTTTACATATATTTTAAAAAGGCTTTCAGAATGTCCTTTAAAGTTGTTTTATAATGAGTCCTATATGTGTTTTAGAGTCCTCTTCAATACATGTGTACTGTATATCTATATACATGTATTTGTATGTATGTATGTATATATATGCATATATATGTATTTGTATATATATGTTTATGTGTATTTTATATACAGACGTGGACAAAAATGTTGGTACCCTTCCGTTAAAGGAAAAAAAAACACATGGTCACTGAAATAAATTGAAACTGACAAAAGTAATAATAAATATAAATTTCTGGAAATTTAACTCACAAAAAGCAGACATTACTTTTGAATTTTGGTTCAACAGAATCAAAAACAAAATAATAAACCTGGTCTGGACAAAAATTAAGGTACCCAAGAAAAGACTGAAAATGATTTGACCATAGGGACATGATAAATGAAGGTGTGTCCTGTAATTAGCATCACAGGTGTCTTAAAGCTTGTAATCAGTCAGTCTGTCTATTTAAAAGGTGAAAAGTCGTCACTGTGCTGTTTGGTATCGTGGTGTGTACCTCACAGATCATGGACCACAGAAATCTTAGGAGAGAGTGTCTCAGAAGATTAGAAAGGAAATTATAGACACGTATGTTAAAGGCTACAAGACCATCTCCAAACTGCTTGATGTTCCTGTGACTACAGTTCCACATTTTTTTCAGAAGTTTAAGGTCCCTGGGACTGTTTCCAACCTTCCTGGATGAGGCTGCAAGAGGACAATTGATGACACATTGAAAAGACAGATAGTATAAATGGTAACCGAAGAGCCCCGGAACAACTACCAAAGAGATCAGAGATGAATTCCAAGGTCAAGGTACATCAGAAAATAATCACACCATGCATTACTGTTTGAGCCAAAATGGGCTTAATAGATGACATCAAGGTTGAAAGCAAATCATAATAAGCAAGACTGGAATTTGCCAAAATGCAAATTGACAAGCCACAAAGCTTCTGGGAGAATGTCCTTTGGACAGATGAGACAAAACTGGAGCTTTTTGGCAAGTCACATCGGCTTTAGCTCACAGATACAAAAATGAAGCATACAAAGAAAAGAACAATATATTTACAGTGAAACATGGAGAAGGCTCAGTTATGTTCTGGGACTGCTTTGTTGCATCTGGCACAGGGGGGCTTGAATCTGTGCAGGGTACAATGAAATCTCAAGTCTATCAAGGCATTCTTGAGTGAAATGTGCTGCCAATTTATCAGAAAGCTTGGTCTCAGTCACAGGTCATGGGTCCTCCAACAGGATAATGACCCAAAACACATAGCTAAAAACACCCAATACAGGCTCAGAGCAAAACATAGGACATTGAAGGAGCTGAAACATGCAGTCTGGAGAAGACACCCTTCAAACCTGTGACAACTGGAGCAGTTTTCTCAAGAGTGGGCCAAAATACAAGACAACAGGTGCAGCAGCCTCATTGAGTGTTACAGAAACAGCCTGACTGTAGTGACTGCCTCAAAAGGTTGTGCAACAAAATATGAAGTTATGGGTACCATCATTATTGTCCAGGCCAGTTTCATTAGTTTGTTTTTTAAGATTATTCTGTTGAACTACAATTCAAAAGCAATGTCTGATTTTCATTAGTTAATTTCCAGTAGTTTTTTTTAAATTTATTATTGATATGATTTCAATTTATTTCAGGGACCAAGTAGGTTTTTCTCTCTTTGACTGAAGGGTACCAACAATTTTGTCCAGGTCTGTATATACGAATATATGTATCATTGCATATATGGGTATACATAAAATGAATATGCTGTATTGTAAAGGACATTCCTGATCAAAACTTTAAGACCATTTGAAAAATTGCTAGAATATGCATTTTGCAAATTTGGACCTTAATGAGGTTTTAAATAGAGCTACAATATGCAAAAGTAAGAAGGAGGAGTGTGACAAAAAGCACTTTGAAAAAGTAATTTATTGAAAACAACAAGTAAACTGAAATAGGCTGTTTATCAGCTGATAAAAAGTTTAAGACCATCGCTCAAAAATTACAAATAACTCTCCAAACCAGAACAAAAAAGTTTCTCAGTAGGACTCAGTAATGAGTAGCTCCAAAGTTCTTGTTAATCACTTCAAAAAAATTTTTGGGCATGCTTGATGCAGGTGTTTCCAGGAAGCTTTTAGGGGAACATTGCTCCAAGTGGTGAAGATCGCTTCACAAAGGGCATCAACTGTCTGGAACTGATGGCCATTTTTATAAACTTCCCTTGCCATCCATCCCCAAATGTTCTCTATGGGATTTAAACCAGGGGAACATGCGGGATGGTCCAAAAGAGTGATGTTATTCTCCCTGAAGAAGTCCTCGGTCAAGCGAGCATTGTGAACTGCAGCGTTGTCCTGTTGAAAAACCCAGCTGTTACCACACAGACAAGGGCCCTCAGTCATGAGGGATGCCCGCTGCAACATCTGCACGTAACCAGGCGCCGTTTGATGACCCTGCACCACCTGAAGCTCCAGTGTTCCACTGAATGAAAAAGCCCCCCAGATCATGATGGACTCCCCTCCACTGTGCTGGGTAGAAAACATCTCAGGTGGGATCTCCTTGTCATGCCAGTAAAGTTGGAAGCCATCTGGACCGTCAAGGTTAAATTTTTTCTCATCAGAGAATAAAACTTTGTTCCACCTTTCAAGTCCCATTTTGACCTTTCTGTCACTCATGGTTAGTGGTTGGGTGAAGACATTTATTGAAAAAAAAGATAGTTTACTCTTTTTAAATCATAATGACCACAGAAACTTCAAAAATGACCCTGTTCAAAAGTTTACACCCCCTGGCAGTTTTGGCCTGATAACATGCACAAAATTTGACACGAATGGGTTTGAATGTCTACTAAAGGTAACCATCCTCTCTGTGATCTATTAGCCTGTAAACTGTGTGTGTGTATAAAAGCTCAGTGAGTTTCTGAGCTCCTGACAGACACGTGCATCTTTCACTCAGTGCTACGTTGAAGTTTCTGGTTTCTGCGTCATGGGTAAAGCAAAAGAATTGTCAAAAGATCTGCGAGAAAAGGTATTTCAACTGTATAAAACAGGAAAAGGATTTTAAAAGATATCTAAGGAACTTAGGATGCCAAGAAGCACTGTTAAAACTCTAATTAAGAAGGAGAGAGAGGGATTCTGTTGAAATCAAACCACCGTCAGGCAGACCAACAAAAATTTCAGCTCCAACTGCAAGGAAAATTGTTAGAGATGCAAAGAAAAACCCTCAAATAACTTCTGCTGAAATACAGGACTCTCTGAAAAAAATTGGGGTGGACGTTTCAAGATCCACAATAAGGAGACTCTTGAAGAAACATGGGCTGCATGGTCGAGTCGCCAGAAGAAAGACATTTCTACGCAAATGCCACAAAATATCCTGTTTACAATATGCCAAAAAGCACAGAGACAAGCCTCAAAACTTCTTGAACAAAGATATTTGGAGTGATGAGACCAAAATTGAACTTTTTGGCCACAACCATAAACGTTACATTTGGAGAGGAGTCAACAAGGCCCATGATGAAAGGTACACCATTCCTACTGTGAAACACAGAGGTGGATCACTGATGTTTTGGGGATGTGTGAGCTACAAAGGCACAGGAAAATTGGTCAAAATTGATGGAAGGATAAATGCAGCATGTTATCAGAAAATACTGGAGGAAAATTTGCACTTGGGGCGTCGGTGGCGCAGTTGAATAGTGCGCTTGGTCAGTGATCGGGAGGTTGCAGGTTCAAGCCCAGCTCTGGGCGACACATGGCGATGTGTCCTTGGGCAAGACACTTAACCCCAAGTTGCTCCCACTACTGCGTCAGTGGCGTGTAAATGGGCATGAAAGGGCGTGAATGTGTTAGAGATACTGATGGATGACTAACATAGAAACTCAGAACCATCAGTGAGTGAATGTGAGTGCGAATGGGTGCGAATGGGTATGAATGGGTAGGTGTGACCTGCGGTGTAAAGCAGCTTTGAGTAGTCAAAAGACTAGAAAAGCGCTATATAAGCTCAAGTCCATTTACCATTTACTCATCGGCCCAGAAGCTGCGCATGGGACGTTCTTGGACATTCCGACACGACAATGATCCAAAACACAAAGCCAAATCAACCTGCCATTGGCTACAGCAGAATAAAGTGAAGTTTTTTTTTTTTTTTTTTTTAATGTATTTTTTGGGCATTTTGTGCCTTTATTGATAGGAGGGAGACAGTGGACAGGCTTGTGAAAGGGGGTGAGAGAGTAGGGGAAGACACTCTGCAAACTGGTCACAGGCGGGATTCGAACCTGGACCGGCAGAAGCAAGTACATGGGGTGCCTGGTTGCTAACCACTACGCCAAACCAGCACCCCTAAAGTGAAGGTTTTAACGTGGCCATCTCAGTCTCCTGACCTCAATATCATTGAGCCACTCTTGGGAGATCTCAAATGTGCAGTTCATGCAAGACAGCCCAAGAATTTACTTTTTGCTAAGAGGAATGGGCAGTTTTACCATCTGGGAAAATAAAGACCCTCATCCACAACTACCACAAAAGACTTCAAGCTGTTATAGATGTTAAAGGAGGAAATACAAAGTATTAAAAACTGGGGGGTGTAAACTTTTGAACAGGGTCAATTTGGAAGCTTCTGTTGTCATTATGATTTAAAAAGAGTAAACTAATCTTTTTTTCAATAAATGTCTTCACTCAACCACTAACCATGAGTGACAAAAAGGTTTTTGTGTTATCATTCATATTTTCTGAGAAAAGGCCAAAAAATCAGAAATTCTGCTGGGGGGTGTAAACTTTTGGGCACAACTGTACATGGCAAACAAACTAATGTGCTAAAGTGTGCCCATTACCTTTTGTTTATGTAATCTACTGAGACATCATCTTACTGTCTCAGATGATATGAGATGCAAGCAAGAAATCTCTCATGGTTCATTGATACCTGCAGATTACAGCTTTTGTATCTGAGTCAGGGTTCATCATAGGCTATATGGGATTTTAAGGTCTGTTAGTGATCCAGAAATGTTGTCTTGACTCAGATAAGAGCTGTCTATTTCAGCTCCCATAAGATTTTCAATCAATCAGTCAATCAATTAAACAAACACAAAACAGTCAATAAAACAAAACAAAAAAAACCAATCAATCCAATATTCCACCAAAAGTCAGTCAAACAATCATCAATCATTCTTCACTTGTATAGCTCCAGGTTATAACAAGTGGTAGCTCAAGATACTAAAATAGAGCAGGCTGAGGACAAACTCTTCATTTATAGATGCACATATATGCATTTGTGCATATATACATTTAATAAATATATTTGTATATACACATACATACATCTTAACATTTGTCTATAAGAACAGAAAAAAGGAGTAAAATTAGAAATTACGATAGGGATAAACCCATAGACACCCACACCATAAATCTCTCCTCATCACAGTTGTTTCTGCTAAAACAGATTTAATCAACCAATCTTTATTTTTATAGCACCATGTTTGTTGAATATAAATGTATTAAAGGTAAGCCCCTTGAGATGTAGCATCTCATATTTAACAGGGTCCTCCTGTCTATATGGTTGTAAAGATAGTTATTGTCAATACAACCATAGATAGAGAGACAAGTCTTATATTAACATTAATACCTATGCTGAATATATTCTGGAGTGGAATGATGTTGATTAATATAGCAGCATCTGGCTGAACCGTCATTACAAAGGTTTAACTGGTCTAAAAGCATGAATTTATGTTACATGATGCCATTTCTTTTGATAGTTGATGCCGGCTAGAGCACATGGGGTGGAGCAGGTCATCCATGATTTTTTGTTAAGGTCACACTGATGTATGTGTGCTGTCTGCAGGAACTACCATGGATTCAATTTTGTTGATCTCTGAACGTAAAATCAGGGAAAGTTATGATAACAGGATGAAGCTAAAGGGATGGACAATTACTTGTAATTGTAGTTATTGAAGCTGATGAGTCCACAGCAGCAGGCAGTCTACACCAAGAATTCTAGGCCACCTACAAGACCAAAGCCAGAGGCAAGTACAGGAGCAAACAAAAAGGTACAAAGGCAGATATGGAGAGAGTGTTTGAGAGACAGAGGGATACAGCCCAGTATGCCAGATCCCCCCCAGCAGTCTAAGCCTATGGCATCTTAACTATGTTTCTAAACTATGGACTATGAGCTGTTCCCTAATTACAAGCATTACAAGCTCTTTAAAATAATTTGGTGACTGTCTACTGACAGTTTTATAGGTGAGAAGAAGAACCTTGAATTCTATTCTATATTTTATTGAAGCCGATGCAGAGAAGCTCACACAGGAGTAATCTACTCCTAGTTCTAGTCAGTACACATGCTGCAGCTTTTTGAACAGGCTGAAAAATCATAAGCAACTTGCTAGGACAGCTTGATCAAAGAGAATTACAACTGGAAAGCACTCTTGGAGCACAAAGCTCCACCAAGGTAGCTCACATACTGCTGTTAAATCTATAAGCATCAGCTCTATAACAAAGTTACCATCATATTATTCCTATATATGTATATATGAGTATCTATAAATTAAAGAGTTCGTCTTCAGCCTGTTTAATTGTAAAGTGTCTTGAGGTAACACTTGCTTGAATACACAGCAAAGACAAGATACTTAACGTTTGAACTGGTAGACTGTTGTTTTTTGCAATTATTAGCTCATTTGGAATTTGATGCCAGCAACATGTTTCAAAAAAGCTGGCACAAGCGGCAAAAAAGACTGAGAAAGTTGAGGAATGCTCATCAAACACTTATTTGGAACATCCCACAGATGAACAGGCTAATTGGGAACAGGTGGGTGCCATGATTGGGTATAAAAGCAGCTTCCCTGAAGTGTTGTCATTCACAAACAAGGATGGGGCGAGGGTCACCACTTTGTGAACAAATGCAAGAGCAAATTGTCGAACAGTTTAAGAACAACATTTCTCAACAAGCTATTGCAAGGAATTTAGGGATTTCATCATCTACGGTCCATAATATCATCAGAGAATCTGGAGAAATTACTGCACGTAAGCGGCAATGCCAAAAACCGACATTGACTACCTGTGACCTTCAATCCCTCAGGCGGTACTGCATCAAAAACCGGCATCACTGTGTAAAGGACATCACCACATGGGCTCAGGAACACTTCAGAAAACCACTGTCAGTAACTGCAGTTCGTCGCTACATCTATAAGTGCAAGTTAAAACTCTACTATGCAAAGCCAAAGCCATTTATCAACAACACCCAGAAACGCCGCCGGCTTCGCTGGGCCCGAGTTCATCTAAGATGGACTGATGCAAAGTGGAAAAGTGTTCTGTGGTCTGACGAGTCCACATTTCAAATTGTTTTTGGAAACTGTGGTTGTCGTGTCCTCTGGACCAAAGAGGAAAAGAACCATCCGGACTGTTATAGGCTCAAAGTTCAAAAGCCAGCATCTGTGATGGTATGGGGGTGTATTAGTGCCCAAGACATGGTACTAGACTGGCCTGCCTGTAGTCCAGACCTGTCCCCCATTGAAAATGTGTGGCACATTATGAAGCGTAAAATACAACAACGGAGACCCCGAACTGTTGAACAACTTAAGCTTTTTTGCAATGTGTTGCTGCCATTAAATTCTAAGTTGATGATTATTTGCAAAAGAAAATAAAGTTTCTCAGTTTGAGCATTAAATAGCTTGTCTTTGCAGTGTATTCAATTGAATATAAGTTGAAAAGGATTTGCAAATCATTGTATCCTGTTTTTTTTTTAAGATTTACACAACGTGCCAACTTCACTGTTTTTGGGTTTCGTATTTGTATGTTGCCTCTCGGTGATGTCCTCAGGAGACATGGCATAAACTCTCACAGCTATGCAGATGACACTCAGCTCTACATCAGTGTGTCTCCTGATGACACAGGGCCCGTTGGTGCCATTTTTGATTGTATTTTAGATATCAAGCCCAGGATGGCAGACAAATTTCTTCAGCCCAACCAGGACAAAACTCATGTTTAGTTATTGGTTCAGGTCCACAGAGAGAGAAACTGGTGAGCAGATTCCAAGCCCTGTCTTTAAATCCCTGTCACCAGGTCAAAAATATTGGTGTTATATTTGATTCAGACCTCAGGTTTAACCTGCACATCAGAGATGTTACAAAAAAATCCTGTTATCATTTAAAGAACATTTCCAGAATGTACCAGTTTCTCTCTCAGGCCAATGCAGAGACTCTTTTCCTTGCTTCTTCCATTTGTAGAAATGACTATCGTAATGCTCTTCTTTCTGGTCTTCCAAAAAAGAACATTTCAGAGCTTCAGCTGCTCAAAAACTCAGCTGTAAGCATGCTGATGAGGACCAGAAAAAAAACGATTTTAAAGTATCTGCATTGGCTTCCTGTATGTTTTAGGATAGATGTTAAGGTTCTTTTATTAGTTTAAGTCTCTTAATGGTCTTGATCCTTCATAATTATCAGATATGTTTTTACCCTATGAACTCAGTAGAGCCCTCAAGTATTCATGTAGTGGCTCTTTTAGTAGTTGGAACTAAAACGTACAGTGAAGCCTCTTTTCATTATTACAGCCCCTGTCTGTGGAACAGTCTACTCAAAGACCTATGAGTAGCCCCCTACTGTTCACATTTTTAAAAGCAAACTCAAAACCCACCTTTTAAGTCTTTTAGCTGATTATAGTTAATACTATTTCTAATTAACTTTTATTTATTTTTAATCCTTTTAAAGCTGGGGTCTACGATTTGAAACCGCAGCCTGCCCCCCCTTCCCTCACCTCTCTCCTCCGTGTTCCAAGATCCCGCCCCCAGCTCGTGTCGCCTCATATACCAACAAGCCCCCTCGGACAGTTACGAGCGACTAGCATAATATATCAGCAGCAAACTCAATCCAAAACAGCTCAGCTCAACTGAAAGTATCAAACATGACAGACATCCCCCTTGTAACACACAGCAGTAGCCATTTCAATTGGACCGGTGGCAATGCGGGTCTGGCGCCGCCAAAGCGGAGCCGATTGTGGGGGAGGATTTATCTTTCTCAGCCTGGCCTCCCCAGCTCAGCTTACAGTGCTAACGATTAGCGGCTAACAGGCTAACCCGCTCCGCTACAAGTCATTAGCCAGGACAGGCACAGACTAACCAGAGTTATTCAGCAGACATCTCCCACTGTAGTAAACAAAGCCATTACCTGATCAACCAGGGGCGAAACGGTCGATGCTGAAGGTCTGACGGCCGACTGAGGCCATTCGTTAGCCGTTAGCCCGCTAACAGGCCTCAACCCGCGGGCAGAGCTCCGTTGGGCCCCGCTGGAGAGGGAGGCGGCTTCCCGGTTTCGGCACTAGGCTTTTCCGGCTCCATGATAGTTCAGTAGCTAACGCTGCTAGCTGCTCACCGGAGGTAGTGGGGAGGAGGCGGGACCATGGGCATGACGCTGCGTAGTGAGGGAGACGGGGGATTGGATGGACTCATGGACCAACTCACGGACCAATTGAACCTTACAGGCTTCTAGGCTTGATTGGTCAGCTAGTATGCAGCTTTGCAGCAGATATACTGAATGGATTTTTTTTGTTCTTTTTGGTCTTTATACTGTGTAGATAGGACCATAGGACCATAACAGCCTTATAAATGGTGTTATTAAGATGTACAAAGCTTCCAAATCGTAGACCATAGCTTTAATCTGTTTTATTTCTATATTTCAGTTCAGATTTATTATTGGGATTTTATTCTCTGTTAAGTGCTTTTTACCATCCTACTTTTAGCTTCTTTTATTACACATCTGGTTTCATGTTATTTCATTTTACCATATTATTTATTTTGATTTTATTATATTAATTTATTTATTGATTTACCTGCCTTTCCCTGAAGGATTATCTATTTTTTATGATTTTTGATTATAATTTAAGTTTTAGCTCCTGTGTTTGCTCATTTTTAATTAACCCTGTAAGACCCAGTTTGTAATATTAAAACATCAAAAAACAACAGCAACATTTTTTTTCTTCAAAAGACCACATTTACATGATCAGTGAGTCATATTGTTTAACCCTGCATTGCCATTGGATGGTAAATGTGTTTATAGTATGGCCTTTAGGCCATGAACTCACACATCTTGCAACCTTTTCTTTGGACTAATCTCTTCATTTTACTGGACTCGATTTCTCAAGATTCAAGTAAGTAAAATGCCTTCAGTACTTTTTTCTATGTTGATTACAATGTCTTCAACATGACTTTTTTTTTTGTGAAATAACCATTAACTGTAATTTTGAGCCTATTATGTCTATGTTGTAATATTACAACGCTGGGTCAATGTCAATATCCAGACATTATAGTGTGAACTTGGTTAAAAGTATAAGTAAGACGGATATATATATATATATATATATATATATATATATATATATATATATATATATATATATATATATATATATATATATATATATATATATATATATATTTGAATTAAAACTATTTAGCCTGGAGAATAAATGCTCATATATCTTACTTGAATATTTATTTAATTTATTTTTTTCACTTCTTAATGCTACCAGCAAAGCTAGGTGTTCTATACACTGTGCAGAATGTGACAGATGCCATCATGAATGGAAACGGTGACTTTAAAATCAACTCAGACACTTATTCAAGTGATAAGGAGACTGATGTAGATGCCCTTAAAGCTCAAAACAGAAAATCTACTATCCACTGACTGTGCAGATCATGACTATGTGGACAACACCCTATGCAGCACATGCAACCTAATTTTCAGGGAAAACAACTGTTTCTGGGACTATCATTGAAAATGAACATGGCTAAACACTGGACACTTTGACTGAATGCTTGGGGAGACTTTTGTAAATACAGTTTATCTTCTTATTTATTATTAATAAATGACAGAAAAAAATGAAGGATGTGTGATTATTATTCATGATATGGACTGTTATTGGGCAACATAAGAGCTCAACGCTGCAAATGAGCCCTTATTTGTTTTGTATATTTGTTTAAACAGTGGGAGTATTAACACTGAAATTCTGTTACCAGCAAGGCCCAACGTTGTAATATTGTGTGTTCCTAAAAACTTACTTAAATTAAAAAAAAATAATTCCTGCTTCAGAAGCCCCCTTTAACAACATCTGAGAGGTGAAAAAAAATTGCACATTTTTTTTCCTTTCTTTGGGTTTTACAGGGTTAAAAATAGCGTTTCCTCAGTCTTCCTCAGTCTTTTAATTCTTTTTCTGTTTAGAATTTCCTTATTATTATGTCTTTGTGCATTTGAAATTTTAGGGCGTGTGTGTTGTATGTGAATTCTGAGGTTGGATGGTGTCTTTTATTTTAATTTGTATGCAATTTTCTATTTTTTATGTCATGTATTGTCATGTATTGAAGCCATTGGTTCATCCTGCCCTGCTGACACAGCTGAGACTATAAAACTGCTCTCCAGGCATCTCCATCTTCATCTGCTTATCCCTTTTGGGGCCAGGTCAGCTGACATTGGGCAGGAGGTGGGGTCAGCATGAAATCACAGGGCTACATAGAGAGAAAGAGAACCATCCTAATCACACTTACTCCTAAAGGCACTTTAGAGCCATCCTGTGACCCTGGTGAGGATAAGCGTTAAAGGTGCAGTCACACTAAATGCGAGTTGTGCACCCGAGATATCGTGTTGCCCAACCAAGTCACCTGTTGCCTGTTCAGAAAATAGCTCATTTTGTCACTGTCAATGTCTCAAAGTGTTGTCATGCCCTGTCGAGTTTCACTGCGATCATATATTTGTATGTATTAGCTGAAATTATTCCAACTGTATCCTATTCATCCAACAACCAACCGTAAAACAATGCAGCTGACAGTTAAATGGTGTTCATTCTGTCTTCAAGTTACATAGAAATAGTTTTCTCTCTTTTATCTCAGACGTAGATTTTTCACGTACCTTGACGGAACACCTTCAGCGGAACATAACCTAAACACATAAACCACACGTCAAACTGAGAAAAATGATGGTACACCCAAAGGACAAAATCGAACAAAACAATAAATGCAATGTCATATACAAGATACCATGCCAATCTTGCAATGAAACATACTCTGGGGAGAGGGGGAGGAGTTTCAACACACAAAAGAGAGAACATCAAAAGGGGTGTGAAAAAGAAACAGGAACATTTTTCTTTGCAGTACTTGGCCGTTTGTGGCCCTTGTCTACCACCATAATAAACAGGTCAATAACAGTTTGAGGTCTTTTGAAGACTTACTGTGTAGTGAATAAAACATTTTAAATGCTTAAAATGAGTAGTTTATAGTTTAATTTAGAGTGTAGCCTGTTCTATAAAGACTCAAAGTACAAATACATGCACTGTCTTGCTTAATTTACTTGAAGCATTCATTAGCTTGCTTCAAAGGGCCTAATCCAATACCTGCTCAGGGGCCCAGAATTTCTAGGAGCGCTCTGGACGCATGTCTCTCTGTCAATGGTCCACAGACGATAACGCCGCCTAATTGGTCCAAACGCTGAAGCCGTCATGTTCAATGTGAGGCAAACTGCACTGCAGAGAGGAGGCAGGAGCGGAGCGGAGCACTAAGTCCATCATGGGTTATATTTGGAGAATCTCCCGGGTTTGCCCGATAGGCGTAGCCTGATGATCTCCTACATGAAGAAGAGTCTCGCTGGGTGTTCCTCCTGCTGCAGCGCATGTGGGATGTTCCTCCTTTGCAGGCATGGCGCGGGGTCTGAATCCATGGGGGCTCCTCAGAAAGCCTCTGTACGTCCAGGTAAGCTTCTGGGAAATCCTCCACTCCCCGGACTGGGGTCTGCACCGGCTCATGCGCGCATCCACCTCCGTAGACCTTCATCCGAGCCCGTGGAGTCGTGTGTCGTTATCCACGGTTTTCATTCTTCATCGACCATCGTGCCGTGCTCCGCTTTTTAATCACAGCGTGTTCTCGGTAGACTGAAGTAGGATGTCTGTAGATGCTCGTTTTCAGCCATTCCGCTGATCATCGTCGCTGTGGCAACCACTTCCATGATGCGTCTGACTGCCTTAACTGTAGTTCAGAGGAGTCTGCTCCTGAGGCTGCAGTAGTTCAGAACCCCTCCAGGAACATCCGGGTCTCTTACCACTTGTGTGCGCTGATATTCATCATAACCTGTTTGACTGCAGCAGAGGCTCCAAGCTCTAGCGTAACACCAGAAAAGAACAGCTGGGATAAATCATTGGTCCACTTCAGGGTCACATTCTGACACGGTTTGGGATTTCTGACCAAACTTACTGCTGAAACCAATAATGTCAAGATCGACTAAACAGAGACCAACTG
>JAZDUH010000028.1:505000-512500 GCA_036419115.1 Scarus forsteni | reverse complement strand
ATGTATGCAATATTATGTATTTCTGTACCTCTATGATCCACTTCTTCGTCTATGGTGTCGTGTTGCCTCTGGAACCCTCTGTCCGACTGCTGACCTGATGCTCATGCCTCCGGTTTTTACATAATGACAAAAAATTGAGGAAATTTCTGTTCGAGAGTCCGTGCATTCTGTTTTATTTTGAAACTTCCGGATACTCCACACACTGACTTCCTGTCTGGTGCTTTCTAAACGACAGTGAATTTACGAGGTTTGGACGCGGCCACGCAGAAAATAGATCTGAAGCGAATCTCCAGCGCCTTGGTGCGCGCTGGCTCTCGGTGAAGCTTACTTCGGAGCACCTCGCTCCCATTCTCGTCTATCAGGCAAATTCCTCTGCACGCGCTGTTGGAGAACTGTTGATGTAAGAGCTGCTGCAGCAGGTAACAACAAGGAAGGACACAGAGACGGGACACACAGTTCAAGCAGGAAAAGCTTTTTAAAAAAAGTAACGCATCAATTACTTTACCTGGTAACTAATTACATTTATGAAGGAGTAATTCCGTTAGTAATTCAGTTACTTTTTTGGGAAAGTAACTAGTAACTATAACTAATTACTTTTTTGAAGTACTGTGCCCAACACTGGTCCCAACCCCATTAAAAAGGCACGAAATTCCATTAATTAACCCTGGAAAGGCACACCTTAGAAGTGAAAACCATTTCAGGTGACTACCTCTTGAAGCTCAAAAAGAAAATGCCAAGAGTCTAATCACAGCAAAGGGTGGCTACTTTTTTTTTTTTAAAGATATCTTTTTTGGCTTGAATGGCCTTTATTAGATTGGACAGCTGGAGAATGACAGGAAAGCAGGTGAAGAGAGGGGGGAAGACATGCAGCAAAGGGCTGTGGCTGGGATTCGAACCTATTGCCACTGCTGGGGGTTAGCAGTCCCCGTACATAGGACGGACGCTCTACCAACTGAGCTAATGTCTGCCCCAAGGGTGGCTACTTTAAAGAAAGTAGAATATAAGACATGTTTTCATTTATTTCACACTTTTTTATAAAGTAAATAATCCCACAATATATTCATTCATAGTTTTGATACCTTCAGTGAGATTCTACAATGTAAATAGTGATGAAAATAAAGAAAACACATTGAATGAGAAGGTGTGTCCAAAGTTTTGGCCTGTACTGTAAAATAAATAAATAAATAAATATATATATATATATACATATATAGATATAGATATAGATATGTGTGTGCAGCACACTACATCAAATTGGTCTGCAAGTCTGCAAACAGTTTACTGAAGACATGTAGGCCAAGGACATGGATTACTGGAACCATGTCATTTGGTCTAATGAGACCAAGATGAACTCATTTACATTGAAGCATGGTGGAGGGAGTGTGATTGTCTGGGGCATGAGAACTGGACGCAAAAGCACCACGCAGCGGTCTTTCTCCAACAGGCAAACCCAATTGAAAGCGGCGCACCAAGAAGCGCAGCCCTGTGGGGGGAGGGCTGACCCCCGGAGAGCCACAGGCTCTCATGAGAATAGCGATGTCACACGCTCATAAAACGTGTTATAGACTGAGAAAAGAAATGAACAACACCTCACTTCACTTCTCTAAGGTCCCTTTGCTGGTCCCAACCACACAGCTTTGTGATTTATTCAACTTCTATCCATCTATATCCATGTAGAAAAGATGTATGGTGTCATGTATACAATGTTACATATATTTCTGTACCTCTTCGATTCCCTTTTCTTTGTCCATGGTGTCATGTTGTCTCTGGAACCCTCTGACCGACTGCTGACCTGATGCTCGTGCCTCCGGTTTTGACGTAATGACAAACATTTGAGGACATTTACATGCAAGAGTGCATCGTGTTTTGTTTTGAAACTTCCGTTTCTCCACACGGTGACTTCCTGTCTGGTGCTTTCTTAACAGCAGTGAATTTACGAGGTTTGGAAGCGGCCGCGCAGAAAATAGACCTGAAGCAAATCTTGTGCAATGGAATTTGCCTTGTAGACTACAATGGGAGAAAAGTGCTCCACAGTACATTTCAAGTGCGCTGCGCGGCATGGCGTTTTTGCGTGCAGTGGAATTTGGGGGTAATGAACGCCAACATGTACTGTGACATACTGAAGCAGAGCATGATCCCCTCCCTTTGGAAACTGAACTGCAGGGCAGAATCCAACATGATAATTACTAGTCAAAAATGTTTATTAGCTTTTTATACTGCAGTCATACAGTACCATAAACCAATCAACAAGACTTCAAACAGCAGTCACATAGTTCACATTTAAAAACAAATACATACAAATAATAATAAAAATGAAACATAATAAACTAAAAATAATATTAATTAACTAATTTAATTGATTTGATATTATTATATTAATATTAAATTAATATAATAATTCTAGCGAATTACAGAGATTGCGTGCCAAACATCATAAAAACTCTGGGTTGATCCTTTGATTGTTTTAACTTTTCAAGTTTTAAATGTGCCATTACATTCCCAACCCAGCGCCTGTGCGTGGGAGTTTCCACACCTGCCTAGTAAGGATGAAAAAATGATGGCATTCAACTGTGCCCCAGGTACTGCCACCTTAGCAGGGACCACACCAAATAATGCAATTTCAGGAGCAGGGCTTATCTCTTTGTTGCAGATGTGAGAGAATGTGCCAGAGACTGAGGACCAAAACTGTGCCAACTTTGGGCGTGCCCAAAACATGGTAGAGGGTGGCTGGAGCCTGGCAGCATTGGGAGCAGGTCAGATCCACATCTGGGTATATCCTGACAAGTCTACTTTTAGACAGATGGATCCTGTGGAGCACTTTGAACTGAAGTAAACTGTGTCTAATAGAGATTGAACTTCTGTGTATTCTTTTAATTGCACTTTCCCAGGAGTCATCTGAGATTACAAATCCCAGTTCCTCCTTCTACTATGCCCTCATATTGTTGAGTGATGGCGAGGCAATCATTTAAATATTCACATGCCACCTACTTTACCCTACTCTTTGGTCTGACTCTCCACCCATTCACTCCTTTATCCAGTCATTTGGCAGGAGTGACGGAAAGGAAGGAAAACTGCGTCCGAACAAAGGCACGCACCTGCCAATATGTCAATGAATGTGAGCTGGGAATATTATACTCAATAGACATGAACACACCATTTCAAACCATTCCTGAACCATATCCCAAATGCTGTATCCACGAGTGAGGGTAGAAAGAGTGCATTAGATGTGATTTGTAGAGAGGCCATAGCCTGTCTGAGTTTAAATAAGTCTTAAATTGAGACCATATTCATAGTGAGCCACTTACAATGGGATTGTTTTAAGGTTCTGTTTACTGAGTGGTAGTGGCGCACATACTTGAGAAGATAAGGACACAGAATGGGTGGCATGTTGTTCCATTTCAACCCAATCAAGTCCATCCACCTCATAAGATGCAGAGACCCAGTATGACAGTTTGTAAATATTAGCTGCCCAATAACATTGTACAAAACCCAAAACCAGTGAAGTTGGCACGTTGTGTAAATCGTAAATAAAAACAGAATACAATGATTTGCAAATCCTTTTCAACTTATATTCAATTGAATACACTGCAAAGACAAGATATTTAATGTTCGAACTAAGAAACTTTATTTTCTTTTGCAAATAATCATCAACTTAGAATTTAATGGTAGCAACACATTGCAAAAAAGTTTGCACAGGGGCATTTTTACCACTGTGTTACATCGCCTTTCCTTTTAACAACACTCAGTAAACATTTGGGAACTGAAGAGACCAATTTCTGAAGCTTTTCGGGTGGAATTCTTTCCCATTCTTGCTTGATGTACAGCTTAAGTTGTTTAACAGTCCGGGGTCTCCGTTGTTGTATTTCACGCTTCATAATACGCCACACATTTTCAATGGGGGACAGGTTTGGACTGCAGGCAGGCCAGTCTAGTACCTGCACTCTTTTACTACGAAGCCACGCTGTTGTAACACGTGCAGAATGTGGCTTGGCATTGTCTTGCTGAAATAAGCAGGGGCGTCCATGAAAAAGACGTTGCTTGGATGGCAACATATGTTTCAGCATTAATGGTGCCTTCACAGATGTGTAAGTTACCCATGCCTTGGGCACTAATACACCCCCATACCATCATAGATGCTGGCTTTTGAACTTTGCGCCTATAACAGTCCGGCTGGTTCTTTTCCTCTTTAGTCCGGAGGACACGACGACCACAGTTTCCAAAAACAATTTGAAATGTGGACACGTCAGACCACAGAACACTTTTCCACTTTGTATCAGTCCATCTTAGATGAGCTCGGGCCCAGCAAAGCTGGTGGCGTTTCTGGGTGTTGTTGATAAATGGCTTTCGCTTTGCATAGTACAGTTTTAACTTGCACTTACAGATGTAACGATAAACTGTAGTTTCTGACAGTGGTTTTCTGGAGTGTTCCCGAGCCAATGTGGTGATGTCCTTTACACAGCGATGCCGGTTTTTGATGCAGTACCGCCTGTGGGATTGAAGGTCACGGGCATTCAATGTTGGTTTTTCGGCCTTGTCACTTACGTGCAATACTTTCTACAGATTCTCTGAACCTTTTGATGATATTACGGGCCGTAGATGATGAAATCCCTAAATTCCTTTCAATAGCTTTTTCAGAAATGTTGTTTTTAAACTGTTCGACAATTTGCTCACGCATTTGTTCACAAAGTGGTGACCTTCGCCCAATCCTTGTTTGTGAATGATTGAGCATTTCAGGGAAGCTGCTTTTATACCCAATCATGGCATCCACCTGTTCCCAATTAGCCTGTTCACCTGTGGGATGTTCCAAATAAGTGTTTGATGAGCATTCCTCAACTTTCTCAGTCTTTTTTTGCCACTTGTGCCAGCTTTTTTGAAACATGTTGCAGGCATCAAATTCCAAATGAGCTAATATTTGCAAAAAATAACAGTCTACCAGTTCAAACGTTAAGTATCTTGTCTTTGCTGTGTATTCAATTGAATATAGGTTGAAATGGATGGGCAAATCATTGTATTCTGTTTTTATTTACGATTAACACAACGTGCCAACTTCACTGGTTTTGAATTTTGTACTTCACAGTATACTACTGTAGTCAAGCCAGCCATTGTTCACGTTTGCTTGGTCCAATCAGCCGCACGTCTTTTTCTCATGTTTTCATCATCTACAGATACGTATGGTAATCTTCGCTATGACGAGCTGGGGGGAGTGATTGTGGGTCGGACTGCAGTCTGACATCAGACCCATGATGAAAATGATACTTTGAAAGTTTAAGTCACGTAGGTTCTAGACTACATGCATGCATTGTATGAAGTACTTTTACTGTGGACTTTTCCAGTGATACTATGTCAAAATCCTCAACAGAGGAAAAAATTAAGGATATTTCACCCAACTTTGATGTGAAATAAAAGACTTGTTTCCAATAAGTAGTCCAAAATTCACATACTGTTGGACCCAGGTCACACTCCTGCATATTGAGTGGCAGTAATGCCCTCTGACGTTGCATGCTACCTGTTGCTAAACAAGAAGAGAAGAAAGCCAAATGTAGAGTTATCGAGGCAGAAGCAGCAAAAAAACCTGAAGAAAATAAGTTTTATTGGAAAAAGGAAATCAGGAGAGTTACAAGCTAAATGCTTGGACAGGGATAAAAACTGGCCAGGCATTCACTCACTGGTGTGAGCTGAAAGATGAGGAGGGATGTCTAACCAATGTTGATTTGGCCCTGTTAATGTTGGACTTCTAAGTACATGATGATTTATTCAAAAAGAAACATGATCAGACAGTACCTTATCAGTCCACATAGTTTGTCTCTTGGGATGTCCTGTTGGCTCGCTTCTCCTCCCTCTGTATGTGAACAAATGCACGTTGGTGTACGACAGTGCAGTTACACTCAACGATCACAGAGATCCCCAGAGAGCTTAAAGGTGGAATCTTACATAGTGGGGGTTTAATTCTTCGAGCTGCTGAAAACCATTCCTGAGATGTTGCTCCATATCTCTATGACAGCATCACAAAGCTGCTGAACATCCATGATGAGAATCTGAGAATCTCATCCTCCAGCACCTACCAACTAAATGTGTAGCAAGACGTTTTGCTCAGAGGACTGCTGCTCACTGGATTTTCTCACTTAAACGGACCAAGCTCTGTAAACCCCAGAGATGATTGTCAATGTGCCCAAATACATTGAGTTGCTGTCATGTGATTGGCTGATCAGCTATTTCCATAAACCAAAAGTTTAATGGGTGTACCTAATGAAGCAGGTACATTTGTCTGACATTCAACCTTGACAGTAAAAGTCAAATGGCAGAGGGGCAAAGTTATGATGAAATTGGCCTGGTGAAAAAAGTTGGTAACCTTAATTTCATATTTTGTTGCACAAACTTTTTTTTCTCCCACTCCTCGTGAGCAAACTGCTCCAGCTGTCTCAGGTTTGAAGGCTGTCTTCTCCAGACTGCATGTTTCAGGTCCTTCCACAAATGTTCAATAAGATTTATCAGGGTTCACAGAAGGCCACTTCAAAATAGTCCAATGTTTTGTTCTGAGTCATTGTTGGGCGTTTTTAGCTGTATGTTTTGGGTCATTACCCTGTTGGAGGACCCATGACGTGCAGCTGAGACCAAGATTTCTGACACTGGGTAGCACATTTTGCTCCAGAATGCCTTGATAGTCTTGAGATTCAGTTTACCTGTACAGATTCAAGACACCTGTGCCAGATGCAGCAAAGCAGCCCAAGAACAAATCTGAGCCTCCTCCATGTTTCACAGTAGGTACAGTGTTCTTTGTTCTGGGCTCTTCGGTTACCATTTGTACCTCAATTTGTCATCAATTTTCCTCTTGCAGCCTTCTGAATAATATGTGCATCTGTAGTCACAGGAACATCTAGCTGCTTGGAGATAGCCATTACCATTACCCAGGGTTCCTGCACCATTTTAAAAGTCAAATTTATGCTTGAGACATTTTAAGACCTCAAAAATATTATTTAAGACCCAAAAGTGTCATGACAATTTCTGTGGTAAGAAAATACTTTATTTTATTGTAAACACCATCAAAGCACACGGTGAACATTTTTTATTTTTTTTTTTGAGGGAAATGACGTGTTGTTCCCGTCTCACCTGTGCCCCAGAACCGCAAATGAAGGTCCATTTGTTTAATTTTAGTAGTTTTGTTCATGCTCTCATCAAACATGAAGAAGTATGTCTTCTCACTGATGGTGATAGCTCCTTCTTGATGAATGAAGTGATGCCATGTTTAGCGATGTACGCCGTTTTATTTTCCCCACAGGTGAACGACTTGGCAGGCTGGGAATCAAGGAACAAAGCAGCAAGGACCCCACCCATATCTTTGTTTGATTAAAATGAACAGTGCCTTACAGTTGTATGGAGTACCCACAGTACCTCTGCCTTTTGGGTCTCCGGTGGTGAAATGAAGCTTGACATAGCTGGTTGAGAGGTGCCGTCTAACCTAGTGTTAGGTTGTGCTGGAAGCAACACAGGAATTAGTCTGGC
>JAZDUH010000028.1:490000-500000 GCA_036419115.1 Scarus forsteni | reverse complement strand
ACCAGAGCAAAAGGTCCATAAAGGTGTGGATGAACTTGACTGGCCTGCACAGACTGAACCCGATAGAACACCTTTGGGATTAAACAGAGAGCCAGGCCTTCTTGTCCAACATCAGTGTGCAACCTCACAAATGCTCTTCTGGAAGAATGGTCAGAAATTCCCCTAAACACTCCTAAACCTTGTGGACAGCCTTCCCAGAAGAGTTGAAGCCGTAATAGCTGCAAAAGGTGGACCGACATCTTATTGAACCCTATGGGTTAGGAATGGGATGGCACTTAAGTTCATATGTGAGTCAAAGCAGGTGAGCAAATACTTTTGGTAATATAGTGTATATACACACATATATATATACAGTCCCGATCAAAATCTTAAGACCAATTGAAAAATTGCTGGAATATGCATTTTGCACATTTGGACCTTAATGAGGTTTTAAACAGAGTTACAACATGCAAAAGCAAGAAGGGGGAGTGTGACAAAAAAACCTTGTAAAAAGTCATTTATTGAAGACAAGTAAACTGAAATAGGCTGTTTATCACCTGATCAAAAGTTTAAGACTACAGGCTATTAAAGCCAACAACTGCTCAAAATTTTCATTTTGTCAGGCACTCACACTCACACGGTCATGCCCTCCTGATGGCTAAAGCTAAGAAGCTTTCTCTTCTTGAACGTGGTCGGATTGTCAAGCTGCATAAGCAAGGCCTCTCGCAGTGTGCCATTGCTGCTGAGGTTGGACGCAGGAAGACAGTCATTCTACATTTTTTGAAAGATCCTGAACATTTAGAACAAAAAAGTCAAGTGGTGGACCCAAAAAAAATTACACCTGCGCTAAGCCAGAGGATCCGATTGGCTGTCCGCAAGACACAGGGCGGTCCTCGACCCAAACTAATGCCCTTACTGATGCCGACTGCAGCACAATAACCTTCAGACGGCATCTGCGGGAAAAGGGTTTCAAAAACAAAAACAAATTCAAAGACCTCGTCTCCTTCAACGCCACAAAACTACCCGTTTAGACTCTGCCAGGGAGCATTAAACATGGGACATTGAAAGGTGGAAAAAAAGTTTTGATTCTCTGATGAGAAAAAAAAATTAACCTTGACGGTCCAGATGGCTTCCAATGTTACTGGCATGACAAGGAGATCCCACCTGAGATGTTTTCTACCCGGCACAGCGGAGGGGGGTCCATCATGATCTGGGGTGCTTTTTCATTCAGTGGAACACTGGAGCTTCAGGTGGTGCAGGGTCGTCAAATGGCGCCCGGCATCCCTCATGACTGAGGGCCCTCGTCTGTGTGGCAACAGCTGGGTTTCTCAACAGGACAACGCTGCAGTTCACAATGCTCGCTTGACCAAGAACTTCTTCAGGGAGAATAACATCACTCTTTTGGACCATCCTGCATGTTCCCCTGATTTAAATCCCATAGAAACCATTTGGGGATGGATGGCAAGGGAAGTTTATAAAAATTGCCATCAGTTCTAGACAGCCCTTCGTGAAGCCATCTTCACCACTTGGAGCAATGTTCCCAAAAGCTTCCTGGAAACACTCACATCAAGCATGCCCAGATTTTTGAAGTGATTAACTAGAACGGTGGAGCTACTCATTACTTAGTCCTACTGAGAAACATTTTTGCTCTGGTTCGGAGAGTTTTTTGTAATTTTTTGAGCGATGGTCTTAAAGGACAAGTTCAGTTCCTGCAGCTTTAACATTGTTTATAGAATGAAGTAGAACAGTATACTCACCCAGAAGGCTTTCCTGATCCAAACAGTGCTTCAGGAGATATTTAGATCCAAAATCGAGCAGCGGACATCCGTATAATGGTACACATAGGGCATACAGCGCCGCTCCTAAAACTGCATTAATCGTCCAAAAACTCATTAGTTTCACCAATATTCCATCATGGTCCATTCGGGCTACTCCTCCACAACAGTCTGTGTCACTCCAGACATGTTGTGTGACTGTGCCGACCACTGAACTGAAGAAGAACAGAGCTTGCTCCGCACCTGCGCAGTACGGCTCATTGTTTCAGCGGCGACCGCCGGCTACACAACGACTTTCTTCTTCCAGTTTTGTGCAAAATGGACGAATATCTATCGGATGAAGATGTTGTGGAGAACATTGAATATGATGGGTGTCCTTACAGTTTCGAGCCAAAGTATACAGATGAGAAGCTCATAGAAAGGAGGACGTGGAGGCAGTGCTCCAGAGAGTACTGCGCAGGCGCGGAGCAAGCTCTCTTCTTCTTCAGTTCAGAGGTCGGCACAGTCACACAACATGTCTGGAGTGACACAGACTGTCGTGGAGGAGTAGCCCGAACGGACCATAATGGAATATTGGTGAAACTAATAAGCTTTTGGACGATTAATGCAGTTTTAGGAGCGGCGCTGTATGCCCTATGTGCTACCATTATACGGATGTCCGCCACTCGATTTTGGATCTAAATATCTCCCGAAGCACTGTTTGCATCAGGAAAGCCTTCTGGGTGAGTATATTGTTCTGCTTCATTCTATAAAAAATGTTAAAACTGCAGGAACCAAACTTATCCTTTAAACGTTTGATCAGCTGATAAACAGCCTATATCAGTTTACTTTTTTTTCAATAAATTACTCTTTCATATATATATACACACATATATATACATACATACACACACACACACATATATATATACACAGACATATATATATATGTATATATATATATATATATACACACACACACATACATATATATATACATATATCTATAAACACACATATATACACACACACAAATATATGTACACACATATATACTCAACAAAAATATAAACGCAACACTTTTGTTTTTGCTCCCATTTTTCATGAGATGGACTCAAAGATCTAAAATTCATTCCAGATAAACAATATTACAATTTCTTTCAAATGTTGTTCACAAATCTGTCTAAATGTTTGATAGTGAGCACTTCTGCTTTGCTGAGATAATCCATCCCACCTCACAGGTGTGCCACATCAAGATGCTGATCTGACATCATGATTAGTGCACAGGTGTACCTTATACTGCCCACAATAAAAGGCCACCCTGAAATGTGCAGTTTTGTCTCACAGCAAAATGCCACAGATGTCGCAAGCATTGAGGGAGCGTGCAATTGGCATGCTGACAGCAGGAATGTCAACCAGATCTGTTGCTCGTGCATTGAATGTTCATTTCTCCACCGTAAGCCGTCTCCAAAGGCGTTTCAGAGAATATGGCAGTACATCCAACTGTCCTCACAACCGCAGACCACGTGTAACCACACCAGCCCAGGACCTCCACATCCAGCAGGTTCACCTCCAAGATCGTCCGAGACCAGCCACTCAGACAGCTGCTGAAACAATTGGTTTGCATAACCAAAGAGTTTCTGCACAAACTGTCAGAAACCGTCTCAGGGAAGCTCAACTGCATGCTCGTCGTCCTCATCGGGGTCTTAACCTGACTCCAGATCGTCGGGATGTGCTTGACCGGCGTATACGACAGCGTGTACCAGTTCCCACCAATATCCAGCAACTTCACACAGCCATTGAAGAGGAGTGGACCAACATTCCACAGGCCACAATTGACAATCTGATAACTCTATGCGAAGAAGATGTGTTGCACTGAATGAGGCAAAAGGTGGTCACACCAGATACTGGCTGGCTCTGAGTCCCCAGACCCCCAATAAAGCAAAGAAAAAATGCACATTTCAGGGTGGCCTTTTATTGTGGACAGTCTAAGGCACACCTGTGCACTAATGATGGTGTCTGATGAGCATCTTGATGTGGCACACCTGTGAGGTGGGATGGATTATCTCAGCAAGGCAGAAGTGCTCACTATCAAACATTTAGACAGATTTGTGAACAATTTTTGAGAGAAATGGTAATATTGTGTATCTGGAATGAATTTTAGATCTTTGAGTCCATCTCATGAAAAATGAGAGCAAAAACAAAAGTGTTGCGTTTAAATTTTTGTTGAGTGTATATACATATACACACACATATATATATACACACATACATATATACACAGACATATATATATATAAAAATATACACACACACATATATATATATATATACACACACACACATATATATAGACTTACACACACACATATATATAGACTTACAAACATACATATATAGAGAGACTTACACACATATATATATATACATACACACATATATACATACACACATCTAAATATATATATACACATAAATATATATATATACACACATAGACATATATGTATACGCGTAAAATATATATATATACACACATATATATACACATAAATATATATATATATACACATAAATATATACACACACACATATATATATATATATAAATATATACACATACATACACACACACATATATACACACACACTTATATATTCACATATTTAGATATATACACCCACATATACATGTATATACACATATACACACACACACAAACATATATACAGTTGTGCCCAAAAGTTTACACCCCCCAGCAGAATTTCTGATTTTTTGGCCTTTTCTCAGAAAATATGAATGGTAACACAATAACCCTTCTGTCACTCATGGTTAGTGGTTGAGTGAAGACATTTATTGAAAAAAGGATTAGTTTACTCTTTTTAAATCATAATGACAACAGAAACTTCAAAACTGACCCTGTTCAAAAGTTTACACCCCCAGTTTTTAATACCTTGTGTTTCCCCCTTCAACATCAATAACAGCTTGAAGTCTTTTGTGGTAGTTATGGCTGAGGGTCTTTATTTTCTAAGATGGTAAAACTGCCCATTCCTCTTGGCAAAAAGTAAATTCTTGGGCTGTCTTGCATGAACTGCACGTTTGAGATCTCCCCAGAGCGGCTCAATGATATTGAGGTCAGGAGACTGAGATGGCCACTTTAAAACCTTCACTTTGTTCTGCTGTAGCCAATGGCAGGTTGATTTGGCCTCGTGTTTTGGATCATTGTCATGTTGGAACGTCCAAGAACGTCCCATGCGCAGCTTCTGGGCCGATGAGTGTAGATTTTCCTCCAGTATTTTCTGATAACATGCTGCATTCATCCTTCCATCAATTTTGACCAATTTTCCTGTGCCTTTGTAGCTCACGCATCCCCAAAACATCAGTGATCCACCTCCGTGTTTCACAGTAGGAATGGTGTACCTTTCATCATGGGCCTTGTTGACTCCTCTCCAAATGTAACGTTTATGGTTGTGGCCAAAAAGTTTAATTTTGGTCTCATCACTCCAAATGACTTTGTTCCAGAAGTTTTGAGGCTCGTCTGTGCTGTTTGGTGTATTGTAAGCGGAATATTTTGTGGCATTTGTGTAGAAATGGCTTTCTTCTGGCAACCCGACCATGCAGCCCATGTTTCTTGAAGTGTCTCCTTATTGTGGATCTTGAAACATCCACCCCAATTTTTTTCAGAGAGTCCTGTATTTGAGAGTTATTTGAGGGTTTTTCTTTGTGTCTCGGACAAGTTTCCTTGCAGTTGGAGCTGAAATTTTTGTTGGTCTGCCTAACCGTGGTTTGGTTTCAAAGGAATCCCTCTCTCTCCCCTTCTTAATTAGAGTTTTAACAGTGCTTCTTGGCATCCTCAGTTCCTTAGATATCTTTTTAAATCCTTTTCCTGTTTTGTGCAGTTGGATTACCTTTTCTCGCAGATCTTTTGACAATTCTTTTGCTTTACCCATGACGCAGAAACCAGAAACTTCAACCAGCACTGAGTGAAAGATGTGCGTGTCCGTCAGGAGCTCAGAAACTCACTGAGCTTTTATACACACACACAGATTACAAGCTAATAGATCACAGGTGAGGATGGTTACCTTTAGTAGACATTCAAACCCATTTGTGTCAAATTTTGTGCATGTTATCAGGCCAAAACTGCCAGGGGGTGTAAACTTTTGAACAGGGTCATTTTTGAAGTTTCTGTTGTCAATGATTTAAAAAAGAGTAAACTTATCTTTTTTTTCAATAAATGTCTTCACCCAACCACTTACCATGAGTGACAGAAAGGTTTTTGTGTTACCATTCATATTTTCTGAGAAAAGGCAGAAAAATCAGAAATTCTGCTGGGGGGTGTAAACTTTTGGGCACAACTGTATACACACATATATATACACACACACATATATACTTACACACACACACACACACACACACACACACACACACACACACACACACACACACACATATATATATATATATATATATAGAGAGAGAGAGATATATATAGATATAGATATATATATATATATATATACACACATATATATATAAATATATACACACACAATATATATATATATATATATATATTATACATATATATATATACACATAAATATATATATATACACAAATATAAATATATATACACACACACATACATGGGCCATTCTACCGAATTTGTCCAAACTGTGGTCCCACACTAAAAAAACTATGTAACAAAACAATTAAGAATTCAGACTTTACATATTTACTAAGATTCTGTTATGATCTATTCAACACATAAGACAGCAAATAGATAGTAATAAGCTAAATATATATACAAAATCATCATTTATAGTGTTCTTTCTATTGGGAAGTGGTTGTCCCAACCCCTAAGCCCTAAATTTCAACCTATGAAAATAATACTGAACACAATTTTGTATTTTTTTTCAATGATGTTTAAAATATCTTGTTGATTTCTTTTAAACAGCATTGAAAAGATTTGGATGTATTGCGGGTTTATTTTTTTAATTTAAAAAGATCATTCAAAAAATGCTGTCCCACGCTTTCATGTCACGCCCGAAACACAGATAGTTTTACCACATAGGTTGAGCGTGGTTTTAGCCACACCCCTGCATTTTTGACCAGGCAGAGACTCAGCATCCCTCTACCTCATGGCATCATGGCGAGTAGTTACCTCTCATCATTTTGGAGTAAATGTGTTCCAAAATCTGAAAATGTGTCTGGAACATTTTTAATTGTCACCACCAAACACATATTCTCTACAATTAGGTAAACTTTTGGAGGTTTAATGCAACATATTATGTTTTTATGGGTGTACCCCTGTTCAAACATTCATTTGCTGCCATGTACTTAGTAGCATTTTTCAGTTATTAGCTAAAATTAGCTAAAATTGTCACAACCAAAACAGATGGTAGAGTTTCGGTTGTGACAACATGTAATGGTTCACTCACTTAAGTCAATGTTTGATCATTTTTACCTCTTAAAACATGTAGATAATGCTGATTCATGTTTTATATTATAAAGCATCAGGAGAAAGCAACAGGGAGAAATGAAAAAAACACCAATATGGCAAAACAAAATATTTGAAAAACTAGACTTTTAGCCCAAGGGTGTCGACCACGTTATTCTTAAGAAGTTGTTTTGTTTTAAGTTCATTAAAGTTCTTGCACAACACTTTCTGGTGTGTGTATTTTTTAATTTAAAAAAAGATGTTTTAAAGGGACTGTGAGGAGTTTCTAAACAATTACAAAAAGTCTCACTTTTAGGTATATGCCTGATGGAAATACACACTTCACGATGAGTTTTATAGCATCAAAATAGGTTATCTATAAATGCTATTCCTTAGCCTTCCGGTCGGGTATGACAGGGCTGGACTGGCCTGGATATTCAACTTCAGGAACAAGACAAATAAAACTAGAGCAAATTTATATTATTCGGACACGTCTTAGAGCACCAAGCTGTAAGTAGTGATATATGGCCAGCTACAGAACTATGATACTAAGTTTTCTAAAACTTGCTTGTTGTCACACATCAAAAACTACCGCTACGTAACTAGAAAGAGATACATTACCTCGTCGCTTTGCATCCTGTAAGTTGTTGAAAAAAGAAGTTGTAAAGCAATGCAGAGTTCTGAGCAAGGTCTGAGTTTCATTCATTTAGCATCACAACAAACACACGCTTTGGCTTGTGGTGCGTTCCAGTTGTAGTCAGAAGTTGGAATTTCTGAGTTTCGAGTAGGAGACTACAACTGAAACGTCCCCCAAAGTGGAAATTTCCTGCTGGGAACTCAGTGAAACCTCGCCACCCCCAATGGAGTTGACAATGGAAGATGGATGCCCCCAGTGTGAACAGTTATTTATCTCCTGTAATAATCCATTTATTTGCACTTCTGACTGGGGTGTGTTGCTCGAGATCAGCTGTATCCAGGGGCTGCGGTCGAAAAGTCATTTTTGCTTAGGAAGGTTCCTAACAGAGTGAAATGAACCGGAAGTAGTTCGTGATTAGAGCTGTTCGAATAGTTTAAATGCATAGGAAGGGTGGCTCAATGCTTCCTTTATTATCTCCTTTAGCATAGGATACACCGGACCATCCTTTACGAAAGGAGAGATTATTCTGTCCCACAATTCACCGCGGCAACAGCTTTTATAAACAGCGCGTATTCCGACTGCATCCAAATTCAACCAAATAATGACGAACAAATCCCTCAGACCATGTGAGTTCCCACTGCTGTTCATCCTTTCCAAAGTTTACCAAAACCTGCCTTAACTTTCCAGCAGTCTGATTCTCTGAAGAGAGCAGGATATGAGACATTTGATGATAATTATGTTTTAAACTTGGTTCAATATTAATCATTTGTACACCATTAGATTGCGGTCTTAACAATGTATGCCTTTCTTTCCTTCAGTTCATTTATTTTCATGCACTGATTGGTGTTCATGTTGATAATGAGAGGACAGATTTATTTAAATCAATCAATCAATCAATCTTTATTTGTATAGCGCCAATTCATAACAAGTGTTATCTCAAGACACTTTACAATAGAGCAATAGATACATATAAACATATAAAGATACACATATACATATATATACAAATATATACATCCAACACCGAACATGAATCCATATAGCCAGTCATGAATCCCTCCATCATGGCGGCAAGAAAAAACCTTCTGTTAAGCAGCAGGAAATCTTGAATGTGGATCCCAGTCTCATGATGAACAGCAAATCCACACGATGCTGTGTTGGGTGTGAGGGCAAAGGAAGGGAAGTAAGAGGAGACAAGTGGACTAAAGTAAGAACTAAAGTTAGGGACAGATCCATGAACCATAGACCTGTCATCTGATTTATTAGAGGTTAGCCTCTTGAGATGCTACATCTCATTTTCAGGAGGGTCCTCATGTCTGAATGGTAGTGGTGATCATTTTATAGAAGTATAATCAATGATATTCTTACTGAAAATTAGAATTTATGGTAGTGACGAACTCATGGGTGCCCAGACCACAAGTGCATCCCAACCATTTTTGTCTCCGTAAAGTATAAATTTGTTAAAGGCCTCTTGAGATGTGACATTCCATTTTCAGAGGGACCTCATGCCTATGTGGTGATAAAAGTAGATACTGTAGATGTATTGATCATGGATATGGAGATCATGCTAATGTCTACATGAACAGCTATAATGATAATGGGAATGGAGTGTTCCTAATAAAATGGTCAACTATGTGTCATGTTATTTAAATTCTCACTTCCAACATCGGTTATACAGATGCAATTTTTACCAGGTTATTATGTTCAATGTTGTCTGAAAGGAACAACATTGTCATGATTAATGAGCACTTCAATGATGCATCTTTTGTAGTCCACCTTCAGAAAATTATAGTTTCACCACAGCAGTAACATCGGCCGTCGCATGATGACGAAGCGTAGTGAAAGTGTAGTCGGATTCTCTCTGCACAGCAGTATTCCTTTCCGAAGTCCTTCTGAATTCTCCTTTCTCCTTTCCTTAACCTCATGACGTTTTCCATCAGGGTTAAGGAAAAGTAGATAGGAAAGGACTTGGGAGGTGACTATTCGACCACAGCCATAGTATTGTTAGACTTATATTTACAAAAATGTTGCCATAGTGATAATCACATTCTTCATACAACAACACAGGGTGTGCTAACAACAGCTAACAATAACCTGGTAGATCGGCATGTTTTTTTCCGACTTCAACTGGAACGCCGATAAGTCGGAGATGATGTCACTCCTAGTTCCGAGGTTAGGGTGGGTAG
>JAZDUH010000028.1:477500-482500 GCA_036419115.1 Scarus forsteni | reverse complement strand
CGCGGGTCCATAGTTCAAGTAGCGTCCGGCATGTAAGCACCTTAAAGCTGCGTTCACACCAAACGTGACTCAGCAACCACAATTGCGTTGCCCACTGAAGTCTCATCGAGTGTCTGTAAATCCCACATTTTGGTCACAGTCAACCGTTGCTGTTGCATGGTGATGTCACATTCGCTCCAGTTTCACCATGATCATATCATATATAATAGGATAAATATGCCAACATTTTCCTATCTTTTCACTCACCAAACACAAAACACTGCAGTTTATGGCCCTGCATTAGCATCGTCTGAGAGTTTTCTGCGATCCCTCTGGGCAGAACTAATGGTAAAAGTGGGTGGGTCTAATATTATGGGACTTATAATGGTTGCAACACCCATGCAAGGGACTGATCTGATAAATTTGTTTTCAGCAGAAACAAATTTAATGACAGGTCTATGATTGGTCCATGGATCTGTCACTACCTTTAGTTCTTACTATTGTAAAGTGTGCACCTTCTCATCTCTGCATGGATACATACAGTAAAAAAAATCAAGGGTTTCCGCTCATGGGTTTCATGCTCTTAGGGCCCTACTGTTTCTAGTGCAATTCTTTGTTTAATAACTCTTTTAATCTTTTGACCCTCAGAACATGCTCAAAAACTCAACAAAATTTGCACACTATAGAACCAGAGAACAATTTGATAAAAAATGAAAATAATTAACCAGGCAGCAGAGGCACAGCAAGGTCCCGGGCAGGCCTTTCTGTGTGAAGTTTGCGAGTTCTTCCTGTGCATGCGTGGGTACTCTCCAGGCACTTTGGCTTCCTCCCCGCAGACCAAAAACAGGCGCATTAGGTTAAATGACTCCAAATTGCCCTTCGGCACGAGTGTGAGAGTGAATGGTTGTCTGTCTCTCTGTGGCCCTGCAATCGACTGGAAAACAGTTCAGGGTGTACCCCGCCTCTCGCCCAATGACAGCTGGGATAGGCTCCAGCCCCCCTGCGACCCCGGATGGGATAAGTGGTATAGAAAATGAATGAATGCTAAAATTTATCCCCAACATGCCAAAATGAGTTCTCTAGTGACCCCAAGGCACACCATTATAGTGCTCACTGCCAATAGGAATGTCAGAGAAATCAAACCAATGTTGAAACCATCATTTCATCGAGGCACACAAATCTCAGACTGACCCGGGAAACAGGAAACCGGAAATTTGCTTTTCAAAACAAATTTATTCTCAAAAATTATTCTTAAAAAAATTCTCCTCACAGGCCATAAATGGTAACAAACAGTAGATCATGCTGGTCAAAAGTTCTTTGATCAAAATTTGTTTCTCAAAACGTTTCTGAATAAGAAGCCCCCTATGCAGCCCTCCCAGTTCAAATGAATGGGGGGAATAGGAATCAGCTCCACCTCAACTGTTAAAGTTAGGCCTCTACACAAAAATCATAAGTCCTGCCACTTTAAAAATTACGTGCATGGATTTCTGACAAAATTTACTATCAAAATATATTTTTAGAGAGATTTGGTCAAAATTAGGGCATCTGTGAGACTGTGTTCTAAACATTTTCACTCACTACTTGGAAGTACAGTATTGGTATCTGCGATGCTGAATTAAAAAAAAATGTTGCCATGTCGGAAATCAGAAAAATGCCCAATATCGTGGATCCCTTATCCATGGTAAAAATGGTTAGGAACAATTAAGATTTAAAAAAGTCAACATACTGTGTCATAAATAGCCTATCAAATGCATATTTATTTTCTCTAAATCATAACATTTTAATATTAAATCAAGTAGCCCTCCATAATACTCTTCAGAGTAGTTCTCAGGCTTAAAAAGGATAGCGAGTTCTGGTCTAGAGTAAGAGGTCTGGTACTTTCTAAGTCCTGATGGTTCAGAGGAAGGCTGATTGGACCAGAAGAAGACTTTCTGGCCATTAAAAGCTGAAGGACTCTAGAACATACAAGAACGGAGAGCAGACTTTTTTTCAACACATTTATTAGAACAAATTCTCTTTCAGGACTGACCATGCCTCAATCCGAAGCCTCCTGTTCCTGAGCCCGTAGGAAGCTGGCCTTCTTCTGAGCCACACGGTCTTTCCTCTGGGCCAGAGAGAGCTTAGCCCGGTTCCACCTAGGGTGAAAATGGAGTCTGTCAGCATTTTGGAAACACGTTCATAGAGATGTGACCAGAGTAAGTAGCATCAGCTCTGAGGGACTCAAATGGGACATTTGAACCATCCACACAGCTTTGTAACATATTTAGGAGGATACATCATTTTCAGTTTAACTAAATAAACAGGCCAAAGCAACATGTTTAATTGCAGGACACGTGCAAAAACACATCTATCTATATCTATCCATCTCTCTCTCTCTCTCTCCATACTATATATATATATATATATATATATATATATATATATATATATATATATATATATATATATATATACATATACATACACACACACACACATACACATACACATACACACATACACATATATATACACACTAGGGGTGAAACGAAATTCCGTGCCACGAAATTTCGCGAAATAAAAAATGACGAAATTAAAATCAAAGACGCTCGAAATAAAAGGACGAAATAAACCCTCCTCGCCTCCCGTAGCAGAACACCAGCTGCAATAAGGAGGAGGACGAAGCGGAGGAATTAGCTGACGCTCCTTCATCAAATAAATCGGTTGTGTGGACCTATTTTGGCTTCCCATGTAAAAGACGAGAGAACGGTGAGAAGATTGCGGACAAAACAACAACCGTGTGCAAAATATGCCGCCACAGTTCGCCGTATACTGCGGCGAGAACAACCACCTGCAGCTTGCGAATACCTGCTTCTATTTAACAGTCACTGTGGGCTGTGACAACGCCAACTTCAATTTTAATTCACGAACAAAACAGTGAGTAGTATCTCTACACCTCCTGCACGGCTCTCTCCCTCCTCGCTCAAACACACATACTAACTCTCCCCTTCTGAACTGTGACCCGCTCGCCCCACCCTCCTGCTCCATTCACTGACCGTCAATTCATAGGAAACATTAAAATCCACATTGAACACATAAACAGTAGAACTGCTCCACTTTGTTTGTGTAAGTCTGCATAAAAACAATATTTGATTTTTGCATCTACTGTTGAGTTGACAGAATTTGATCATACTTGAAGATCAGAAGTATCTGCACTGTTATAGGCTAAATATTATAGTTCACAGTTCAGACTTTTATTGGTCTAAACTGCAGCTCTGAGGACTGCTATTTGTTTTTCTTTTCATTAAAGAATGTACTTATCCTGATAGAGCACTTTTTATTGAAATTTTATGTTTGTATTTGCACTGTAGTCTAAATAAGGGGAAAAAACTACAATTTAGTTTTTTTTTCAAAGAGCATTTATTTTGTACTGATGCAGCAATATTTTTTGTATGTCTGCATTAGGAAGAAAATAAAGAAAATGAGATTTTTTCACAACTTCCTACTGTTGGGGATTTTCCTTCATCTTTATTTCGTATTGTGAGTATTTCGTATCGTGGGCCCTGTTTCGTATCGTTTCGTGAGTTGACCATTTTGTTACACCTCTAATACACACACATATATACACACACATATATACACACACATATATATACACACACACATATATACATATATACACATATATATACATATATACACATATATATACACACACACATACATACACTAATATATATATATACACACACACACTTACATACACTAATATATATATATATATATATATATATATATATATATATATATATATATTAGAGATGCACCGAAATGAAAATTTGTGGCCGAAGCCGAATAATAAATAAATGCTGGGCCGAATACCGAATATCCAATGCGGCGGCAAAGTAGTTCACTATATTTTTTGATAATAGAGTACATTTTTAGACATGTTTTTAAAAGAAAGTAATTGTTCATTAAATGTTATGACATTTTTTAATATTCCAGTAGCCTTTGCTTTTCAAAAGAAGCCTAACAAAGTTTTTCATTCATATTAAGCCTTCAAACAAAACAAAACAAGCATTAAAAAATATTAATGTACACTGATGGATATATAGCAATAGACCAATAATACCAACAATACTGCTTTAAAGCTGTCACTTTATATTCAATATTTGAATAAACGATCAAATATGGGAATAAATATCCGTAATGGAATTGTAAATAAATATGAATGTAAAATATTGAGTGTGGCGACACATCAGGCCTGGAGCAGTGGACCGTTCTGTCCAACAGAGGGCGCTGTGAGCGGAGCTTGACCGTCAGTCACATCCGCTGCTCTCTCGAGCCAAAGAGTTTCCGCTCCAAGTGAAGCGGACGTAAACAGCTCTAATTTGGGCTTTAACTGTTCTGAGGAGAGCTGTGTGGAAGTAGTTTTGGTTCTACACCATTAATGGCAAACTTAAATTCAAAGACCAGGCTGTGTGTTCTGTGAAATACAGTTTAGTCTTTCGTCCTCCACTTATTTGCGGGCTCAGCCGTCCGCGTTTCATCCAAGCTATACGGCCGAGTGCAGCGGAGCTTCGTCAAGAGTTTAACCCCGTGTGGCTGTGTTGTTTTCGGCAGGGTGGATAAGAGAGTGTCTGACCCTTACTGAGGGGGGGTATTATTCGGCCTTGTTATTAGCTCACTCCACCGAAGGCCGAATATGGCTTTTTTTGCACTATTCGGCCGAAAATATTCAGCCACCGAATGTTCGGTGCACCCTAACATATACATTAGGGGTGCAACGGTTCAGTTAGCCCACGGTTCGGTTTGTATCTCGGTTTTGGGATCACGGTTTCGGTTCGGTTTCGGTTCGTGTTTTGCATTAAAAAAAACAACAAGTTTGACTTTCCAAAAGACTCCCTTTATTTTGCTTTTAAGAAAACTATATTATGACAATGCCCCTTGGTCTTAACTATTATTTGGCTTAATAAAGTATTATGACATTTATATAAGACACTTCAAATGTAAACATTTTAAACTGTTAGAGTGCCTCTTAG
>JAZDUH010000028.1:387500-472500 GCA_036419115.1 Scarus forsteni | reverse complement strand
ACACACACAAACTACACATACAGACATACACACACACTCACACTCAGGCGGCGGATGAAGGAGCGACCATAACGGTAAAAAGAAATATAATAAAAAAAAACCAATTTAAACAAACATTAATGGATGACCTGAAGCTTACCAAACAATCTCTCCAAGCAAAAAACTCAGCATTTTCAAGCCAATTGTCCTTACTAAGAAGGGAAGCACAGCTAGCAGCAGTGTAGGAAACTTTCAGCATGTAGTTTCTCCTCATTGTCAGTCACTTGCTATAACTTTATGATTCATCTTCTCTCCACCTGCTGAGCTTACATGGTTACATGAAATGTTCCATTCTTCCTGTTTTTTTTTTAAATACTTTTTATACTTTATGCAGTTTATTTTAATTTTTTGAGAATGTTGTAGTTGTGTGCCCACAGTGCTCACTATTTATTCAGATCTAAATGGTCTTTAATTATGATATTATTATTATGGAGCATTATTGACAGAGCGCGAGCACTGGTCAGAAAAATGTTTGCAGCACCAGTCTGTGAGGCTACTACTGTAGTCAAGCAAAGAACCCAGCGGTCTCTCTGTGTCCAGCAGTATATTGTGCAGCCGCCGAAAGTCACTATGTTGGACTTGCAGGCAAAACATTCAGCAACACTGTGACTGTAGGTCAGTTTTGCCCCCTTATACTCAAATCACCCATACACACAGAAATCAGTACAGGGCTCAGAGTCGCTACAACAATGCGTGCCGCCATCCGCCGATGTATCAGCCGGGTCTTAATATACACTACTCACAACAAGTTAGGGTTTTAGAGTGCTTTTCCTAAATAGTCTGATTTAGGAAAAGCATGAGATGTCGCTGTCAGCTTGACAGCGACATCTCATGTTGACTAGCCACATGATTTTGTTCTGAGGCAATGCATTCCACCCCTTCACAAGTGCTACACGCAGTTCTGCCAGGTCACATGGGGGTGAAGTCCGATCATCAAGTCTCTGCTTCAGCTGGTCCCAGACGAGCTCCATTCAGGTCAGGTCAGGGGACATTGCAAGCCATACCACATGAGACACTCAGACTTCCTGAAGTTGAGCTGTGTCACTTCTGGCATGATGTGGTGGAGCATTATCATCCATGCACAGAAAGTTGGGGGTGAGCTAGCGGAATTGGTGGATGATGATGGGTTTTATTATGTGTCTGAGATAAGAATGTGCAGTGACTGATCTACAATCACTTAAATCTGTTTTGCACTGACTGGTGATGCCTGCCCAGACTGTTGCACCTCCTTCATCAAAGCGAATCCTGGTGACCATGCTGACCTCAGTGTATCGCTCACCTGGCCTTCACCAGTAATGCTAATGACCATCATTTCTGTGCAAAGCGACCCGACACTCAGTGAACAGACAGTAAGCCATTGCTGCACTGTCCAGGTCACATGATCTTGTGCCCACTGCAAACTGTCACAGCGGTGTCTTGGTGTCAGCTGCGAATGGTTTGTCTGGAGACCCTAGTACCCCTCACTTCTCATACATGGGCCTTCAAGCTGTGTGGCAGTTGCGTAACGGTGCCCAAGTGCATTGGTTCGTAGGTGTGTATCATCACTGCTGTCCGTCACTCAAGAGGCTCCACTCCTGGGTCTGTCAAGAACACTGCCAGTAGTTCTGTGTCTTGCTGCAAGTCTGCTGATGACACACCAAGTTCACAAGCAAAATCTGACTGCCTGCTACCAACCTGAAGGCGCACTATGGCCAGGTGGTGCTGCACGTCCATTAAGTTACATTGTATGCTCATGGCTGCTTTTTATGCCACCAGAATGTTGAAATTGATGCCAAATTGAAAAGGGTTGTCTTTTGTAATTGATATTGGCCCCAATATGTAAGGAAAACTGAACAAACAGACCATTAGGTGGAAAACACAAAATGGTGTTTCTATCACCCTACTACAATTGTCTCCCTAACCCAAAAATCACTTAAGTGAAACAAACTCAATATGTATGAAATCCACTTAGTCTCTCACAATATCCCTAACTTATTGTGAGTAGTGTAAATACTTACGTGTGTGCTCAGTGTCAGGCTAACAGCTGTGGTTATTAAATAACTAGTTTTAGAAACCAGGTTATCATTCATAAGAGGTCAGATCGTTATAATAAATACTATTGACTCAGTTGTTTTTGTACATCTCAGTACATTCAGTGTAAAAACATGTTGATGGTAAATGGTAAATGGACTTGAGCTTATATAGCACTTTTCTAGTCTTGGACTACTCAAAGCTGCTTTACACCGCAGGTCACACCTGCCCATTCACACCCATCCGCTCTCACACTCACTCACTGATGGAGTTCAGAGTTTCTATGTTAGTTATCCATCAGTATTTCTAACACATTCACGCCCTTTCATGCCCATTTACAAACCAACTTGGGGAGCAACTTGGGGTTAAGTGTCTTGCCCAAGGACACAACGCCATGTGTCACCCGGGGCTTGAACCTGCAACCTCCCGATCACCGACCAAGTGCACTATCCAACTGCGCCACCGACGCCCTATTAAATGTAGTCAAACTGAGCTGGAGTCTCCTCAGCCCATGAGCTCATGTTTACCTGAACTACCTGTGATGCATGTTTTTAATGTCAGCAGGAGAACTGTCCCAGGTTCATGTTTAAATATTTGAATGAATCTTACCTAGACTGTAGGCGTGTGTTTTGACAAGGACTGGATTATAGTAATATATACAATACTTTCACTGATAGCCATTTATTTTTTGTAATCAAGTAAAGGGCCTCCACTGTTCTGCCAAAAACGTTCAGTCTCTGATCTGCTGTTCATAGAAATGAGCAGAAATAAACTTCTGAAGAGTTTGCTGCCATCTAGAGGCCTTCAGTTCAACAACAGTCCAGAACAACGTTCAAGAGACTGAACAGAATCACTATACTCTTTCGAAAATAGTGTTATTAAAATGAGGGCATCTGTTGTTTCGATATTTACACCTTTAATATGTGCACACAGTCTAAACCTGTGTCCGGTCACCTCAGAGTTAAACCTGTCTGTTGAGGAACTTCAAAGTCTCACCTCTTCTTCTTGACCTCTTTGGGGGGCTTCTTTTCATGGACCGGGTTCTCACGGATGGCGGCGTGGGCCTTCTGGTACATTGCTTCAATCTGAAAGAAAAATCAAAGTCAAGCATGTTTCCTCAAGTTCATGTTTCAATGTGCACAGGCATTTGAGATTATTCGAAGTTAAGGAGCTCTACAGAGAATGACTGATGGTTTAATCTGCAGATTGATGAAGGAACCAAACGTGTCATCTCACATGCTGGGACAGTTCTGGGAGAGTTTGTACCAGTGGAAGCTGGTGCAGTTTTCTCCAGGGGAGACTATAACTCCAGAACAGACGCATATCAAAACAAATTTAAGGCTTTTTAAGACAATTTTGAATGAAATTTAAAGATCTACATGAAGTCAGAGAAATACAATGGAGTGGGTAAGTAAGTGTCATGGTTATTATACTTTTGAAAATTTATTTGGTTTTACTTTAACTTAGTTGGATTGCTTTTTTCTGTTTTAATGTTATTTTAGTTAAACAAGTAAATAAAGGGGGCAACAATAGTGGAAAAAAAATACATAATGTAAGACCTGACAAAATACGATTCAAGACCCAGATTACAAAAAATGGACAAAAACCTTTTAAGGCCTTAAAATTGAAATTATCACATATTAGATCTTGCAAAATATTTTGCAAAGCCTAAGATATTGCCACGAACCAATGTAACAATAAATGCACCAATTTAAAACAATATTGTAGTAAACCCTCTGTTTTGCGCTCCTAATACGTCATGGAGGAGGTCATTTACCCGTGTAAAAAAAAGGCATGTGTCAAACCAAGTGTATTGTCACCCTCTTTCTTTTAACTGCTGATTATGATGTTCAGCAGTTCAAGCTCTATTACCTGCAGCTTCTGATACGTTCTCCTCTAGAAAGGTTTTGATTTAAGAGACTTAACTGGATTTTTTCATTTTTCCTCCATTTTGGATCTCTGCCTCCAACTCCCACAGCTTGACCTGTCAATTATCTGCACTTTATGCCAGACAGCTGCGACACTGACCCCGATGTCAGCCTCTCCCATGAAGGTGGTGGGCTGTGGGCACAGGGAAGGTGTGCCCCAAACTTGCCCCATCTCTTGTATTGTAGAGGATTTACTGGGCATGTACAACTTTACAGGGTTTACACGGGGCTGCATGGAGAGCGTTTTGGAAACTTTCCACCCTGGAGCCTGTTTTCAAAAGTTTCCGTTTTCGACGAGTTTCCATGTAGACACAAAGCCAAAATGCAATGAAAACTTAAAGGATTTGACCGTTTTCGGCGCGATGTAAACGGCCCTTCATATTTACAAAAATGCTGCCATAGTGATAATCAAATTCTTCATTCAACAACACAGGGCCTGCTAACAACAGCTAAAAATAGCCTGGTAGATCAGCATGTTTTTTTTTAAACTTCAACTGGAATGCCAATAAGTCGGAGATGTCACTCCCAGTTCCGAGGTTACTGGAACGCAGCATTACGACAGTCGTCGCGCATGCTCATGGATAGCAGAGTCTTAATGTCGCAGGAAACAGATTCTCCTCATAGCACCTTTAAGAAAAGGATTCTCTTTTTTTTTTTTATTCCAAGTGTAATATTAACAGCTAAATAAGTAAACCCATTTTCTGCATTTGTTTACAGTGTCTTTATAGTTGGTGTCAGCCGTTCACTTTTATTTAGAAATAATGACTTATAGAAGTTTCTTATATCCAGAGAGTACTCCAAACTTTTGAATTAATGCAATTAGATCTGGTATACTATCCTTAAAGGAGTACTCCGACTATTTTGGACCCACGCCCTTTCCCTATCATTGACAGAGTGAGACAAGCTCAAAAATACGTTTTTTGTGTCTCTGCGTCCAGTGGCTGGCTCCCAGCTGTTAGCTCCGTACGTAGCTTAGCTCAATGGCTGGAAGTCAATAGGAGTCAAAGCCGGACTGACAAAAGTGGACAAAATACTCCTTGCAGTGGACCAGTGGAGGGCGTATTAGCAGGTGAAGTAAATCCAAATGGTTATAAAACATTTTAAACGACGTGTTTTCTTTCTTAAATCCGTTAAAATAACGTTTTGATAAACACAGAACTGAGCATGCGCAGAGCTCCGCGGACCGGAAGTAGGAGCCGGACTGAGTACTGCGCATGCGTAGGTCCGTGTGTGTATCAAAACATTATTTTAATGGATTTAAAAAAGAAAACGCGTCTTTTAAAATGCTTTATAACCATTCTGATTTACTTTAGGCGCTAATAAGCCATCCTCTGGACCATTGTAAGGAGTATTTTGTCCACTTTCGTCAGTCCGGCTGCTACTTCCGGTCCGCGGAGCACTGCGCATGCGCAGGTCCGTGTGTGTATCAAAACGTTATTTTAACGGATTTAAAAAGAAAACACGTCTTTTAAAATGTTTTATAACCATCCTGATTTACTTTAAGTGCTAATAAGCCATCCTCTGGACCATTGTAAGGAGTATTTTGTCCACTTTCGTCAGTCCGGCTGCTACTTCCGGTCCGCGGAGCACTGCGCATGCGCAGGTCTGTGTCTATCAAAACGTTGTTTTAACGGATTTAAGAAAGAAAACGAGTTGGCTTATTAGCACCTAAAGTAAATCAGGATGGTTATAAAACATTTTAAAAGACGTGTCCATTAAAATAACGTGTAGATACACACTCGGACCTGCATGCTCAGTTCTGTGTTTATCAAAACGTTATTTTAACGGATTTAAGAAAGAAAACACGTCGTTTAAAATGTTTTATAACCATTTGGATTTACTTCACCTGCTAATACGCCCTCCACTGGTCCACTGCAAGGAGTATTTTGTCCACTTTTGTCAGTCCGGCTTTGACTCCTATTGACTTCCAGCCATTGAGCTAAGCTACGTACGGAGCTAACAGCTGGGAGCCAGCCACTGGACGCAGAGACACAAAAAACGTATTTTTGAGCTTGTCTCACTCTGTCAATGATAGGGAAAGGGCGTGGGTCCAAAATAGTCGGAGTACTCCTTTAAGCCTGGTCAGAAAAAGGATGACATCATCCGCATACAAAGATATCCTATGTTCTTGCTCACCTATATGAAAGCCAGCAAGGCCATCATGGGCTCCAACAGCCATGGCAATAGGTTCAATACCTAAAGTGAATAGCATTGGTGATAGTGGCCAGCTCTGTCGGGTTGAACGCTGCAAGTCGAATGGTTTTGAGACAACACTGTTGGTCTGAATCTCTGCCACTGAGTTCGCATGAAGAACATAAATCCAATTAAGGAATCTCTCTCCAAATCCGAAACATGGTAACAATTTAAAAGGTAGCGCCATTCTATTCTGTCAAATGGCTGTTGGGCGTCTAATGACAATACCACCATATCTTTATCACCAGCTTTTTCATAGAAACATATTTAGGACTATTCCAATGTTATGGAAACCTTGAAAATTGTGTACAAACCCATTTTGGTTGTTATGTTGCTTAGGAAGGTGTGGATCGAATCTTCCTGCTTGTATTTTAGTGTCTGGTTGATGTATTTAGAAGTGGCTCTGTCAATCAGGGCTTCAGACCAACTTCGTGCATTGGTTGCAAAGGTGCACCTAAATTTGTTTTTAATGCAATGCAGGGACAGAGAGAAGAGAGAAAGCAGGTGCTGTGTCTCGTCAGTTTTTGGCAGAATTTTCCGCTACCTCAGTTACTTTTGTCAACTTAAATTTGTAAGAGTCAGCTAATATTTTTCTCGGTGCACCAGTGCGCCCAAGTAAAAATGTTAGGTGCACTCTCACAAATTTTGGGTGCATGTGCGCCCAAAATGGTTGCACTCTGGAGCCCTGTCAATTGAGTTTATGTTTTATAAAATTCTATAGGCAACCCATTAGGCCCAGGTGCCTTCCCACAATTCATATTTTGGATTGCTTCTGAAGACTCCTCGACTATTGATAGGGATATCCTATCCAGTTCATTTTTGGAGTCATCAGATAAAGACTGAAACTGAAGCTGATCATGAAATGTTTCCTGTGTATCTGAGTCTTGGTTGCATTCTGATCCATACAGAGATTCATACAAATCTTTCAAAAATGTATTTATCCTTTGCAGTGTACCAATACTATTTAGTGCTCTGTCAGTTTTTTTTGATTCTCCAGGCTAGCAGCTTTCCTGGCTTATCATCTGGATAATGGAAGCTTTGTTTCAACCACAGTAAACCTATTTTGATTTGATTTTCAGCAGCAAGATCACTTAACACGATACCGTTATTGCAACATTCGCTAAACTTGGATAAGAGTTCTCTGGAAATAATGAAATAAATGTGGAAATGCGATTTATATTTACTTGAAAATCAGGAACAACAATTGTATCATGATTCCGTTCTCTCCAAACATCCACTACATTAAGGTCCTCTATAAATTGTTTCAGTAGTTCTCTAGTTCCAGTGTTATTTTAATACACAAAGTCCAACTATCTGTAAGACCAGTCCACAGACAGTCAGCAAGAAAGTCTAAGACCACAGACAGTAAGAAACAGTCAACAAGACAGTCTACGACCACAGACATGTCTGCAAGTGTCCTCAGCTGCATCTGACTGAAACCTGCTGAATCAACATAATCTGAATGTTCAACAGGACACAAATCAGGCTCAATAGTCCTCATCTCAACATAAATAATCATAGGTTTGATTCATAGACAAGCACTGGGTATAGGCTATAGGACAGAGGGCAGTGAACAGAGAAAAGGACAGAAGGCAGAGGACAGATGACAGGGGACAGAGGGCTGAGGACAGAGGGCTGAAGGAGGGCAGATGACAGGACGAATGACAGGGGACAGAGGGCTAAGGACAGATGGCAGAAGGGGGACAGAGGAAAGGATAGAGCACAGGACAGAGGGCTGAGGACAGATGGCAGAAGGGGGATAGAGGAAAGGATAGAACAGGACAGGACAGCACAGGACAAAGGGCAGATGACAGAAGAAAGGACAGAGAACAAGACAGAGGACAAAGGGCAGAGGGCTGAGGGTGTCTAGTGGTCAGAACGACTTACAGAATCTGGGGTGACGCCGTTCTTGATGAATCTGGAGAACTGCTTCTTGTAGGCATCCTCATCCTCCTCCATCAGGTAGCTCATGTACTCAGACACATTGATGCCCATGATGTGTTTGCGGTGGACCTCTGCATTAAACTCCTTACTCTCTGGATCATAACCAGGGAAACGCTTGGTGCTGTAATGGAAGCAAATTTATCTAGATTATGTTCAGATAGTAATAGATTAAATTCTTCATATTTAGAATGTATTTCCATATTTAGATTGCATTTCCATATTTAGAATAGGTTTATTAAATATCTACATGAAGAACATCCACACCACCTCTGAGATGTAACTCATGGTATCTTGGTTCCCAGATTATATTTGCCCTTTTCATGAGGACTTATCAAGAGGAATGAGCAGGCCATATGGGTGAACTCCATGGCCTAAACTCTTTCAAAAATGTTTATAGAGTCTGGAAAGAATCCAGAATTGCTCAAATCTGTGGAGACGGCAGTATGAAGAATTTTTTAATTGTGTTAAAAGAGAGAAGTATCATATTGGTAACATCCTGATGGTGATGTAGGTGTGTTGTCGGACCACATGAAGTGTCATTGGGAAACTTTTTACAAAGCTGATGGTCCTGGTCAAATAGCAGATAAGAAGTATGCTAGAACTGCTGTGCTTCCTGATATCTGCCCCTCTGGATGAATAGTGCATGGTGTACTGACTAAATCAATGTTGTCTGTGCTAGTGCCAGCAGTCAAAGACAACACCTGTAGATCATCCATCACCGAGCCACAGGCCAACTGTTTTGGTGAGTATACTCAGTGTTAGAGCAAACTCATGATAGGCCTGAAAACAACAATTGGTTCCTGTATGCCTCCAAACCTTTGACTGGAAAAAATCACAGTAAAATGCAAAACATAGGAGTTCCCTGGTGCTTAATAAGGCTGGTTTTTGAGCCAATCCAAGCGCATTTTTGTTTTTGTTTTTTTGGTAAAGAAGAACATCTTGAACCCCCCTCCAGTGACTAATGGGGTCATACAGGGTGAAATATATAACCATGATGTGAAGGGGGGTGAGCAGACCCAGATGGTGTCCTGACTCCCCCTCTATCCTAACCTGTGTGGGATGGACAGGCCTCCATCCACAGCTCCTTTCAGGGCCCCAAACACCTTGTTGCCTGTGGTGGTTCTAGCGAGCCCAGCATCCAGGTAGCAGGTGAAAGCGCCGGGCTGACCGTCAATGCTCTCCACGTTGAACTCATCGCCCGTGACCTCCACCTGACCCTCATAGACTTTATCCAGGCCGAACTTGTTCAGCAGCTGGGGAAAAAAAGACAACATTAAAATTCAGGACCAGTAACAAAACAATCAGATGTTTGAGACCAGAACAAGACTCACCCTGCGGGCTAGCAGCAGACCGGTGCAGTAGGCGGCAGCGTAGTTCGTCAGGCCAACAGAGACACCATACTTTGGCAGCTCATGAGAGTAGGCAGCACACACGATCATGTCACCTTCAATCTTGGCATAGGCGATCTGAGGCAACATGAAGGTAAAGCAGATCATTCAGATGTTCTTTGAAAATATTTCAAAACTTTGGAAAAAACAACAAAGTCAAAACAAAAGTCCATATGTGCACCAAATTGCACGTGAGTTTATACACATGTATGCTTCTCTCCATCAGAGCAGGAAGTCCTCATGGAGGAGTGTGAGGAGGTGAAAGACCTAATTAAAATAGAGGAAACACCGCCACAGCAATACGACAGGAAGCACTGCAGACTGCTTGAATGTGCAAGTACCCAGCAGACAGGTGGAGATTACAAAAAGGATTATATAGAGACCTTTGAGAATGCAAATGTATTCATATGTTTTATGTTTGATTCTGTGCTTTCTATCTTGTTGAGCACTGTGTGACTTCAGTTTTATAGGAGCTGATGGTTTACCAAGGGACTGTGGGTGTAAATTAGCATTGATGCCATAATCCAGCATATTGACATGTCAAGTTTTCTGAATAGATGTTCTTTAAAGGAATATTTCACCCAACGAATGATATGCCTTAATTTTCTACTCACCCTCATGCTGAGCAGCACTCTGGAGCACTTTTTGGATGTCTCAAATGCAGCTGGAGGTCCGGGGGGATTTTCGCTGTCAACAAACGTCCATCTAACAGGGGACGATGGAGCCCGAAGAAAAAGGTCCATAAAGTCCACAAAAAGCGTGCCTATTTTCCTTCATACTGCTCGTCTGCTGTAATCCAAGTGTAGGCTCAAAAATGTACTAAATGACCTCGAATTATGGACGCATTAGTACATTTTGAGCCTAAAGGTGCTATATCGTGCTTCCGCTGCGACCTTCTTTTTTCCCCTGCGCTGCCCTGTTAGATGGACTGGATTGGACAGCCGCGTTAGTGTAGTGCAGGGGAGCTGCATTGACAATAAAGAGATCAAGAACTGAAGATACAGACAGAGCTGCCGATGACAGATGGACTGAGCCTAATTGAAACTGAGCCTACGTTTAGACGTACACTCTGACTTAACAACACAAAGATATTGCCTTTGCCTATTCAAAGTCGATCCGCGTTTAGATGGAGACTCTGGAGGCGGATGAAACCACTGTAGTAAGCATGCCGGTTCAGTAGATGGCGGTGTAGGTTTGCAGAGAGGCAGCGCTACTACAATACACGTACGAAGAAGAAAAACATTTCACAAACAATGGCGAGTAGACACTCAAAGACGCAAGAATTTCTTTTCTGGACGGAAAATCAGTTCTGACAACAAATCTGAATTATTTTGTCTGGATAACAAACCAAGCACAGTAAATGGCACACACGTTACTCTGTGGACAGCCTAAGCTGCTGTTGTTCCTGGTGAGCGCATTCAGCCTGCATGTGAAAAAAAAACTGCGCATGTTAGCATTTCGCCCTGAAATGCTCTGATTCAGGTTAACACAGAGCATTTTGGAAACTCTCCATTCTAGGGCCTGTTTTTCAAAAAAGTTTCAGTTTTTGGGCAATCCGCAAAGAGTAACCATGTAAACACAAGGCCAAAACACAATGAAAACTGACCGTATTTGGCCCCATGTAAACAGACCCTGGAGAATAAATCGACTGATCAGACAACCTTCTTGTGTCCACACCTTGGTCCTGCAGACTCACCAAGAACATACCAATTCCATGGCGTTCGGACAGACGCAGGCTGCAGCGAGAGAAGATATGCAGCTTCACCTGCAGCGCCTCAGTTTCTGTGAGGGACACGTGAGCTCCAGACCCTCAAACATCTCAAACCACCATCAGTCCTGCCACACTCTGGCTGTCTCTCTCTGGTCACGTCGGTTTCTTATAGGCTGTGATACACTGGTTCTCATGAAGACGCGCTGTGATAGTACGGTCAACTAACCTGGCAGACGATGTCCCTGTTGGAGAAGCGGACAATCATGCGGTACTTTGGTGTGTTGTATTTATTCTTGTCCTGGACCACCAGTCGCTTACGAGCAAAGAAGTCAGTTTTGCCCTCTGCAAGGGAAAACATGGACTTAATTAATAGGGACAAGCACCGATGAACAACCATGGGACAACCACGGGTGGACTGACAGGCAGATTTCTGGTTCAGATGGACTCACCTCTCCTCCTCCTGAACTTGACCTGGTACCTCTTGAAGTAGGCCTTGTTCTTCACCACCTTCACAAACCCCTGAGAGGGAGGACAGAGACAGACACACAAACTGTCACTTCATCTCCTTAAGGCAGAGGAGCGCTATCACGGGGAAGGCTAACATGAGCCTTCCTGCTTCAATGGAAATGAACGGCTAAGTTAGCATTGGCTAAAGAGTTTAGGTAAGACCACAGTCAGTGAAGGTACAGGTAAAGCGAGACACGGACAGAGCGTCCGTGCTCCTGATCACCGGGACACGGACGCACAGAGGGGAAATACAGAGTCCAGAGGCCCGGACAGACTGGAGGAGCCTCGACTCCGTCAATCTAAGTCCATCTGCGGGCCAGTGGCTCAACTGAGAGCGCCTACAGCCGGCAGCGCACCGTGGAGGTGTGAGGAAGACAGACAGGAACATATTTAGGAACAAGAACCAACCATGATGAGTGATTTAGTCTCCTAATGAAGGAGCCCGGAGCCTCAGTCTGGGGCCTGACTCCGCTGCACGGGAAAAAGGAAGAGCGGCACGCGCATGCTCAGTAAATACCGTGTGACAGGGTGAACAGGTCCGCAGAGATCAGGATTCTGCCCCCTGTCGGCATGGAGAAGACTGCTGTGACACCCACAGCAGCTGTTTTTAATTATGTTAACATTTTTCACACACCATAAAGACAACAGCAATACACGAAACAAATCTGCCTGGAAAGAACTACATATATATACACACAGAACTTAAAAAGAGTTGTGAGACAACAACTCTCAACAGACCTAGTTTGATGTTAACGCCTCAGCTGCTCTAAATGAATTAATATGAATTAATAAGTAAAATACAGTAATACTTGATCATTAATTACCAAAATCACTTTAATGGTTCTGTGACATTAATAGTCCAGCATAATTTACCCAAAGTATTTTCATGTGTCTGTGATGTTAATACTCCAGCATTATTTACAAAAATAATTTTAAAATTTCTGTGATAGTAATACTTCAGCATTAGTTAACAAAATAATTTTCACATTTCTGTGACATTAATTAAAAAAAACAGAAATACTCATTTAGAACATTAGATTTTGTTCTAAATGGGTATACAGCAGTTAGAAGTGACAGGAAGGGTGGAGGTGCGATGACATTTGTACACCGTGGAATTATGTATAGGTAATTAATATAAGAGAAGACTATGAATCATTAGCAATCAGGATTTGCTCAGGCAAGGAGGAACTCACAATCAATAATTACTATTGTCTAAGTAAAAGGGTATATTGCAATACACTAAATTCTATTGGGGTGCAAACACATGGGAAAATGGTATGGTGTGGGGATTTTAATGCACATAGCACACTATGGGGAAGTAGAACGACTGACACAAATGGGGCTATCATAGAGAGTTTCAATGACGAAAAAGGGTTGACCTATTTTAAATGATGGCACAGGAACTAGATACAACCAGTATTTAGAACACAGCGAGTGCAATAGACCTAACACAAACCTCTACAGTGAAATAGCAGCTACTACATCATGGGAAGTTATAAAAAGGACCTCTATTGAGAGTGACCATTATCCTATCAAGATTAAATTAGGAATAGAAGTTCAATAGGAAGGATTGCAGAGGATACCAAAATGGAAGTTTGATAAAAGCAAATGGGCCAAGTTTCAAATATATAGTAAAAGCAGATGTGAGGAAATAGGTAGAGAAGAAATACAAGATTTAAATATATTCAATAGTAAATTAGTTTCAGCATGCAGCATGTAGTCAAGCAAAAAAAATTGGAAACAAAAATTTTAGACAATTGAAGAAACACCACTCACTGGAAACATTAATACAATAAAAAAGAATGCAGGCAATAGTCCAGAAAACAATAAGAGCTGCAAAGCGAGCATACTGGAGACAGTATTGCAGTACTACAGGTAGAGATACAAACCTAACACACATTTGAGGAATAATTCAAAGAATGAGTGGTTTAAAAAATAAATATGAAATACCAGTATCACACAAAAATAATAAAATAACCAGCAAGTAATATAGATGAGGCAAAACTTCTGGCAAAAACATTAATTAAGATTCATAGTTCAGAAAATGGCCCTGCGATTGGCTGGCGACCAGTACAGGGTGTACCCCGCCTCTCGCCCGATGATATCTGGGATAGGCTCCATCCCCCCGCAACCCCGAAAGGGATAGCCTGGTATAGAAAATGAATGAATGAGTTCAGAAAATTTATCAGAAACAGCTAAACCAGATAGAGACAGAACCCTTTCAACAGACTTGTTACAGTCAGAAGAACAATGTCAGGGAACAGCTTAGATCTACATTTTAGCTTATTGGAACTAAAAAGAGCCATAAATAAAGCAAGGCAAACGGGACAGAATCTGCTACACTATGTTGGCGCACATGGATGACAGTTCACTTGAAGTTGTTTTGAAGTTGTTTAATGTAATATGTGAAACAGGGAGCATACCATCAGCATGTGCCAATATTAAAACCTGGTAAAAATCCCCCGACCCTTCAAGCTACTTCAAGCGACCAATAACTTTAACATCGCAATTTAGGGAAAACAGTGGAACGAATGATAACTGAAAGGCTGAATTACGTTGTAACACTGAACATATCTTGTCATCTTATTAAAGTGGGTTCAGGAAGAGGAGAAAAACTTTGGACTCTGTTCTATGTCTAGAGTTAGAAATAAGAAAAGCTCAGACAAATAAGAAAATAGCTGTTGCTTGCCTTTTTTAGATTGGAAAAAGCATATGATATGCTGTGGAGGAAGGACTTCTCATCAAGTTAAATAAATTAGGTATTGGGGAAGGGTGTATAACTGGGTACTAGATTTTTTGTTTAGTAGAACAATAGAAGTGAGAGTGGGAACAGAATTTTCAGAAATGTATATGGTAGAGAATAGAGCCCCACAGGATAGTGATGTAGACGTTATTTTTAATATTATGATAAATGATATATTTGACAAAGTTTAACAAGGTATAGGAAAATCTCTGTCTGAAGATGATCAATCAATCAATCAATCAATCAATCAATCAATCAATCAATCAATCAATCAATCATCAATCAATCTTTATTAGTATAGCGCCAATTCATAACAAGTGTTATCGCAAGACACTTCACAATAGAGCATAAAGCTCTTCATTTTATGGATACACATATATGCATAGATACATTTATACATATAAAATACACATATACATATATATACAAATATATACATCCAACACCCAACATGAATCTATATAGCCAATCATGAATCCCTCCATCATGGCGGCAAGAAAAAACCTTCTCTTAAGCAGCAATAAATCTTGAATGTGGATCCCAGTCTCATGATGAACAGCAAATCCACACGATGCTGTGATGGGTGTGAGGGCAAAGGAAGGGAAGTAAGAGGAGACAAGTGGACTAAAGTAAGAACTAAAGTTAGGGACAGGTCCATGAACCATAGACCTGTCATCTGATTTATTAGCGGTTAGCCTCTTGAGATGCTACATCTCATTTTCAGGAGGGTCCTCATGTCTGAATGGTAGTGGTGATCATTTTATAGAAGTATAATCAATGATATTCTTACTGAAAATAAGAATTTATGGTAGTGACGAACTCATGGGTGCCCAGACCACAAGTGCATCCCAACCATATTTGTCTCCATTAAATATAAATGTGTTAAAGGCCTCTTGAGATGTGACATCCCATTTTCAAGAGGGACTTCATGACTATGTGGTAATAAAAAATAGATACTGTAGATGTATCGATCATGGATATGGAGATCATGCTAATATCTACATGAACAGCTATAATGATAATGGGAATGGAGTGTTCCTAATAAAATGGCCAACTATGTGTCATGTTTATAATTGTAGTTTTGAGGCTTCATAACTCCACAGCAGCAGGCAGTCTCCACCAGGATCCCAGGCCACCTACAAGACAAGAGCCAGAGACGAGTACAGGAGCAAACAAAAGGGGCAAAAGCAGATGCTTTGTGCCATTGTGCTAGATCCCCCCCCCCCGGCAGTCTAGGCCTATTACATCTAAACTATGAGTCTAATTTATGAACTAATTTATAAACTAAAAGCTGGTCCCTAACTGAAAGCTTTATCAAAGAGGAATGTTTTAAGTCTAACCTTAAAGGTAGAGAGAGTGTCAGCCTCCCGAACTGTGGTCGGTAAATTGTTCCAGAGAAGAGGAGCCTGATAACTGAAGGCTCTACCTCCCATACTACTTTTGGAGATTGATGGTACCACAAGTAGGCCAGCATTTTGGGAGTGCAATGTTCTAGAGGGGTTGTATGGCACTACAAGCTCTTTAAGATAGACTGGTGCCTGTCCACTGAGAGCTTTATAGGTGAGGAGAAAAATCTTGAATTCTATTTTATATTTAATGGGAAGCCAATGCAGAGAAGCTAATACAGGAGTAATGTGGTCTCTTCTCCTAGTTCTAGTCAGTACACGTGCTGCAGCATTTTGGACCAGCTGAAGCATCTTAGGTGACTTGCTGGGACAGCCTGAAAGCAGAGAATTACAATAGTCCAGTCTAGAGGTAACAAAAGCATGGACTTGCTTTTCAGCATCGCTCTGGGACAGGATAGGCCTGATTTTAGCGATGCTACGAAGATGAAAAAAGGCTGTTTTTGAAATTTGCTGTATGTGAGAGTTAAAAGATAAATCCGGATCAAATAGCACTCCTACATTTCTAACAGTTGTGCTTGGTGCCAGGCTAATGCCATCTATGGCAGTTAAATCACTAGAAAAGGTTTCTCTTAGGTGTCGAGGGCCCAGCACAATGATCTCTGTCTTGTCTGAGTTAAGAAGAAGAAAATTTCTGGCCATCAAGGTTCTGATGTCCTTTAAACAGGCATCTAGTTTATCTAAGTGGTTTGTCTCACCTGGTTTCAGTGATACATAAAGCTGTGTATCATCAGCATAGCAGTGAAAATTAACAGAATATTTCCTCATGATATCACCAAGGGGAAGCATATATAGAGAGAAGAGAATTGGACCTAGCACGGAACCTTGAGGAACCCTGTAACTTACTTTAGTGTACACAGAGGACTTGTTCACGTGTACAAACTGATATCTATTAGATAAGTAGGACTTAAACCAATTTAAGGCAGTCCCTGTAATCCCAAGTAACATCTCTAATCTCTGTATAAGAACATCATGATCAATCGTGTCGAAAGCAGCACTAAGATCTAACAAAACAAGAACAGAGAGCAGTCCTTCATCTGAAGCTGAAAGTAGATCTTGGTTACTTTGACGAGAGCAGTCTCTGTGCTGTGATGAGCTCTAAATCCTGACTGAAAGTCCTCAAGCAGGCTATTGTCTTGAAGGAAGTCACCTAGCTGATCAGCTACTACTTTCTCCAGGATCTTTGAGGCAAATGGAAGGTTAGAAATAGGCCTGTAGTTAGCTAATGTTCCTGAATCGAGGTTAGGTTTTTTAAGGAGGGGTTTGATTACTGCTGTTTTAAAAGACTGTGGTACGTAGCCTGTTGATAGCGATATATTTCCTGTCCCCAGCAACAATGGACAAACTAGGGGAAAGACCTCCTTGAACAGTTTAGTTGGGATCGGGTCTAAAAGGCAGGTTGATGATTTAGAGGAGGAGACGAGAGAATTTAGTGTGAGGACTGTCACTAGTCCTCCAGTTTTTCGCTCCTCTCTCCCTCCCCTCGGGTTCTCTCCTCTCTCCTGTCCCTGCACTTCACCTGGGTACCTGACGTTTGTGGTGCTGTGGGCCTACTCTCCCTTTTCCACTTCTCCGAGGCAACAGGAAGGGGCGGCGACCTGGAGCCGCTCTCGTCTGGATCTGCACCTGCTCCTGATTACCCTGATGACCTTCACTCCTTTATAAGCCGGTGGCTTGTTCTCCTCGGCGCCGGCTGATTGCTTAGTTTGTGGTTCGTACACAGTTTGCTCTGGCCGTAAGCCTCTCTTCCTCACACGGAGGAATTATCTCTTTGTGCTTTTGGTGCTGTTTGGATTCATGTCTCGTTTTTACCTGAGAACTAACCAGAATCTCTCCTCTGTTTTTTCCAGGTGTCCACGAGCTCCTGCCACCGCCACCACCACCTTTGTTCATTTTTCTCTTGTGTTGCTCTTTGTAAATAAAACCTGGGTTTTTTGCACCTTGAACTGATCTCAGCCTCTGCTCTTGGTCCATCTCTACACCAACACCTAACATTTAGCTCCTGAAGGCTAATCGCAGAGAAACTGTCTAACTCAGGTCTAACTACTACTACATTTAAAGGTACGGCAGGTTCAGCTGGAAATAAAGAGTTGCTAATTTTATCTCTAATTTTCAGAATTTTATAATTGAAAAGTTCATAAAGTCCTCACAGCTCATGGCTAGAGGAATCACCGGCTCAATAGAGCTCTGACTCTGTGTCAGCCTGGCTACAGTGCTGAAAAGGTATCTGGGGTTGTTTCTATTTTCTTCAATAAGTGAGGAGTAGTAGGCAGCTCAAGCATGTTTTAAGGCTCTCATGTAGTTATTATGACTCTCTCACCAAAGTATATGTGACTCTTCCCTTTTATTGGAGCGCCACATTCTCTCTAATTTACGGGTTGTTTGTTTAAGTGTACGAGTTTCTGAGTTAAACCAAGGAGCTGTCCTCTGACGTTTAATTCTTTTTTGTCTCAGTGGGGCAATTGAGTCCAAAGTGGATCTCAGTAGACTGGCTGAGTCATCAACAAGCTGATCCAGCTGAGTGGGGCTAAAGCTAATATCACAGTTATCGGTTTGCCAATTTATTGAGCTTAAGACAGTAGGAATGGCCTCTTTGAATTTAGCCACAGCACCACTGGACAGATTTCTACTGCTCACAATTTTGCTGCAAAATACAGAATCTTCCAGGAGGATGCTAAAAGTTACTAAGAAGTGATCGGATAAAAATGGATTTTCAGGAAAAACTTTCAGTTCATTAATATCAAGGCCATATGCTAAAACCAAATCAAGAGTGTGATTGAAATGATGGGTAGCTTCACTAACAAACAGAGTAAAGCCAACTGAGTCTATTAATGACATAAAAGCTGAGCTAAGACTATCACTCTCTTTGTCGACATGGATATTAAAATCACATACAATGATTATTTTATCAGAGCTAAGGACTAAGTTTGATATGTACTCAGAGAATTCTGATAAAAATTCAGAGTATGGGCCTGGAGGACGGTAAATTATCACAAACAGGACTGTCTGGCCGGTTTTTGAATCAGTATGAGATAAATTTAGAGTAAGGCTTTCAAAAGAAGTATATTTAGCCTTTGGTCTGTGATTGATTTGGAGACAGGAGTGATAAATAGCTGCTACACCACCACCACCACGGCCTGTGTCGCGTGGTATATGAATATTTGAATGACTGGGGGGAGTGGACTCATTTAAACTGACATATTCCTCTTCACGTAGCCATGTTTCAGTGAAACAGAATAAATCAATCTGATTTTCTGATATAAGGTCGTTCACCAGTAAGGATTTGGACCTCAGTGATCTTATATTTAAGAGACCACATCTGATTCTCTGATGTTTTAAAGCTATTACATTTGAAGGTTTTATTTTAATCAGATTTCTATGGTTGACACTTCTTTTATTTGTTTTTGTGTTAATATCTAGGTGAGCTTTGGGTTGGGGGACTGACACAGTCTCTATGGAATAATATTCATCACTATTACAAAAGCCATAGCAGTTACCTAACTGATGAACACAGCTGTCATAACAGTAATGGCAGGAAAACGGTCCTAAAGCAAGTGCAGAGGAGCGTGGAGGACTGCAGCTCTGCAACATGGTCTCATCTCTGAGAGGTCCTAAGAGTGACTCTGCCATGTTTTTTGACAGGAGAGATGCACCAGCCAGAGTAGGATGGATGCCATCTCTTCCTATCAGGCCAGGTTTTCCCCAGAAGGATGACCAATTGTCAATGAAGCCCACATCTTTTGCTGGACACCACCTCCATGCGGCTATACATGTCATCACTGGTCAGATTGGGCAAAGGGCCAGAGAAAATTACAGAGTCCGACATTTTCTTTGCAAAAGAGCACACTGATTCAATGTTTAATTTAGCTACTTCCGACTGGCGACGTCGGGAGTCATTAGTGCCGATATGGAGGACTATTCTAGCAAACTTACGTTTACTTTTTGCCAGCAACTTTAAATTTGCCTCTATGTCGCCCGCTCTGGCCCCTGGGATACACCTAACTATGCCCGCTGAGTTAGGTGATGGGGAGCTGTGGTGTAGGGGCCGGTATATCCAAAAGAAATTACAGGCTTTAATGCTAAAGTTGAATCGCTGGAGATATATATATTATCAAAAACAAAATCATATGTTTTCCAAGCAGCAAGAAAGAACTTTCACTAAAACTGTATGGTCAGGGGTTAGGGTTAGACATTGGAACAAGAGAGTGAGTTCAAGTTCCTTGGAGGCATATTTGATGAAAAGCTGACTTGGAATAAGCATATCGAAAAAACAAAGACCAAGTGCAAAAAGATCAACAACATTGTGTGGCAGGACAGAATTGGGGAGCAACAAGGAAAGCATTGTAAAATATTTACTGGGCTTTCATGAGATCAAGCCATGATTATGGTTGTGTAGAATACATGTCAGCAGCAGAGAGTAGTATTAAAAAGCTTGAAGTGGAAAAAGCCCAAGCCTTAAGACTGTGCACGGGTGCATTTAAGACATCTCCTATTGCTGCCATGCAGGTTGAAATGGGAGAAATACCCCTGTGAATTAGAAAAATAAAAAGTCTACATGCATGTTGGGATAATTTACAAAGGCACGAGGTGTCAGGTGTAGTCACCAGAATTGTCCGTTGGACCCAAACGCTGAAGAAAGGAGTAGCCGAAAAAAGGTTTAATACGTTTAATAAACACGAAAAGCACAAAAAACACAGGAACATATGTACAGGGTGGTGGAGGCCCATGGTAGGCACCTGGAAAGAAGCAGAGGGAAACAATTAGTCCAACGAATCCACAAAAACTCAAAACAGCAAAGGCCGCATGAGAGCGCACCTGAACAGGGCGCTATGGAGAGAGTGGCTCGTGGCAAAGCCACATGTGTGGCTCATGGCTTTTTCTTCATCTTGCAACCAGTTTTTTGATTTGCATCTAGTCTTAGGGCTTTGAGAAAACCCCCGCAAATTATATATCAAAACGTTTTGCTCAGACCCGATTGGTGTGCTATGACTTTTGCAAGAATTTTGCAAAAGTATGGCAGAGTTATTTGCGAAAAACTGCAAAAAAAAGTCCCTTTGAAAATGAATGGGGAGCCCTACGGGCTTACGGTTTTCAGTCAGCAAGCCTTCAAAAACCACTGTGTCGATCAAAAAACCACAGAATTTCAGTGGGGGACATCATCTGCTGATAAGATTTAGAGTTAGAGAGCAGTCAGTCACCACTCGAAAAAATCCCAGAACAAATTGCAAAAACAGCAAAACAGTACATCGAATCAGATTAATTTTTTTCAGAAAAATGGATATTCAACTCTTGGGCCTCATATAAAAAATGTGAAGACGCAACTCATTTTGAAATTAAATGAGAGCCAGCTTTTTCCTCCAAAGTCCATCAATCTCTCCCGTAGACGTCCATTCGAACCTGACATGAAGTCCCAATGCTGGACAGGCTGTCTGTAAATCGCGATAACTCTGTCATTTCCCACACTATCTTCATAAAAAAAATACATATTTATGATCCCAAGACTCTCCCGACGCCCACGATGAGCTTAAAATTCACATCTCTTACTTTTTGTGAAATATCAGCCGATGTTCGACACCATTGAAGAAGCAAGAAAAAGTATTACAAAAGTCAGTGAAATTAAAACGCCTGTGTGACGGATTGCAATCTCTCTCTCTCCCTTTGAAGTTTGATAAATTGCATCTGGTATTTGATCTCTGTGGTCTGTGTGTGTGAGTGTGTGTTTGTACTTATGACATTACGGGGCACCTCGACTTAACACAGTATCAGTATTTGGGGACACAAAGTATTAATGAGGACACATACTTAAAATTTATAGTATGTTCCCTAAATAAAACACTGTGCACGAAGCGCATATGTGTGTGAGTGTGTGTGTGTGAATTGAAGACACTGAAGTCTTAACAGCACGCCCACTTATAAAGTGTTTGTGGACATTAGTCTCTGTACATTGCATCTGGTATTTGATCTCTGTGGTCTGTGTGTGTGAGCATGTGCTTGTACTTATGACATTACAGGGCACCTCAACTTTGCACAGTATCAGTATTTGGGGACACATAGTATTAATGGGGACACTTACTATAAATGTATAGTATGTGTCCCTAAATAAAAAATTGTGTGCGAACACACATGTTTGTGAGTGTGTGTGTGTGTGAATTAAAGACATTGAAGTCTTAACAGCACGCCCACTTATAAAGTGTTTGTGGACATGAGTCTCTGTGGTCTGTGTGCGAGAGTGTGTGTCTGTACTTATGACATTAAGGGTACCTCGACTCTACACAGTATCAGTATTTAGGGACACATACTATAAATGTATTGTTTGTGTCCCTAAATGAAACTGTGTGCGAAGCACACGTTTGTGAGTGTGTGTGTGTGTGAATTGAAGACATTGAAGTCTTAACAGCCCCACTAGGTATACACTAAGCACGCATCTATGTGTTTGTGTGTGTGTGTGTGTGTGTGTTTATAAAGAACACTGGAGCTCAGTTTAAACAGGACCCCCACTCATGACCTAATCTTCACACAGAATCTCCACCAATAAACACAGGCCCTGGGCTTACGGTTTTTGGTCAGCAAACCTCCAAAAACTGCTATGTCCACCAAAAAATCCCCAGAAATTCAGTTGATCAGAGTGAGTGGCATCATTTTCTGACATCATCTAGAGCAGGGGTCAGCAACCCGCGGCTCCGGAGCCGCATGTGGCTCTTTTGCCCCTCGCCAGTGGCTCTCTGGACTCAGAGGACAGAAGAGCAAAAAACTTCTTCTATGACTTGCATTAAACTCTAATTAATTGCTGTTATTTCTGCATGTTTTAGCACCATCTGCCTTTTTTTCTTTTAATGACAATTTCTTGGTTTTTAAAACGTTAACTTTGCGTCATGTGTGCACCTCCCATGACCTTTGCGTGACCTGCATCAGGTCGGAGTGAGAGCAGGACGCTGCTGCATCTTAAGTTCAATGTCTTTTATTGAGCGAGTGAATCAAACATACATTCAACAAATACAACTTAGGCTCAGTTTTTGTAGTTCTTACAATGTGCATGCAATCTTAATGTTATATGAAACCTAGTAATAAAGAAGACAAAGATAGCATTTCAAAAAGGCACTTGAGAATAAAGTGCGATAACATGCAGTGTAAGAACAGAAAGATAAAATACAGATAATACATGAAACAACATACTATAACATAACATAACATAATAAGATAAAGTATTATAAACAGAGGAATAAAACCCACCCACCCAACCCCTGAAGACTCTCACTCTTCAGCCATCAGAGTTGTTATATAGTGTATGCTAGGATATCTGTAATAATTGGCTAGTAGCTGCAAGATACCGTATAAGGGGTTTCCAGGTTTTATCAAATTGCTGAAGTTTGTCTTTCAAGACATACCTTATTCTTTCCAAATAGAGAGTTTTAGTTAGATCATCTAACCACATTTTGGAGGTAGGAACCGTAGTGTTTTTCCACAAAGTAAGAATTAATTTCTTTGCTGTCAAAAAGCAATAAGAGAGGAAGTATCGCTGTGATACCGTGAGCTCTCTAGAAATCAGAGATGTTCCAAGCATAATGAGCATGGGTTCTGGTTTAATTGAGGTATTCATGATTTCAGACATAATTTTGCATATATCATTCCAGAAAGACTTAATCTTTGGACATGAAACAAAACTGTGGAGAAGGGTAGCTACAGGAGATTGGCATCTATCGCACTGAGGCGACACCTCCGGGAATATTCTATGCAATTTTTCTTTGGAGTAGTGGAGCCTGTGTATTATTTTAAATTGGATAAGACAGTGTCTTGCGTTATTTGAACAAGTATGTATATACTCAAGGCTAGTCTTCCACAAGTCTTCTGAGATTGGTTCGCCAAGATCTTCTTCCCACATACCCTTAAACCTCTCAGATGAGGGGGAGCTCATTGATAAAAGAGAATTATATATATAAGAAATTAATTTAGGTTCATATGGGGACATTTTAAGACATTCATCTATCTTTGATAATGTTGCTGTCTCAAACCCTTTCGAGTGTTTCCGTATGTAATCTCTGACCTGAAGATAGCGAAAAAAGTTGTTATTCTCAAGTCCATATTTCCGCTGTAGTTGTGTAAATGAAGCAAAGACATCTCCTATATACAAATCTCTGACACAGTGGATGCCCTTTACACTTCACATATGGAAGGTTCTATCAAGATTAGAGGGGGCAAAGGAGGGATTTCTGGCAATAGGAAGTGCAAAGGATATAACATTAAGATTAAGATTAGACTTGATTTGCTTCCAAGTACGAATAATATTGTGTATAACTGGGTTATTACAATAAAGTAATTTATTTGTCTTAGTTGGAGCTAGCAAGACTGCGCCCAAAGAGTATGGGCAGCAGTCTTCCCGCTCCAACCTCACCCAATCAGGCACAAGTGCCGACGTGTCCAACCAAAAGGTACATGTCTTTAAAACTGAAGCCCAATGATAAAGCATAAAATGTGGGAGTGCTAATCCTCCTTCAAACCTAGATTTACAAAGATGTTTTTTATTTATTCTATGGGCTTTGTGTCCCCATAGAAAGGGAACTATTAAAGAGTCCAAAAGTTTGAAGAAAGATTTTTTGAGGAAAACAGGAACGTTTTGAAATAAATATAATAATTGCGGAAGAAATACCATCTTCACAGCATTAATTTTTCCTATTAAGGAAATAGGCAAAGTATCCCAAAACGACAGTCTAGTCCGTAATCTTTCTATTAGAGGGAGGAAATTTGCTTGGAAGAGGGAGGAGTATTCCCTTGTTACTTCAATTCCCAAATAGGTGAATTTTTCATGAGAAATATTAAATGGAAGATTATCTAGGTGACTCAAATTATTCAGGTGGATTGGCATTAGAACACTTTTGGTCCAATTAATACGATAACCTGAAAAGGTCCCGAAAAGGTTGATTTTGTCTAGAAGTCTAGGAATAGTTACCTCAGGACGAGTTATGTATAAAAGGATGTCGTCTGCGTATAGTGACAACTTATTGGATGTTTCTTTAGTGTTGTAGCCATGTATCTGGGAATCTAGTCTGATATATTGAGCCAGAGGTTCGATTGCAAGGGCAAAAATTAAAGGGGACAAAGGGCACCCCTGTCTTGTCCCTCTGTGTAAATTGAATTGGGAGGATAAGGTTCGATTCGTAAGGATTCGAGCTGTGGGATGTTAATAAATTAAATTAACCAGTGATATGAATCTGTTTCCAAGATTAAATCTATGGAGAACTTCAAATAAGTAATGCCACTCAATCTGATCGAAAGCTTTCTCTGCATCAAGCGCAAGTATGACAAGATCAGCAGGTGGCCCTCTCTTTGTGTATATTATATCAAACAGACATCTAAGATTGAAAGAAGCATTCCTATTTGGAATAAAACCGGTCTGGTCTACATGGACTAGTTTTTCGAGCAAGGGGTTCAATCTGTTGGCCAGTATCTTAGCGAAGACTTTACCATCAATATTCAAGAGCGAAATAGGACGGTAAGAACCTACTTCTTGTGGATCTTCTCCTTTCTTGTAAATCACTGTAATCACAGCCTCAGTTAAGGTAGGTGGTAAGCGATCATTAGATTGGGCATCTTTAAATAATCTTAATAAATAAGTGGATAAAGTTTCATTAAATTTTTTGTATAGTTCACCAGGAAGGCCATCAGGACCAGGTGTTTTATTAGATTTAAGTGAGGCAATAGCACTTTGAACTTCAGCAATTGTAAGTTCAGAGTTCAGTATGTCACAGTCTTCCTTACTGACTTTGGGGAGATTGCATTTGTCCAGGAATGCGTTAATAGTCACAGAATCCGGAGTTGATTTAGAAGCATACAGACCAGTGAAGAAATCAAGAAACCTGTCATTTATATCCTTAGGTTTGGTAAGTATTGTGTTGTCTTGAGCTTTAATCTGGTGTATGGTTCTGTCGCTTTCCATTTTCCTAAGTTGTCTAGCTAAGAGTTTGTGTGGTTTATCACCAAATTCAAAGTATTTTTGCCTGGTGTAAAGGAATGCTTTACTTACTCTTGCAGACACAATATTGTTATATTCGTACTTAAGTGAAGTCATTTTCCTATGTAAGGTAGTAGAGGGAGACTGTGCATTCTCTGTATCTAATAATTTGATCTGGTCTTCTAATTCCTTTAACTTAGTCCTATTTTCTTTTTTTCTTGAAGCTTCAAACGAGATTATACAACCTCTTATGTAAGCTTTAAATGCTTCCCAGAGAACAGAGGGAGAAGTCCCAGGAATGTCGTTCATCTCAAAGTATAAAATAATCTGATCTCTCAGATAATCACAAAATTTCTTCTCAGAGAGTAAATGTAAATTCAATCTCCAAGAAGTATGTGGTTTGTCTATAAAGTCTAGGTGTAGAGAGAAGGTTAGAGGGCTGTGGTCAGAAATAACAATACTGTGATATTTAGCATCCACTGTAAAGGGTGAAAGTTTCGCATCAACTAGGAAATAATCTATCCTACTATAGGTGTTGTGTACAGGGGAGTAAAAAGAGTAATCCCTACCAGAGGAGTTAATAGTTCTCCATATGTCCAGAAGATTTGAGTTTTTAATGAAGATATTTAAGAAATCGCTTGAGGCGTTTCTTGCAAGTCTTCTAGTTGAGGATTTATCAAGATACGTATCTAGAACAGTATTAAAGTCCCCTCCAATAATCAAATTTGTCTGTGAGAAATCTGGTATTAATGCAAACACCTTCTGAAAGAATATTGGATCGTCTATGTTCGGGGCATATATATTTACTAATGTGAGGGAGACATTGCGGATTTCTCCAATTACCACTATGTAACGACCATTTTTGTCAGCAATAGTTTTTTTCTGTATAAAGGGCACGCCCTTTTGAAATAAAATGGCAACACCTCTCGCTTTAGATGAAAAAGTTGAATGATAAGTTTGCCCTATCCACTTAGCCCTCAACCTACCACATGAACTACTACTCAAATGGGTCTCTTGTAGGAACATAATGTCTGAGGCTAATGATTTAAGGTGGGTCAGAACCTTACCTCTTTTTATTGGGTTGTTCACACCACGTATGTTCCAGCTGGACAGTACGAGATTTTTTACCCCTCTATTATTACTATTATTATTATTATTTACATCATCTTGCATCAGCAATTTTTAAATGGTAAAGTATCACTAGCATCACAAATGTCAAAGTGAGATTAGAGCGAAATGTCTTCTTAACCCATCCCACCTCAGATCTCAAACTTAACGCAGTTCCCATAACGTGAAAAAACAGAACAAACTACTCTAGCCAACTGTGAATGTATGTGGCGCGAGCCTTCTTAAGGAAGCAGGAAGAAGTAAACTAACAAAAAATAATATTACTTCCCTACACCTTCTGGTGGCCTGTTGTTAAGTCCTGACTATGATCCCATAGCCCAGTAACTCAAACCATAAAAGGAGAACAAGTCAAGTGGAATCAGTGAATAGAGGAACTTCAAGAATAAACCAAAAAAAAAAAAAAAACAACAAAAACCGTATTGTTTTTACAATATACTTATGATCACCAAATGAACAGGTTTTTAAAATAACTTTAACATACACTTATCTTTAAACCAACTAAATTAACATAGTTATCAAGAGCTCGTTTTCAGTGTAGTACGTGGAGGACATAACATCTTCTGATTAATTATCTTAAAAAGGAGGCAGTCTCAGCGCCAGTGATTAAGGCACCACCTGTGTGTATGTCACTATAGTAACAGTCTATGATCCGGTGTTAACCCAAAGGGCAACGGAGCCGGTGCTTGCACAAAACCACCAACCTTAAATCTCAAACTGTCCACCTCTGCAGTGATTTAAGTGTCATCTTCTCCCGCTGCAGCCGGGCCTGGTGTGGCAAGACGTTCAGCAAATTCCTCAGCTTTTTTGGGATCGATAAACGATCTCTGCGTGTCGCCGTGGGTTATCAGGAGCCTTGCAGGATAAAGTAATCCACATCTGACGCCGGGCTTGTTCCGGAGCAGTTCCCTGGTTCGGTTGAATAGCGCCCTCCTTTTAGCGACAGCTGGTGGGTAGTCCGGGAAGATTTGAATCCTCTTACCGTTGTGGTGGAGCTCTTTCGCCGCTGCAGCTTTACGTAGGATGTCCTCGAGCACATGGTAGAAGTGTAGCCTCAAAACAATGGGTCTGGGACGTTCGTGAGGTTCAGGTCGTTTCCGGAGAGTCCGATGTGCTCTGTCAATCAGCGGTTTTTCATCCAGCCCCAGCACTTCTTGCAAAAGCGCAGCTACGAAATCCCTCGGCTTGGGTCCTTCAGCCCCTTCAGGAATTCCAATCATCCGGATGTTGTGTCTTCGCGAGCGTCCCTCTAAATCCTCGCATTTCTCTGTTAGTTTCTCGACTTCAGAGTTCAGATGGGTAACGTGGCGAGTTAGTGCCGTGACATCGTCTGAATAGTTAGAGGCGGACTGCTCTAAATCTTTGATGGTATTTTTATGCGCGGCGGCGGTCTTCTCCAGGGCTGTAATGGAGTTCTGCATTTCTTTTTTATTTGCAGTCAGCTCGTTTCTCAGCTCAGTGTATACAGTTTCTATACGAGCATCTATGGTGGCGCATATATCTTGTTTAAATAGCGACATTTCGTTCCGCAATGCCGTGATAGCAGCTAGCACGGCACGGTTTGATGGGTCCGCCTCCTCACTCATGTCGTCAGGCATCATCCCTTCATTTAAATCCGGGGCTTGATCGAGGCCTGTTCCTTGTTGGTCGGTCTTTTTGGTTTTTACCTTCTTCGACATTGTCAGTTCCTCTCAAAATACCAGATTCCACTCGGTTGTGTTTTCATGTATCAATATGTTGTCTTCTTAGGTGGATATACAAGTGTTTAGTGTTGAAAAAAAGTAAAGTTACCGGAGCTATAAAAATCACGTCTCACTCCTCCATTGCTCAACAGCGCCCCCCCCCCCGCTGCTGCATCTTTAGATGTGAGCTCACTTGATGTTCATTTTAAGTTCTGATGAAGATGTTTTGATGAACTCTCATACTTTCAACTGCTGCTGTGAAGGGATTCAAACTTTTTAAACGGAGGCATGTCGTTGATAAAGCTTTGGAAAGACGAGAGACATGGGGAGACGATAATTCAGCGCGACTGTGACGGCGTTGTTAAAGCGGGGGATTTTTACACAAAGATATCAGGTGGATGTTTTTTTATTACCATTTCTGCGTTATGATTGCAGTCAGTCTCTCCCCCTCACATTATCTCTCATTCACTAACTACAAACTCAGGTGTGTGAGTAACTGTGTTATATGTATATCTGACAACTTTTTTATGACGCATCAAAATTTGCATGAAACAAAATACTGAGTAATTATGTGGGATAAGCTTCTAAAACACCGATGAGATGTCGAAAAGCACCTCAAAAATCACTAGACTACTTCATGATTATGATAAAATTGTGCATAATGATGATCAGAATGCAGGAAAGAAATGATTTTGGTTTAAAATGTGAGGGGAAGACCTACTGACCCCCATTTCACCTGATGATGTCAAATAAATATTTATGATTTCTTGACTGCAAGTAAAACCTGATCCTGTGGAAAAAAAAACGGAGTAACAACAATTGCAAAATAAAAAATGAAAATAACAGTGTTAACTCTGGCTAATATTAATTGATGGTAATTTTTGTTTACAAACCTCAAAATCAGAGTAAACACACCATAAATGTCCTTTTAGTTCTATATTAATTACTGCAAAATAATATGGCATAACACTAATGTCAAGTTAAAGCGACAAAAGTTCATGACCCATTATAGAGCAGTTATGTCAGCTGGTGATGCAGTTTGCTTATAGATCTAATGTCATTATAATGTAGAGTCAGCAGGTGCTGCTGTTGTCATTTTAAGGCTCAAATGTGTTTTGTGGCTCCAGACAGACTTTTTTGGTGGGTGTGGTCGGCAAAATGGCTTATTTGATTGAAAAGGTTGCAGACCCCTGATCTAGAGGGAGAGAAGCAGTCAGTGTCCACTCGAAAAAAAATCCACGAACAAATTGCGATAACAGCAAAATGATACATAGAATCAGAATAATTTTTTCAGAAAAACAGATCACATAGTCTTGGGCCTCATATAAGACAAATTGTGAAACCCTAACTCATTTTGACATTAAATGAGAGTCAGCTGTTTCCGCCATAGTCCCAATATCTCTCCCATAGACGTCCATTCAACATGCTGGACACATTTGGACTGTTTGTAAATCACGATAACTCTGTCATTTCTCACACTACCTTTGTAAAAATTACATATTCCGACACTCATGGACACGTGCTATAAATGTATAGTATGTGCCCTAAATGAAACTGTGTGCAAAGCACACATGTATGTGAGTGCTTGTGTGTGTGTGTGTGTGTGTGTGAATTAAGGACATGGAGCCTTAACAGCACGGCCACTAATAAAGTGTTTGTGGACATTAGTCTCTGTGGTCTGTGTGTGTGAGTGTGTGTCTGTACTTATGACATTAAGGGCACCTCGACTCTACACAGTATCAGTATTTAGGGACACATACTATAAATGTATAGTATGTGTCCAGAAATGAAACTGTGCGCGAAGCACACATTTTTGTGACTGCGTGTGTGAATTAAGGACATGGGAGCATTAACAGCATGCCCACTTATAAAGTGTTTGTGGGCAGTAGTCTGGGAAAACACCACCAGGTTTATCAAGAACACAGCTCAAGGTCAGGTGCCAGGTGATGATCATTAGCTTATCAGGCCACACATGACTTAAAGCTAGGGTCTACCATTTGAAACCGCAGCCTGCCCCCCCTTCCCTCACCTCTCCCCTCCGTGTTCCAAGATCCCGCCCCCAGCTCGTGTCGCCTCATAAAGCCCCCTCGGACAGAGCTACGAGCGACTAGCACAATATATCAGCACCAAACTCAATCAAAAACAGCTCAGCTCAACTGAAAGTATCAAACACGACAGACATCTCACTTATAACACACAGCAGTAGCCATTTCAACTGGACCGGCGGCAATGTGGGTCTGGCGACGCCAGAGCGGAGCCGAGTGTGGGGGAGGATTTATCTTTCTCAGCCTGTCCTCCCCAGCTCAGCTTACAGTGCAAACGATTAGCAGCTAACAGGCTAACCCGCTCCCCTACAAGTTATTAGCCCGTGCAGGCACAAACTAACCAGAGTTATTCAGCAGACATCTCCCACTGTAGTAAACAAAGCCATTACCTGATCAACCAGGGCCGAAACGGCCGATGCTGAAGGTCTGACGGCCGGCTGAGGCTATTCGTTAGCCGTTAGCCCGCTAACAGGCCTCAACCCGCGGGCAGAGCAGAGCTCCGTTGGGCCCCGCGGGAGGGGGAGGCGGCTTCGGTCTTGGCGCTAGGCTTTTCCGGCTCCATGATAGTTCAGTAGCTAACGCTGCTAGCTGCTCACCGGAGGTAGAGGGGAGGAGGCGGGACCATGGGCATGACGCTGCGAAGCGAGGGAGACGAGGATTGGATGGACTCACAGACCAACTCACGGACCAGTTAATAGTCGCAGGTTCTTAGGTTTGATTGGTCAGCTAGTATGCAGCTTTTCAGCGGATATACTGAATGGATTTTTTTCGTTCTTTTTGGTCTTTATACTGTGTAGATAGGACCATAGGACCATAACAGCCTTATAAATGGTGTTATTAATATGTACAAAGCTTCCAAATCGTAGACCATAGCTTTAAGCACATGAATGAATTCTCCTGCCATCTCCATAACTATTTCAGCATGTCATCCAGCTGAAATGCTGCTTGAGGCTGGCCGGTATTAAAAAAAAAGGCCCGGCAGTGGCCCGAGCCCCACTCACGATTCCTGTGGGAATTGTCTTGTGCGCTTGTTGTTAGCCTGCGGGAGGAAGCCGGAATGCCTGGGGGAGAAAACCCACGCATGCACGGGAAGAACATGCAAACTTCACACAGAGAGAGCCTCTGTCTGGTCCAGGAATCGAATGGGGCACCTACTTGCTGTGAGGCGCGTGCACTACCTGCTACGCCACTGTGCCGCCCACCTTCGGTAAAGTAGAAGCTAAATCAATCATTAACAACCATACTCAACAAATACGGCAGGAAAACTGGGATATTAGTGACAAGGGAAGGAATCTATACAGTATACAACAACAGGTCAAAAATAGTAGGGAAACTTTCACAACTTGAAGTGAAGAAACAATAATTACACGACGCATATCCAAAGTCCTTGAGAAAGCAGTTGCCACCCACCTTCAGAACCACCTACAACTCAACAACCTCTTTGAAAAATTCCAGTCCGGTTTCCGCTCCGCCCACAGCACAGAAACTGCACTTGTAAGAGTCACAAACGATCTCCTGTTGTCATCAGACGCTGGTTTCCCATCCCTCCTCATCCTCCTGGACCTCTCCGCAGCATTTGACACAGTTGATCACAACATTCTACTAAACCGGCTCCACTTCACCATTGGTCTCTCTGGCACTGCCCTCAGTTGGTTCCAGTCATACCTCACAAACTGGACAGAATACATCTCCATGGGCCACTCCACCTCAAACCTACACACAGTCACCTGCGGTGTTCCCCAAGGGTCTGTCTTAGCCCCCATCCTCTTCATCCTCTACCTCATTCCCCTTGGCCAGGTTATCAGTCGCCATGGCCTCTCATTCCACTGTTATGCCGATGACACACAGCTGTATGTCAAAGCCAAAGCTGCAATCCCTCCCTCATTATCATCCCCATCACAACTCACCATCTGCCTGGAGGAGATAAAGGCATGGATGGAGCACAACTTCCTCTAACTCAACAGCTCCAAAACTGAAGCCATCCTGGTCGGCACCCCTCGACAAACTCAATCATCACCCATAATCAGCATCACACTCTCCGGCACAAACATCCCCCTCTCATCTACAGTCACAAATCTTGGTGTGAAAATGGACCCCCAACTCACCTTCGAATCCCACATAAACCATCTCTGCAAGACCTCCTTCTACCATCTCCGAAACATCTCCAAACTCCGCCCCACTCTCTCCCTTCCAGATGCCGAAAAGCTAGTCCATGCTTTTATCTCCTCCAGACTGGACTACTGCAATGCACTTCTCATTGGGATCCCTAGCAAGAGCCTGCAAAGGCTACAATACATTCAAAACTCTGCAGCTAGGATCCTGATGAGAGTGCACAAACATGTCCATATCACCCCCATCCTCCGTTCACTACACTGGCTTCCGGTCTCCAGCAGAATAGAATACAAGGTTTCCCTCCTCACACACCAATGCATCCATGGACATGCCCCCCCCTACCTCGAAGAGCTTCTCACCCCACAACACTCGTCACGCTCCCTCCACTCCACAGACTCAAATCACCTCCTCCAGACACCCAGAACCAGACTTAGGACCATGGGTGACAGGGCCTTCAGTGTTGCTGCACCCCGTCTGTGGAATGCCGTCCCTGACACCCTGAGGGCTCCACAGTCCACAGACAGTTTTAAAAGGAACCTTAAGACTTTTCTTTTTAACAAGGCTTTTGGTTCCTCTTCTTAGTTGTCGCTGTTTTAGATCTTTTTAACTGCCCTTTTCTGCTTAGTTTTTTGTTTGTTTGTTTTGTTTCATTGTTTTTCTCTTTTTAACTTGTAGCCCTTTGAGATCTTCTGATGTAAAGGGCAATACAAATAAAATGTATTATTATTATTATAGCGCAGGGCGCACAGGATTAAATAGTACTCTTCATATCATAGGCAAACATCCCACATGACCATGTTCTCACTGCCACACTCTGGAAACAATACAACATCTTATCATGGATTGAAGCAAATATGCACAGGAAAGAAAAATACTTAGAGATTCATTCAAGAAACGGAATAGAAATTTTACATTGAAGTGGTGGCGGTAATGCACCTTTGGTGGTTGCCAACCACCAAAAAACTCAGAAGAAGAAGAAGTGTCATTTACGGGCTGTTTCCCAAAGCACAGGTACCTTACCTTGCCTTGCCTTGGTCTGATGTGGGCGTGGGCAGGCATCCACATCATCAGTCGCTGCCCAAGTGCTGTTCCAATGTTCATGTCCTCCGGAGGCATGTCCTCCGTTTGGTTAGCATGTGGCTAATTGACCAAGGATACACAGGTGTATCCTTCGCTGCCTTGCCATGGCTATAAATACCCAACACGCAACGCGCCAATCTACAAAAAAGGAAAAAATGGAAGGAAAAGACGCACCAGAGAGAGATGCTCCAGCGGAGGCGTACGGTAAATTCCAATTCAAATGTAAGTAACAAAATACACCTCTGAAAATAACAACTTATACCATGTCCACCACTAACTCTTTTGTGTGTCAATCACGTAACTATAATTACTGAGAAGCCGCACCTGCAGAGTGTCAATGATGTGACCATAAAAAAGCAAAAAGCGTACAAAAGTGGCAAGCCATGACAATATTCGTCGCCACTTGAGCATACGGTCTACTCCCACCTTTGTATGAACTATCCAAGCACTGTCCACAGTGCAACACATGTTATGTGAGACAATGTAACTCCAATTACATACACATTTGTGACAGGAATCTGATGGTAAAAGATATTACAAATACATATATTTATAAACACTTTTATTTATAGTTTTATGAATAAAGCCTTATTTACAATCGGTGTGTGCTACCTTTTTTGTAGGCAAAAATCAACAATACCTTCAGTAGTCATGGTGGTACAATAAATTATAATTGTTGTTAGAGCAGAATCAAATGATAGTTATTGTTGCAAACTCTATTGCACAATTTTTACTGATCACAAGGAAAGATGACTGTACAAATAGCATATCCAAAACTGATTAGATTGCCATGCTTTTACGTGACTGGTGATGTATAATAGTTCCATGCAAAGTCTACAGTACTTTTCATGTATCGTAGAATAACACTTTACAGTCAATTGGGATGCAGATAGGCATTCCCACTGCCTGATGGTTTTAGGTGATGAAGTTTGCATGTATGAACTGGGAACCCAAATGTACTTTACTGGACTGAATTATAGTTAAATGTAGCTTAGTTGGAAGACATATTGGCATCAAAATTGAGCAAAATGGCAGATGCTGAACAGTGATTTACATTGGAAATAATGCATTAATAAGATGGAGATTGAGATTTGATGTGTGCAATTCACAAAGAAGCTGCATAAAACTAATGTGTGCATCTGATGAATATAGCAGATTAACATATTTCTCCATTTCTGCAGAAAAAAAAATACTGCAACAATGAACCTTACTTTAGTTCATATTAAACATACTCAATACATTTTTATGTACCTTCATTTATTTTAACAAAAATATCAGAAACCAAAATATCATCAAAAAATAGGCAAACAAAATATAAACAAATTCATCCTCGGTCATGTCTGCAAGATATGAAACAATAATTTCCAATTTAAATAGCGTCAGGAAGAGGCGGGTCTGATGTTTCTGGATGCCTTTGTAGGCTGTTCCATTCCATTAGCATCTCCTTTTGAGCAGAGGCAGGACACTTGCCTTGGATTGGAAGGAAGTGGCTTCGGAGGCACTGCCTTCCAAGGCAAGGCAAGGCAAGGCAAGGGGTGCATCTCAAAGCTCCAAAGTTCCATCCTCGCCTCCTCCACTCGACTCCTCCACTTGCGTCTTAGTCCCACCCACCAGAGATGCATGCCAGAGACGCGAGGAAACGAAGAGAGGAGAGAGGAGACGAGGAGATTCATTTTAAGAGCATTGAGATGTCCTCTCCTCCGGACCATCATATGAAGCGACGTCTTTTAGCGATGACAGCGTCACAGCTGGATATGCCGGTCCGAGCGCACGGGAGAAACTGAATTAAGGAAAATAATGTAAACTCCAGGGCGCTCGACCGCGGTAAATTCATATTCACTTTTAGATCAGTTTAACATGAATATGTACATGAATGAAAAAGAAAAATGTCACATTTTTCTTCCAGAATGATAGGAGTTTTTAGTTGTTATATTTCGGCCAATTTGTGTTCATAAATAATGTGTTTATACTGCACTAAGCACTTAAAGCCCCCTCTCTGCGCATTCATATAGAAAAAATGTAAAGGGCTGAGATAAAAATGTACAATTCACTACTTTCTCTCCTTATTTATGCTTGGTTAGATCAGGAACTACATGCTTTTCATTAATGTGCATTATAATCTGCCTGACCATGGGATCTATTGGGTGCTGATATTTGTCAATAAGCATCTCTTTTTTTATGTAGCCTATTATTGTCCATGTTTTCTGTTTGTAAATGTAAATGAAAAGACTTCCGCGAAGCCCTCACTTGTGTTTCCTCGATTATGCCTCCTCCAGATCAGTCTCCTCTCTCCTCTCTCCGCTCTCCTCCAATCGCATTTGGCGCTTTGGAACGTCCTTCAATATGGCTGCTCACAAAGTACTTCCGGTGTCGCGGAGGAGAGAGGAGACCGCAAGGGGTGCTTCCCAGGGTGCTTCTCAAAGCTCCAAAGTTGCATCCTCGCCTCCTCCACTCGCCTCCTCCACTTGCGTCTTAGTCCCGCCCACTAGAGATGTATGCCAGAGACGCGAGGAAACGAAGAGAGGAGAGAGGAGACGAGGAGGTTCATTTTATGAGCATTGAGATGTCCTCTCCTCCGGAGCGTCACATGAAGCGACGTCTTTTAGTGATGACGGCGTCACAGCTGAATAAACCGGTCCGAGCGCACGAGAAACTGAATTAAGGAAAATAATGTAAACTCCAGGGCGCTCGACCACGGTAAATTCATATTCACTTTTAGATCAGTTTAACATGAATATGTTCATGAATGAAAAAGAAAAATGTCACGTTTTCTCAGGCCCAGAATGATAGGAATTTTTAATTGTTATATTGTGACCACTTTGTGTTCATAAATAATGTTTTTATTTTGCACTAAGCACTTAAACCCCCCTCTCTGCGCATTTATATAGAAAAAATGTAAAGGCCTCAGATACAGTGTACAATTCACTCTCCTTATTTATGCTTGGTTATATCAGGAACTACATAAAACATGCTTTTCGTTAATGTGCATTATAATCTGCCTGACCATGGGGTATATTGGTTGCTGATATTTGTCAATAAGCATCTCTTTTTTTATTATTTATTATTGTCCATGTTTGCTGTTTGTAAATGTTTGTTTGGTCTGGGTAGACTGCAAAAACTGAATGGGCCTTTGGGATAAATAAAGACGTCTAATCTAATGTAAAATGTGTTTTCCTGAACAGACCTGTCTACTGTAGCAGCCTCACAGTCACAGACACAAACACAAACAACACAGATAAATCAGGACAGACAACAGATGGAAAACCTGAAAGAACTGCCCCATGATAGTGTTCAATATTTACCAAGATATCAACATGACGAGCTTAAAATTCTTTTAAATGATCAGTCAATATTTCTTTGCACAGTGAAGAAAATAAAAAAGAGATAAAAGAGACACTGAAATTTAATAACTGCTCACAATTTGAGGGAACATTAGGCCTATACATCGGCTGCTTTGTGTGAAATGTGGATACAATGACTCCCAAAAAGTTGCTAGTTACACTTTAACACTTTCTTTTGCGCCGTGATGTTTATATTTCATACATGTGGGCAGCTGACGCTTTACAGCTGGCTGCTGATACGTCACAAGGGGGCGTGTCTGTCAGTGAAAAGGCTTCCGCGTAGCCTGCACTCGTGTTTCCTCGATTATCCCTCCCCCAGATCAGTCTCCTCTCTCCTCTCTCCTCTCTCCTCCGAGCGCATTTGGAGCTTTGGAATGTCCTTCAATATGGCTGCTCACAAAGTACTTCCGGTGTCGCGGAGGAGAGAGGAGAGAGGAGACTGCATTTTGGCACATTGGGAAGCACCCCCAGTGTGCCAAAATGCAGTCTCCTCTCTCCTCTCTCCTCCGCAACACTGGAAGTACTTTGTGAGCAGCCATATTGAAGGACGTTCCAAAGCGCCAAATGCGCTCGGAGGCGAGAGGAGAGAGGAGACTGATCTGGGGTGCTTCTCAAAGCTCCAAAGTTCCATCCTCGCCTCCTCCACTCAACTCCTCCACTTGTGTCTTAGTCCCGCCCACCAGAGATGCATGCCAGAGACGCGAGGAAACGACGAGAGGAGAGAGGAGACGAGGAGATTCATTTTAAGAGCATTGAGATGTCCTCAATGCTCTTAACATGAAGCGACATGTCACATGAAGCGACGTCTTTTAGCGATGACAGCGTCACAGCTGGATATGCCGGTCCGAGCGCACGGGAGAAACTGAATTGAGGAAAATAATGTAAACTTCAGGGCGCTCGACCGTGGTAAATTCATATTCAGTTTTACTTCAATTTAAAGTGAATATGTACATAAATGAAAAAGAAAAATGTCAAGTTTTCCCAGGCCCAGAATGATACGAGTTTTAATTTGTTATATTGCGGCCACTTTGTGTTCACAAATAATGTTTTTACTCTGCACTAAGCACTTAAACCCCCCTCCGTGCGCATTTATATAGAAAAAATGTAAAGGCCTGAGATACAATTCACTACTTTTTCTCCTTATTTATGCTTGGTTATATCAGGAACTACATAAAACATGCTTTTCATTCATGCGCATTATAATCTGCCTGACCCCAGGGTCTATTGGGTGCTGATATTTGTCTTGAGCATCTCTTTTTTATTATCTATTATTGACCATGTTTGCTGTTTGTAAATGTATGTATGGTCTGGGTAGACTGCAAAAACTGAATTGCCCTTTGTGATAAATAACGATGTCTAATCTAATCTCATGTATAATGTGTTTTCCTGAGCAGACCTGTCTACTGTAGCAGCCTTACAGTTACAGACATAAACAGAAACATGCTCATGACAACAGATGGAAAACCTGAAAGAACTGCCCCATGATAGTGTTCAATATTTCCTGTGATATCAATATGTTCATCTTAAAATACGTTAAAATGATTAGTCAAATATTTCTTTGCACAGTGAGGAAAATAAAAAAGAGATAAAAGAGACACTGAAATTTAGTAACTCATCACATTTTGAGGGAACTTTAGGCCTACACATCGACTGCTTTGTGTGAAATGTGGATATACTCCTTACAATGACTTCCAAGAAGTTGCTGATTGCGCTTTAACACTTTATCTTGCACTGTGATGTTTACATTTCATACATGTGGGCAGCTGACGCTCTACAGCCGGCTGCTGATACGTCACAAGGGGGCGTGTCTGTCAGTGAAAAGACTTCCGCGAAGCCTGCACTCGTGTTTCCTCGATTATGCCTCCTCCAGATCAGTCTCCTCTCTCCTCTCTCCTCCGAGCGCATTTGGTGCTTTGGAACGTCCTTCAATATGGCTGCTCACAAAGTACTTCCAGTGTTGCGGAGGAGAGAGGAGAGAGGAGACTGCATTTTGGCACATTGGGAAGCACCCATTGGGAAGCACCCTCTATCGCTGTTACGGCTCGAGAAGAAGTGACGCAGTGTTCGCGCATGCGCAGTACAAATCGGGTAGCCGTACGGATCAGGTCGTGACAGCACCCTCTCTCTCAAGGCACTCCCATGGATGTATTATTTTAACATGGGCACTCCATGGAGGCGGTACCGTCCAGGCAGACTGCGCATGCTCCGTGCGATGTAAACAGTAGGCTGGGCCTTTCCGTCTGCAGGCGTTAGTGCACACGTACACGGCTGCAAGGCCGGATCGAGGAGTCAGCGGGAGTAGGCTAACACTAGGCCGGCTAACGCTCACCGGGGGCCTGTGTCGGACCTCATAGCCCCTGGTTTTGGTCAGAAGGATCGGAAAACTTGTTTTCCTCACCAGGACGGATTTTATTCTCCTGCATGGGAAGGGGACGACGTTTGCTGTTTCAGCTCCGAGCGCTCCAAGGTAAAAACGAGGTCCTCCTCTCGGGCTATGTCTAATAGCTGGAGAGGACACGGAGTCGTGAAGCCAGCGATTATTTTGGCCTTTTCCGTCCATGTAAACACTGTGACAGCCAGTCCTCCATTTAAAGTTTAACCTCTGAGCTGTAGCGTCTTTTACAGGGAATATGGTCTGTGTGCTCAGGGTTCAGCTTGAGGGGAAAACACCAAAGCTGCTGCTGCTACTGCCTGGAGCACAGACAAAATACAATTACATATAGTTATAGACTTATTGATACATCTGTAAAAAAAAAGAAACATCTATATAAATAACCATATAAAAAAACAGAACTGCTGTTCCTACTTGGAGCTCAGACAACATACAAGTACATAATGTTATGGACATATTTATGTATCTATACATAAAGATATATCGATATGAATATCTATGTAAGACACCAAAGCTGCACTGCTACTGCGTAGAGCACAAACAACATACAAGTACATATTGTTATAGACATATTCAGACACCTATATAAGTAAAGATGTATCGAAATGAATATTTACGAAAGACATCAAAGCTGCAGCTGCTACCACCTGGAGCACAGACACCATACATGTACATATAGTTATAGGTATATTCATATAACTATGAATAACGATACATCTGTATAAATATCTATACAAAACACCAAATCTGCGGCTGCCATGACCAGGATTTGGATGGTTAGGCATGTTGATGGATATGGTTGATGGGGGGGGGGGGGGGGGCATGGCAACCCCACGGCCTCGGCACATTAGCATGTTGTTATTTTCATCATGAAACAGAGTTGGAGGAATGCAATACACAGCCACAGACTGAAACTGAATGTCAGATGCTAAAAGAAGAACCAGTTTGGTGTGCCATCCTAAGATTTCCACTGGTCCCATCTGGCCACCGATGAAAATGTCTTGGGGTGCCGCTGTATTGAGGAGGTGAATTATGTTTTTTGACCAATTCAAAATTCCTGGTACATTAACCCTTTCATGCATGGTGTTCACTGCAATGGACAGATATTATAAACTGTACACCCTTTAGGTTGCCATACCATGTGCAGCTACCAGTTGGTAAATTCCAAAACCTGTGTCTTAAGTTTCATAAAAACATCATCTTTGCATATTTTACCATACTGAGATATTGCATCATAAATCCAAAACAGCCAACAATGCCAAATTTTGTGTCGTGCCTTTCTTCAGATTTCACATAAATTCGTATTTTTAATTTTACATTTTGATTTAATTCACAAGTGAATAGTTTGATTACAGCAAAACTTTACAGTATATACTTCAGATTTTGTTGTTTCTTTTATTTACTCTTATTAAATGTTTGTCAAAGATGCGTTTGTAGATCCTCAAGTTCCACTAAATTACTACTGTAATGGACAGATGTATAAGTCCCACAAAAAACAGCATAACAATTACCATGATTTTTAACGTTTAAAGGTAAAAACAAATATTGAAAAACATACAACTTTGAGATTCAGTAATTCATGCACGAAAGGGTTAATGAAGTGTGCAGGCACACTGTTTTTAGCCCCTCATTAACATACAGCACTTTTAAAAACAGACTTTTTCTTGACATGTTTTGAAGCAATCCATATGAGCTGATGCAGTTCACACCATCCCAGTGTGCCCTCCAACAGGGGCCTCTGTGTATTCATAGAGGGACCTTTTTGCTCATTTATGGACCTAAATTTGTTTTTGCTGTTTTACAAATAAAATGATATTATAGTTAGAGAGATTCATTTAAATGTTTGGAAAGCTAAAACTTTCAGCAGGACTTTCAAACCGTTCTGTCAGTTGCTTTTACTTCCCTGTTAAATTCATGCCGCTGTAAAAAGATATTGTGAGTTTGAAATCAGGAGAGAGGAAGTTCTTCAGTTCTTGTTTTGGTCTCTCAGTTCCCCAGCCCTTGCTTTGTTGAGCCATTCTGCTGTTCTCTAGCTGTGGGTTTCATTAGCTATGCACATTGCATCCCGGGGCCCCTTTGAGTTTTGAACAAAAGCACAAACAGTCTCCGTATCCAGGATTTATGGGAGGCCTTGCTTCAGTTGGCTGGGATTACTTGAAGGAATGTTTTCAAAGGCCACCTGGACTTCAACATCTCCTCTAGCATGGCCAGAAAAGCAGATAAAAAATATCACTGTTGATGTTTGGCTCCCTCAATTTGATTTTCATGCAGATTTGCTCAAAAGAAGCACGAGGGCACAGTGCGTGGTCCCGGTCCATCATTGATGAGGTTTCTCTCAGATCAGATCAGATCAGAGCGTAGGGCCCAAACCTGCTTTCACTCAGGTATTCGTGGTGTTTTGTCAGCATGATCGCTTTTCCTTCTCTGAGTTATGTCTGCATGGAGTCACACATTGGGGATTGGTCTCCAAATAGCTTCCTGTCTTTTCTTTCAAAGTGGGTGCAGACAAGGACCTGTGGGTATAAAAAAAGAGGTAGCGATAGTGAAAATAGACATTTCTGTTGCTGAAAACTGACTTTCTTCAACTCCTGGTGTTTGTACCACAGTGTTTTCCTGCTCTCCTCTTAACACAGCCCTTGTTCTCTTGTTTGGGTTATTCTGTCAGCAATACATTCTTCTTCAAAATAAATCTGCTCATACTTACAAGATAAAACATGAAGAAAAACATGGTTAAAATCTCAGTCTAATACATAGTCATTCCTAAAAGGGAATGCCATGGCTTTAACAGAGATTACATTATCAGTCAGCTGTCAGAGGCATTTAGTAGGGCTGCATAAATATGGCCAAAATGATAATCCAAATTATTTTGATCAAGATTGTCTTCAACGTTATTAATAATGATTATTCATCATGCAAGGCAGGGGTCTCAAACTCAAATTAGCACCCCTGCCTGGTTCTGATGGGCTCTCGCCCTGTGTGTCAATGACGCCCTGGTGCACCCCAATCCTCTCACGTCGCCGACCTCTGTGACTTCAGCAATCAGAGGTAGCCATGTGCCCACTAGAAGTAGTCTGCTTTTGAAAAGCTTTGTCTTTGGAGGCAGCAATTTGTAGGCAATGCCAAAAAGTGTTACCTTTGTTTGAGGGAGTATATTAAAGGGCAACTCCGTTTTTTTGACACCTGGACCTTATTTTTAGGTGTGTGCATGCTGATATACTCACTCAGACAAACATCGTGCAGTTCGGAGTCCTTCAGAAGTTATTTAGATCCAACCGATTTAGCCGCACTTAACGGGGGCCACGGCAATGGAGCTTCAGCGCGGGACATAATCTCTGCAAAATCGCTCGTCTCTACCACAGCCCGGTTTGTCATTGCAGAGAAATCCTCCAGAGTAGTCAGACATATAGATCCATACGCGTGTCAGCCGGTCTCAAGTCCCACTCTGAGCAGCTAACACACTCCTCTTCTGTTGCTATAGGCGAACACTGTCCACAAGCGCACCACCAGTTCGCATTGAGTCGTGGACGTGCTCCTGTTTGTTGTTCTCGAGCCAGCTGTTCGTCTCTCTCCCTCCACATTCTTCTTTCATGGAGCTCCTCGTCCGTGTACTCGGGCTCAAACCAATAAGGACAACCGTCAAAGTAGTCTGACTCTTCGACATCAGATAAATATTCTGCCATGTTGCTCATCAATGCCGGCAAAAGGTAAATCAGCTGTACCTTTGTGTCGCGTGGCTATGACGTCATCAAAAGTTTGTTTACCAGGTCAGCTGACCCACCTGAAGATGGTAGACGAGCTGACTTTATGATAACACTGGTGATGGATGAAAAACTGTAGTCGAAATGAGCGATTTTGCAGAGATTATGTCCCGCGCTGAAGCTCCATTGCCGTGGCCCCCGCTAAGTACGGCTAAATCGGTTGGATCTAAATAACTTCTGAAGGACTCCGAGCTGCACGATGTTTGTCTGAGTGAGTATATTAGCATGCACACACCTAAAAATAAGGTCCAGGTGTCAAAAAACCGGAGTTGCCCTTTAAGGGCATGAAAGGATGACTGCATTTCCTGTTACCAGCAGGTGGCTACAAAATATCTGACATATGTTGATATCATGTGGCTCAATACTGTTTATGTGATAAATGTGAATGGATGAGTGGCGTTAGGGCAAAGAATAAGAGTTAGAGTCAGTTATGTGTTCCCAAGGGGAAATAAAGAAAACAAGCAAAGAGCACAGGGAATAATAATATGCAGAGGAGATTTAAACTTGAGACTGTATCCACAGAGAGATGAATTTGGAAGTAGTAACAATCTAAACAATGCTTTGACTAGGAAAATGAGGAAGTTGGGAAGTTGAAGGGACACACCTCCCTATTTGAAAGAGGCTGTCGTTGCTGTATTACCAAAAGAGGGGAAGGACAAGCTAGAATGTTCAAATTACAGGTTGATTTGTATTTTGTCTTTATATGGTTTTGAGACCATATAAACCAGTATACCAACGGCAAAGATTAGAAGTAACGGATCCCTTTCAAACTCTTTTGAATTGCAACGGGGATGTCGACAAGGGTGCCCTTTATCCCCACTGTTACAGTATTTGCTATTTACATTGAGCCAGTGGATTAGACAGATTGAGAAAATAAGTGGAATTCAAACAAGTATAGAAGAACAAAAAATTTAATGATTTGCGGATGATATTTTAATATATTTAGAACACCCAGACACCTCATTTCCCAACTTAATTAAAGCTTTAACAGAATATGGAATTCTGGATATTCTGGATTTGTACAAAAATGGAATTCTGAGGTGATGAACTTTTTGGGTATTAATATTCCAAAAAATCTCGAGAACTTGGTAGTGTTGAATCACAATCCTTTGATTTCCAAAATGAAATCGGATCTGTCGAGATGGAGTCTCCTGACATTTTTGAGCATTGCTCAAAGAGTAGAAACAAGTAGAATTAATGTGCTGCCTAGACTTTAATACTTGTTCCAAATCATCCCAGCTGAACTTTCAAATAAGAGTTTTCAAGAACTTGATAAAATGATTTCAAGGTATATTTGGATGGGAAGAAACTTCAAGTTAGATCCAAGCCACTCCAATTATCAAAGGAAAAAGGAGGCCTTTCCCTTCCAAATATTAGAAGTAATTATAAAGCTACACGACTCAAAACCTTTCTTGATAAATTAATCCATCATACATAGCAGATTGAAGGAAATAGAATGCCAGATATCAAGCGATATTCCTTTGCAAGCTGTTATAGGTGACAGTGCGTCAAAGTCTCGTGTAAAAGATGCAAACCCATTGATAATTTCTTCTCTTAAAACCTGGTTCTAAGTATCATTCGATAGTAAATAAAATACCAAGTTATTTGATAAGATGGACTGCACATCTGCTCTGTTGTGGAGAGAGTTTGGATGGAAAAACATGACTCTATTTTTCAAAACACCTGCACAGAATAACATTTCAAACAAAAACACCTCATGTCGGAGGTCCTGTGGAGAACAAAAAGCTAATCACTATCATATATTTTGGCAGTGCCCTTTGCTTTTGAATTACTGGACTCAAATCATAAGTAGGGATAGGAATTGATAAGATTTTATCAATATCAATGCTGTTAACGATCCTGCTAATCGATCCAATTCTTTTACGATTCCCTTATCGATTCCTGCAGATTTTCCATGTGAGCAAATGTTGGTCTGATTTTCGCGGCAACTATGTCAAACACATGTCACAGCATGTCTAACTGCCTCTGCAAATTGCTGGTGTGTCCACTAGGGCTAAACAATTAATTGCAAATTAGATTAAATCGCTATATGGCTTGTTGCAAATTTCAAATTGCAGAAGGTTCAATATTTTTAGCCCAAAATGTGTTGAACATTTTTGGCATTGTGATGTAGTTTTTTGCAATTTCATGCCTATTTTTTTTTTTTTACCTCTATTCATACACTTTTCCCCCCCACTATTGGACCATTTTTACCTTTTTTTTAACCCCGTTTTTACAATTTTATGCCTACTTTGCCCCCATTTAATTTTTTTTTTCGACCACTGCCATTTTTGGAATTTTTACATGGTTTTTGAAATTCAATTTCAAATTAAATTCCCAAATTTGCTGCCATAATCAATTTTCCTAAGCCACTTTTGGATTTTTTGCCAATTTCCCCCCCCCTTTTTTTTGCAATTTCATTCTTATTTTGCACCTATTTATTAACCCTTTTCTGCTTTCATACCATTTTTTCCCAATTTTTACAATTTCATACCTATTTTGCTTCTGTTCTTCACTTCTCCACTTTTTCTCAAATCTTTTATCCTTAGATTAATTTAATGTCATATTGGTTTTACTATACAAAGATCTACTGCTTATGTTTGTTTAAGAATACATAAGATGAGGAACATTAAAACAATTGCGGAGTAAATTGCCATATTGGGGAAAAATATCGCAATTGGATTATTTTCTCAAATCGTTCAGCCCTAGTGTCCACTCACTTAAGATTGTGTAGTAGGTGCAGTTAAGATTAAGTCACAATTCTGATGCTTCTGAGCCCAGTCAGTGGATGGAATTGATAAGGGAATTGATTAGCAAAAAATTTAATGATATCGATTCTTTGATGGAGCTGTTAACGATTCTCAAATGGAATTGGTTTTCGATTCCCATCCCTAATCATAAGTGTTCTGGAAAAAGTATTTAAGGTAAAAGTCACTTTTAATTTTGTCACTCTGTATCTAGGCCTAAGACCTGAGACGATTGTGGGTCTTCCAAACAAATATCTGTTTAATATTTTAATGTTTGCAAGTAAAAAAGCTCTTTTGAGAAAATGGATGTAAGTAGCCACACCAACAGTTGAAAATTGGTTTGTTGTGATACATGACATTTTCATAATGGAAAAAAACTTACATTCAGGCTTAAACTTGAACAAGAGAAGTGTGTAAGTTGTTGGACACTTTGGACAAGGTATATCTATACATTAAATACATTAATTCCTGTAAAATAAAAAAAAACGTTTTAAAAATGTAAATATATAGATTTTTGTATGAACTCTTTGTCAGTTCTGCCTTTCAATCCTTATTAGTTCATTAGAAGTAGGTTTTAGTTCAGGTAGAACCACTTTTTTATTTTAAACATGAGGTAATGTGCGTGAGGGAATGAAAGTATTTTGTGGGACACTGCACATAATGTCACAAACTTCAAAGTCCCCAGCTATGCTTAAAACTCCCCTGGATGAATCTGCTGAGCTGAGCTCAGAGCAGCTATGCTAACGCTAGCATAATTAGCTCGCTAGCTAGTTAGCTTAGCTGCCGTGTAAGGAACAAGGCGGTGAAGCCAGATTTTTGTCATAATCACAATAAAACAGTCATGGCTAAACTGATCCGCTGCCATCAGAAGGTCCAATTCATCAGTATTGACAATGACAGAAGAGGAGTTGGTCAGGAAAACTGTTTGGCGGTGCCGGGTCTGTCTGTGGGACTGATTAGTCGCTGAACTAGCAGAGAGCCCAGTTGTCTCTCTGTGTCCAGCAGCAGCGGGACATTGTGCACCGCTGAAAGTTGCTTATCATGTTGGACCTTCAGGCTTAAAAGAACAAGGAGTGTGTGGGAGTCATCCATACACACAGCATCGAGCAAAGAGCAACGAGCAACTTCAGCCATGCGCATCGCCATGTTCCACAACGTCATCATTCTGCGCGGCTTAGACACCGAACAATGTTTACTGTTTTATGAGAAATTAAGAATACATCAGTGTTACATCGGCAAAACTCTGGCCGATGTTGAATACTTTCAAAAGGGCTGTAATCGGCCGATTTAATCGTCCGGCCGAAAAATTGGTCGGGCCCAATTTTTGTTATGAAGTTGTTCCAGGTGCAGGGCTCTCGACTAACTTTTTGAGTTGGTTTGAACGGTGCACCTAAAAAATTTTTTAAGGTGCACCAGCACAAAATTTAGGTGCACCCAAATTTTTCAGTGTCGTCTTTAACGCCATAAGGTCACCATTTTATTACTCTCCATAAATTTTATGTAATGTAAATGCTTTTTAAATAAGACGAAGATATAAAGAAATACTTGTCTTTATTTGAAGCAAAATTATACATTTAATGTAAAACAGAGCGTTTAAAGTGCTTCACTGAATGAAATTTACAACTTTAAACGAAAACATTAAGCAGAATAAAACATCTTCAAATAAAAGTGCTTGTTCTTAAAGGATAACTTCGGTTCCTGCAGCTTTTACATTGTTTATAGAATGAAGAACAACAATATACTCACCCAGAAGGCTTTCCTGATGCAAACGGTGTTTCGGGGGATATTTAGATCCAAAATCGAGCAGCGGACACCGATATAATGGTAGCCTGTAAGGCATGGATCGCCGCTCCTAAAAACTGCATTAATCGTCCAAAAACTCATGTTTTTCACCAATATTCCATCATGATTCGCGCCGAATGGACGGCCATTGTAGCCTGTGTCTCTCCACACAGCGCTGTGTGGCTGAACTAACCTCTAAACAGACGAGTCTGTTTGCATGCCCTTCGCGCATGCGCAGTACTCTCTGGAGCGTTGAGATCGCTTCCTCATTTCTATCAGCTCCTTATCTGTATAATCTGGCTCCAAACTGTAAGGACGTCCATCATATTCAAAGTCCTCCTCCACAACATCTTCATCCCATAGATATTCGTCCATTTTGCACAAAACTGGAAGAAGAAAGTCGATTTGTAGCTGCCCTGAAACAATGAGCCGCACTGCGCATGCGCGAAGAGCACGTAAACAAACTCGTTGGTTCAGCCACACAGCGCTGTGTGGAGAGACACAGGCTGCAATGGCCGTCCATTCGGCGCGAATCATGATGGAATATTGGTGAAAAACATGAGTTTTTGGACGACTAATGCAGTTTTTAGGAGCGGCGATCCATGCCCTACAGGCTACCATTATATCGGTGTCCGCTGCTCGATTTTGGATCTAAATATCTCCCGAAGCACCGTTTGCATCAGGAAAGCCTTCTGGGTGAGTATATTGTTGTTCTTCATTCTATAAACAATGTAAAAGCTGCAGGAACCGAAGTTATCCTTTAACCTTTTAAGGTCCAAGACCGTAGATGATAGCCAGAAAATTCAATTTTCTGGAGATTAAATTTTTATTTCACTTTCTGGTAAAATCCTACAAAAATCAGAAAATCCATAAAATTCTACATATATATTTTTCGCATCTCATTTGATACATTAGGTGTTTGTGGCAACTGATAATCCATTTGAGGACATTTTTATCATTTATCTGATTTTATTCAGATTTTTTTTTGTCATTTGATGATCAAATTGTGTAGATAGAGGTATTATAAAAGTATGTATCAAATATGGTACAATTGGCATTATAGAGTTAAAGTGTTCTACTGAACTGAAATTTAATATTTCAAACTCAAACATCTCAAGTTAAATCAAATATTTCAGGATAATAAAAGCTAATATTTAAGGTGCTATACTGTGCTGAAAAATGAAATAAATATCCATATTTTAACAACCAACAACATAACATAACAGCTATAAATATTGCTACGACTTTTATACCAACATTTGCTCACAGAACACCAACAACACCAGCTACAGCAACAACAGCAACAAGTGCTCACGCAGAGATGAAGCATGTTACGCATGCATGAGCACTTGTTGACATGGAATCCACCTCGGAGCAGAGCTGTGATGTTACGAGTGTAGTAACCCAAGAACTACATTACCCAGCATGCAGTATGGGTTGGGAGCATGCTTGGGAACCCATAGGTACGTCCCGGCGTAGATTTTGTGTTCACAAGTAAATGCACAAGCCTATCTACAATATGATGTGTAAACAGCGATACATGATTTGATGCCGACGCCACAAAATACGGTGCCGTCCTCGTGTGAGGAGGGCCTAAGACGATTCAGCGGAGCTTCGCTGTGTCTTCCTGCTGTAGCCTGACACCGCGGAGTCTGGGCTCCTCTGCATACTGACAGGTGATTGGATGATTACTGAGGGCTGTGTGTGTGCATGCATACGTGCGTGCCTGCGTGTGTGTGCAGGACCTGCTGTTGAACGGAGAGGCAGAGAGAGACTGCAGGCGCGGTGTTTTGTCTGGTTTTAGCGGATTGTCTGCTACTGCCGTTACCTTTGTTTTTTGTTTTTTTCACCCGGGGAGCGCAGGGTGCACCAGTGCGACCAACAGAAAAAGTTAGGCGCATATGCGACCAAAATGGTCGCACTTGAGAGCCCTGAGGTGTCACCTACAAGCTGGAGGAAATAGAACAAGGAAAATATAACCGGTTTGCTTTAGAAGCAGGCATTTGTCAGTGCTTGCAAAAAGCACCACTTTTATTTGAGGGGGTGTCATTAAAAAAGACGACCTGCTATTACAAAAATGGTTGGTGTTTTTGTAGTGCATGGTTGTGGGTACTTGGAAAAAAGCTTCAAGTTGATTGCATTAAATTCCTAGGACAAGTACATTTTTTGAAAATACCTGAAAAATGGCAGGAAATGAAAAATGCCAAATTTTCAAGGCAAAATGACTGTCTTCCTAATGGGCGTGGCCCATAGGTCCAAGAGGCCTTTTTGTTCATCTGGTGGTCCTTCATAAGTCTACCAAATTCCATAGGTATGGATCAAATACAGGGCAGGGCTACACCTTTGAAATCTTGTAGGGGGTGCTGTGGAGCCATTTTTGACTGTGTCTCCATTTTGACACTGGAATTCTCAAGAAGACCCCATCCTGATCTGTGTACCAGATTTTAAGTTGTGACATACCCAGGCAAAATGCCAGGCTGCCAATTTTTTTAGAAATTATCTGGCGCCACCTTGACGCAGAAACACCGAACGTATTGACAAATTGTTTGCATGGTTACTAGGCCTGTCACGATAACAAATTTTGCTAGACAATAAGACCAAAAAATTATTGACGATAAACGATATTATTGTCAATATTATTTTGATTTTTTTTCATTTTTTCATTAATGTTATTATAATATATGTCATAATGAGGTGAGTACACCATATCAAAAATGAGGAACTTTAACTTCTTAAGAGTATTTAACTGTAATTGGAAGGTCAAGGTCTTTTGAATAAGATAAAGTAAACAAACAATATAATCAATTTAACAAACAAAAAAAGCGAAAAAAAGCGATGAAATAAAATGGACTCTGTTTTAGGAAAAATTGCATGTAAATAAACATAATTATACTAATTAAAAACAATAAAAAATAGACCCTATCTCTGTAAAGAAAAAAACGAAAGTCCAATAAAAACAAACACAAAAATAAAAACAATAAATAAAAGGGAGTTTATACAGTTCCGGAATTGTTAGTGACATTTACTTTCTCTCACTCAATTAATACTGTCTATCAAACGTTAGTAACATTTCTGGCTTTTCAACCGTATTGAAGGGCTGCATTACTTTTGCCATGTGGTGAACAAGACTGTCTGTGAGCGTGCGCCGTTTTGCGCTGTTTTATTTATATTTACTTTGCTGACCAAAAGCCTCAGTAAGCTTGGACTTTCATGAAAATGTCATATGTTTAATATAACATGTATATTTGCTCAGTCTTTTTTGCTGTTAAGGGGGGAGTTTCTCAGTCACATAGGCACAGAGATGAGTGTTCACGTCCACTGCGGACAAATGACCTGTCTGACAGCCCCTGACTGTACATAAAGCTGGGCTGTAAAAGAGAGAAATAAAGCAAAAAGCCAAAAAATGTTCTGCTTTAAATGTCGTTTTCATAAATTAGTTTGAGAATTGATTTTTTATTGTTTATCTTGGTTTCAGTTTTCTTATTCTTGATTCAAATTTATTGGAGAATAAGATCATCCAGTTAAATGTTATGTTGCTGGTTGTTAAAATCTGGATTTTATTTCATTTTTGAGTTCAGTTTAGCACCTTCAACATTAATTCTTTGAATTTGAAATATTTTATTTAACTTGAGATGTTTGAGTTTGAAAAATTAAATTTCAGCTCAGTAAAGCACTAAACACTTCAAATGCTTTGTTTTTCTTTTAATAAATAATTTAGCTTCAAATAAAGACACGTATTTCTTTACATCTTATTCTTGTTTAAACAGTATTTCTATTATTTAAAAATTATAGAGAGTGATAAACTGGTGACCATATGGCGTTAAAGGTGACACTGAAAAATTTGGATGCATAATTTTTGTGCTGGTGCCCCTTAAAAAAAATGTCGGTGCAACGTAGCAACCAATGCAAAAAGTTAGTCTGGAGCCCTGCCACAACAGGTTTTTGTGCTTCAGGTGTTTTCTGGTGCAGGTCTTTGAGCTGTAGGTGTTTTCAGGTGCAGGTCTTTGTGCTTCAGGTGTCTCAGGTGCAGGTCTTTGAGCTGTAGGTGTTTTCAGATGCAGGTCTTTCTGCTTCAGGTTTCTCAGGCACAGGTCTTTGTGCTTCAAGTGTTTTCAGGTGCAGGTCTTTGTGCTTCAGGTGTTTTCAGGTGCAGGTCTTTGTGCTTCAGGTGTCTCAGGTGCAGGTCTTTGTGCTTCAGGTGTCTCAGGCACAGGTCTTTGTGCTTCAGGTGTCTCAGTTGCATGTCTTTGTGCTTCAGGTGTCTCAGGCACAGGTCTTTGTGCTTCAGGTGTCTCAGTTGCAGGTCTTTGTGCTTCAGGTGTCTCAGGCACAGGTCTTTTTGCAGGTTTAGACATGTATTTCATGGACTTCTCTGCCATCTGCAGGGATCTTAAAGCATTTATTCTGTCTTGAAGAACTTTGACCTCTGATAGTATGATCAGCGTGTGACTACAGGGCAGTGTCACTGAAGATTCAGACACTGGATTACCTTAGTGAGAGAGTTGCTGCTCCCGATAGTTACTTCAGTGGTGTTTGACTGATGAGTAGAATCTCTGCAGGAGGTATGTTGTTGTCTTTCCAGTCATGATTTCTGATGACCTGAAGGGCACTTGTGGACGTGTGGAGTAATCTCAGCTCTCGGTTCTTGGTTCTGGTGGTTTCATTGCCAAACTTACATTTAGGCTTGTGTCAGTTGCCAACAGCAACTTATTTTAAAGGAATGCACATATTTCAGCTACATATTTTGTTGAACTTCAAAAGTTCTGTGAATATTATGATGTGACAGGAATTACATGTGCTTCTACAAAGCACAGGTAAGGGTTATGAGGGACAGTGATCGATTGGACTTTGGAGCCTGTGGTTATGGGCTGAGTATCAGAAACACATGATGGGTTGACCTGATTGTTTCAGTCACAGAATCTGTGCTTACAGCTTGTATCTGTCGGCTAATGCAACGGTGACTCAATCACCTAATGTTGGGAAGCATTTTGGTTCTCACGTACAGGAGCTCCTCATTTGTTTTTCTGTTTAAAGTAGGGCTGTAATCAACCAAAGAAATTGTTGGTCAACTAAAGCACAGCTATTGTCGACCAAAAATCGACCAATCGACCAATTGACCCCACCCCACCCCGCCGTGTTTCTCCCCTGTGTGCACCTCTTTCCCTCCTTTCTTTCTCTCAACACAATACTCTTTGCTTTCCATCAATGAAATGGACAGTCACTTTCATATAGGACTCCATTCAAAGAGATGTACAGTACACATCTGTTATCTGTATCTATCTATTTACTCGGAAGCTTTCTCTTTTTTACTCCCTCGTATTTTGCCGTTAGTGCATGCGTAATTGTGAGGCGCGCTGGCACTGAATATCCAGAAAAACATTGGAACCTGGATATTCATGGGACTCTTTTAGTGTTCCCACACAGAGTTTCATATTAACCACGTTGTTCACTACAACAGACACTTTTCCTGCTGGAACTTTGAAGGCATTGCCAACTTCATAGTCGCGCAGCGATGTTCTTCCTGTGTGCGCACCTCCTTTTTTTCTCTCAACACAAGACTCTTTCCTTTCCAGTCTTCATCAATGAAATGGGCAGTCACTCTCATAATCGCGCAGCGATGTTTTTCCCCTGTGTGCGCCTCTTCTATTTTTTGTCTCAACACAAGACTCTTTGCTTTCCAGTCTTCATCAATGAAATGGGCTGTCACTTTCATATAGGACTCCATTCGAAGAGACGTACACATCTGTTATCTTTATCTGTTAACTCGGAAACTTTCTCTTTTTACTCCCTCGTATTTTGCCGTTAGTGCATGTGTAATTGTGTGGCGCACTGGCACTGAATATCCAGGTTTCAATGTTTTTCTTGGCCTTCCATGACACCAATGAGCCTCATATCCTGAGAAATAAAACTGTCATTCGTTCTGTGATGTCGTTTTTGCATTTGGGTGTTTATATGAGGCATAAAATCCAGCGCGGACTGGGTGAGGGATGCCGCTGTTGCAGCGAGCGGGTGCGTATGCAGCTATAAAACGAATAAACGATTATTAGACTAGAATATTGAAATGTTCTTAAATAAAAATATTGAAATGAATGATGAATACATTAAAATGGTGTTCTGAGACATGATGGGGGTGCTCAGAAAATACCCCCATGTCACTTGATACGTTTCTCCTGATGAAATGAACTGCTGGGGAAAAAATAAATTGACACATTTGGTTGACCAATCAGAATTTTGGCCGACTGAGCACGCATCAACCAATTAGTCGACCGGTCGACTTGGACTTTACAGCCCTAGTTTAAAGTAAGTAATATTGTGACCTCAGTCATGTGGCACACATGTAGAGCTCCCTTTCAGACTGTCTCCATGGATGCTAACCTTTGGCTGATCTCAGTGGTGTCTCACAGAGGCGCTGCATCTGTCACATTTCTGTAATTGTCTGTTTGTTCTGAGCTGGTCCTGCAGTGCTTCTGCCTGGTCAGCGTCCTGAGGTGTTTGAGGACTAACCATAGACCACATCGTAGCGATGGTCCTGAAATGTTTAGTGAAGTCTTGTGTAAGGTCCAGGGACCTCATAGCTTGCTTTTGCACAAAACAGGGCTTGAAAGTGGTGTAAGCCACTCCACGCAAAGGTTGTGATTTTTAAAAATAAATAAAATTAGCTGGAGAATGTGCACACCTGTACTTCAACTTTGATCCTGGTGCTGAACATTTTGGAGATTGGAAAACTAGAGGTGCAGATGGTGAGGTGGTGTATTGAAGCCAGAGTCATTTCATACATTTGATGTCATCACATATCAGACTTACAGACACCAAAAAACACCATAAACACCAAGTCTGCAGCGTTATAGACCTGTTCTTTAGTGAACTATTATGCTGCGTTCACACCGGACGCGAATTGGCGTCAATGGACGCCCGCAACGCCTGTGACGCGCCGCTCTTAACGCCCGAGGCTGGACGCTGGACATTTTGACAAGCTGAGGGACGACGCGCGTCCTGGCGCAGGTGCAGTAGAGAGCCGGAGCTTGTCGGACTCAGTGATAACCCGTGCAGGCAAATCCAGCTGGAAACGAATATTTACAGAACTTACCTTCAAAACCTGTGTCCTCAGCGACTTTCTCCCAAGCCTGCTCCTTTTTGTTCCAGTCTCTGTAGAGTGCACACGTCGAGTAGTAGAGCTCCGGATGATAGCAAACACCGCAGATCAACCTCTCCTCCATCTTTGAGAGGGGGTTTGAGCAGGAACAGGAGACCGGGGCGTGACACGTCATCAAATCAAACCTGTCTGTCTCCTCGGCGACTTTCACCCAAGCCTGCTCCCTTTTGTTCCGGTCTCTGTAGAGTACACACGCCGAATAGTATAGCTCCGGATCATAGCAAACAGCGCAGATAAACCTCTCCTCCATCTTACAGAGGGCTTTGAGCGGGAGCAGGGGGACGTAGCGTCATACGTCATCAAATCAATGACGTTGGGGGGGGGGGGATGTCATCGCTGATTGGCTGCCGCGCCACAGCGTCAAGCGAACTGGCGTCGAAAGTTCAATATTTTCAACTCAAGCGTCGAGGCGTCGGGGCGTCAAACGCCTCAACGCTCGACGCCTCAAACGCGCCGGACGCTCCAAACGCGCCGCACCAAACGCGTCCACTCGCCGCCCGGGGCGAATCTGCGTCAAGACGCGCCTTTGCATTGACTTTGTATGTAATCTCGACGCGCGTCGACGCAAATTCGCGTCCGGTGTGAACACACCATTAGGCCTACAACTGTTTGAATGTTTGTGTATCATACTTCATCTTCAGATGATATAGAGTGGTGTTTAGCAACTGACTGATTAGTATTAGTTGTGAAAAGGCATGTCATCAATCAGTCTAACTGCTGAGTAAACACATAAATAGTGCGTAATGCTGCACAGTGGATACTCTGGCAGAGCTGAAGATCACTCAGATGGTGGATCAGGATGGAGAGAGTCTTGAGGAACCACCAAGATTTCCTGGCCCATGATGATGACTTGCTAACAAGCTTATTTAGATTCCCTAGAGCAGTGGTCTTGGATCTGTGAGCGGAACTGGATCCAGTGTTAGACAGAACTACCTGCCAGAACTGCACCATCCTGGTGTATAGAGGTTCAGACCTCTCTGGGGTTTCCTCTAGCGAGAATAAGCTGACAGACATGTGTTTGATTTGATTAACAACATAAAAAAAGAGCCCCTTAAAGTTGCAATGAAGGATGGCAGCCATCCCTCAGCACGACAATGCCAGCTGTGTTAGATGGCATTATGATCATAACCAGTCAATACATCAGGATCTTACATCAGATGGGGTAACAGGCAACATAAAAAGGCAATTTGCAGCAATGTTAGGTTTCCCAAATGACAGTCTGTACTCACAGTGCTCTGAAAGATCTGAGTGAAAATAAATTTGTCTGTGTGAACCGAAAGTAATGTGCATACAATCAGTGTAGAAATGATTTTTTTCCTCAAACATGTTTTTGACAAAGGACCTCTTTCACAATACATGTAATTTTGCCCACAGCCCAATTTTTTGTTTATTGTGTGATATGGTAAATGGTAAATGGACTTGAGCTTATATAGCGCTTTTCTAGTCTTTGACTACTCAAAGCTGCTTTACACCGCAGGTCACACCTACCCATTCATACCCATTCACACCCATTTGCACTCACATTCACTCACTGATGGTTCAGAGTATCTATGTTAGTAATCCATCAGTACCTCTAACACATTCACGCCCTTTCATACCCATTTACACACCACTGACGCAGCAGTGGGAGCAACTTGGGGTTAAGTGTCTTGCCCAAGGACACATCGCCATGTGTCGCCCGGAGCTGGGCTTGAACCTGCAACCTCCCGATCACTGACCAAGCGCACTATCCAACTGCGCCACCGACGCCCCTTTGTTATTAGTAGTACACCCAGAGACTCCCAAGAATATACCTTTAGAAAAGCCAAAAGTCATCCAGATCCTGTACTATGACCTATTTTATGATCATTGCCATAGGTGTGAGCCAGGGTGCACACTTTACCCTAAAACTTACTCAAACACAAATAATAAATCATCAAATTGGGTCAAATCACCTTCACTGAAGTCTGGTGCATCTTTTGAAATCAAATGTAAAGCTAGGTATTACAATTGAAAGAAGTTATTGAATTTTAACTGGAAAAAAAATAGATTTTTTTTAATGATTTTTTCAACAAATTCAATTCTTTAGAGATGTGTCTGACCAACTTACAGTTGCTGTACAACTACAATACTTACAAATTATTTGGCCACATATATATTCTCAAAGTGGGAAAAAAATCATCAAATTCTGAGACCGGTAAAGTTGTTCAATTAACAGGTTGGGTTACTGTGGTAGAATCAGGATACTGTTCCATGTCTTGTATATCGGGGAACCTTTAAAGATTTGTTCAGAATTCATCCTTTAAGTATTTCTTTTAGAATTTGAATGCTAGATTCAAAACAAACATTTCACATGAAACGTTATTCATTTTAATATTGAACAGCCACAAAGGGCCTGTATATTATGCCTTTCTGATGAGATAATAATGAGCCATTGATACAAGTAAAAACCGATGCAGTTTTGGATTGTTGTAATCAGATTGTATATATCTACAATGACAGCAATACATAAACATTACTTCTGTCAATTTCTGTTTCTAGTACTTATATATACATGTAATCTGTTTTATGGCCTTCGTGTCTTTTTGCATAGCAACGGCTTGGACAATTTTAATTTGTAGACTGGAACTATAGTGAGGGAAAGGGGATCTGAGAAATCCATAAGATGTATGATTGGCTGGTTATTTCATAGAATGGAGTCTTTGAATTTGCTTGTGTATGGTTGGAGGGGTTTCTGATTTTGAAAATGTTTATAATATCCCAAATAATAGATTACAGATGCAACATGTGCACACATGCCAGAGGTTCTCTTTCCAGCAGGACAGAGACAATAATATGCCTTCACAGGATCATCTGATGCATTCTTGTCAAATTGAATCCAAACATTGTATTTTATTTGAGATCTGTGACGAGAATGAATCTGTCCCCTAATGAGATCAGCATCATGCTGGTAAACCCAAATCTCATAGTCACCATCATTTTTTGTTGCTCAGCAATGTAGCCAGGGACTGTTTGATTTGGTATGTACCGCATGTTATGGTCTCAAGGTATTCAGATCCACATGAGGGAACGAGATATCAGATGCTTCAAGCTTCTGCCATTCACTATGAGCTCTACGTGACATATTTGGGTCTTCTGCAACTCGTTTTGCCAAAACATTGTCTTTTTTTAAAAGTGAAAGCATACGCTGAGCCATCTTAGTATCTCGTTCCTCTCGATCTGGATCTGAAACATATATTGGTCCTCTGAAGGCATTGAGACATGCAGTTACTATGCGCACTAATTTGCCAATGACCTCAACGAAATAATTTGAGGGAAGTTGTTCCTTAAACAACATCCACTTCTTTAAACGCCCGTGGTAGGACTCTACTATCCATCTTGTTTTGGTACAGCAACGATCACTATTGAGGAATCCATTTGGGATTTACCAGTTGGTAAAAATGACGGCATTCTAGCATCATACCCCAACTTAGCAAGAAGATCTAAGGCATCCCTGAAACCGCGATCTACAATCAAGTTGTCATTTGTTTCTAACCAAGATTTCAATATTTCAACTGGTACGGGTATTTCATGGTACGGGCCAATAGTGTCTAAAACATATCCATCAGGCAGTACAACTGACATGAATTTTAGGTAATTTCGTTTTTTCTGTCCTCCGTAAGATGCCCTTTGAAACTGATGATCACTGCATTTGTTGAGGTAGATATATGTACCATCTAAGATAGGAGTGACCTGGTCACCATAAAAAGCTTTAGTAAAGACAGTGTTGTGAGTTATGGCATCGTGGCGTGAAATATGATTTGTGCCAAGGTATTTGGGAACAACTATTGTGTTCAAAATATCTGCAATTGTATGAAAATATCTTGACAGTGTAGCTTGGGAAAAATTAGTAAGCATGGTCATTTGATTCCATGAAAGATTTGTTTTCAGTTTTGCCCAAAAGTAAAGAAGCAAATCTATTGCTCTGGAACTATCACTTGTAGTGATAATTTGTTTGGTCTTATTTTGCTATGACTATAGAGGTTAATTATTGATTTATTCAATAAACACTCGAACGGGGCACCATCCTATTTATACAAAATAGGCAAAATTTTACTCCTTGATTAATTTATTGTTCAGGTTAGTTTTCTTTTTAGTGGACTAGAGTGAGTAATTCACACTCTATTCTCATCAACCTTAAATCTGAAGGGAAGAGCTTTCGTTACAGGGATGTCTGACTTTCAAAACACACTCCCAAAACAGTACTTTAAATCTATGAAGAATTTATTTGAAACGAAATGAAATAATAAACAGAACAATACACTCCCAAGGGAGAAAAAGGCATTAAAAGTACATTTGCATGATATGAAACCTAGGTGAGAAAATAACACTTCTTTGGTGAGGATTAGAATAACGTATAACTGTATTCGACCTGGTTATATTGAGTGATGAATTGAGGTAGGAATTTGATGGACTATTTCGTATGCGTTTAAAGGGGAAAAAGGGGTTTTATCTGATTGAGCGAGCGAGACTAATTACACCAACCCGTCTGGTGCTGAACGTTCAGGAGAGGCCTTACTTTGAGTAGCGCTGGTCTGTCGCGAGTCCGAAGTCACCAGGGGTTGATGGATACAGCGGCCTGCTGAGGTGGAGGCAGTCTGGATCCGTCTGGTGCTTGTGGGATCTCGGGAAAAGTTGCACTGGGATGCAGGTGGAGTTGGAGCCTCAGTGCTCTCGTCTGTTCAGCTGAGTACACGGCGTCGGCAGAAGTCTCGTCTCATTCTGAAGTTTACTTTCATTAATTCAAAAAGAAATGTTCGCTGGCCACACGAAATTACTTCTTAAATTAAATAAAGTGATGGTGGCAGAGTGTTCATTAAAAGGGAAGGGAACACTTTAAGAAAAATTGAATCAAGGCTAGAAAACGGCAAAAATTGCTGACTTGCAAAATAGCGAAAAAGTCTTGTCAGCGGAAAAATCTTGTCAGCGAAAAGGCGAAGACGCGGAACAAAGTGAAGTCACAGGGGTGAAGAGGAAGATCAGGAATCAAGCGTCAGGGAGCGGAAGGAAGAGCGGAAGTTTTAAAGTGCAGAGTCTCTAGGCTCCGCGTTCAGCTTTTTAAACCCCAAAAGTGGGTGTGGATTTTGTCCTAGTGGGATGGATATCTGTCTAAGCTTTCACAAACTTGACAAGCTTAAGTTTTTACTAATAGGGAGTTATAATTTTGGAATCACTCAATGTAACCGAAACCAATAACAAGATCGTCTCATCCCGAATATTTTGATACCAAACACTTACTATCAAAATAAAAAGGAGATTCAAAGGTTATATATTTATATATGTATACTAATATAACAACACTACTAATTACTAGACTATTCAAGCTATATTGCCTAGACTTCCCTGACACTGATTATTTTGTCGGGAAGCTTCTAACATACAAACTTTACACAAGCATTGTCAAAAACAGTTCATTACATTTAAGTAACTTCAGTTACTTTTGCAAATGTTCGTTGTCAGTGCTTCCACAGGGTGGCACTGTTGGTCCATTGTAGTTTTCCTGCTGTGGGAAGATGGAATTTAGATTTGAAGGAAGTGATTCCAGTTTGGCTTATCTTGGGCCTAGAATCACCGGGATTGGACTCAGATAGCATACATTTCACAACACATCAGGTTATCATATTGCTTAGATATGTATACAAGGTCTTAGATGGTTTTGGAGGGGTTTGTAGAAATCTGACTGAAGGAATGTCTTTAAAAATGCAAATGTCCCAGGCTGATAAAGGGAGTTAATAGGTCACCTCTGGCCAGTTTGGTTAAAGTCATTAAACAGAGGGGGGTCTTGTCCTCCATCCTGTGAGTGTCCTTCTCCCCCGCTTTCAGACAAAAGGGAATAGTCTTTTATGGGCCTCTTTACGATTGTGAATCGCAGATCCTTCTGGTGAATGTCTTGTATTAAGCCTTATGTTTGACGTGTCTATCCTGTGCCCGGCACCAAATGGGTTTTTGATTGCGAATGTTGTAAACAGTGCGGATGAAGGCTGAGATCATGTTGACCCCAGACCCGAGGTTGCATTTCCTGGGAGAGCTCTGTCTTGAGTTTACCAAGATCATCTCACAACACACTTGAACCTGAAACAAGATCAGATTCACAAATGTCATACATGTTCTTAAATTACACCAATGTCTGGCCAGTCCATGCATGGCAGTCAGAATCTGACAAGGTTTCAAACTTTAGTTTGGGTGATGTCTCATGTTTGGATACTTCATGTAGAATATATATAATATGTATACTTCATATATAGAATATATTAAAAAATATATAATTCAATTGAATGCACAATACTAAATTGAAGTTAACATCCATTTGCTGCAAATTGCATGAAATAAAACATTACCCTTGATATAATACAAGACATGGAACAGTATCCTGATTCTTCCACAGTAACCCAACCTGTTAATTGAACAACTTTACCGGTCTCAGAATTTGATGATTTTTTTCCCACTTTGAGAATATATATGTGGCCAAATAATTTGTAAGTATTGTAGTTGTACAGCAACTGTAAGTTGGTCAGACACATCTCTAAAGAATTGAATTTGTTGAAAAAATCATTAAAAAAAATCTATTTTTTTTCCAGTTAAAATTCAATAACTTCTTTCAATTGTAATACTTAGCTTTACATTTGATTTCAAAAGATGCACCAGACTTCAGTGAAGGTGATTTGACCCAATTTGATGATTTATTATATGTGTTTGAGTAAGTTTTGGGGTAAAGTGTGCACCCTGGCTCACACCTATGGCAATGATCATAAAATAGGTCATAGTACAGGCCCTGGATGACTTTTGGCTTTTCTAAAGGTATATTCTTGGGAGTCTCTGGGTGTACTACAAATACCACACAATAAACAAAAAATTGGGCTGTGGGCAAAATTACATGTATTGTGAAAGAGGTCCTTTAGTGGCATGGTGGCCAGGATCAAAATGTGACTCCTTGGTCTTGACGCACAGCTTCTTCGTCTCTTTGGTTTTAGCAGACTATACGCATCCAAGGCGTATTGTTGCTCCCTCTGACCCACAGCAGTGTAGAAACATTATTTTCCTGACCTGTTCCATTGTTGTTTTCTTTTGCTTTTATTTCTTATCGTATTTATTTTTATCTGGAAAGCACTTTGGTCACCTTGAGTGTTGTAAAGTGCTCTATAAATAAATTTTATTGATTGATTGATTGATAGAAACAGACTGCAGCCAGGCCATCAGAAACATTCAGGAGGTCCTCTGCACTGACCATTCATGGTCACATGTGGGTGTGTACGGGGCAGGATTTGAGTCAATCCACCTGTGCAACCCTTCATGTAGACTGTGATTCATAAAGGGAAAAGTGCTTGCAGGTGTGCGCACCTACAGTTTTACAGTTCAGATTACTTTTTGGCACACGCCATTTTCAGCTTGTAGCTCCACGGTCACTTTTATTATGAATCCTATACTATGTTTTATTAATGAGGCCCCTGGTTTGTCTGGACAGGTTCTTTCCCCTAAATAACACTTTCTTCTGGCCCCACAGGTGGCGACAGACCGAGTTACTGGTAAACTGAGTTCTACTCTCTCATGGGTGAAGAACTCCGTGTCCCACACGGTCAGTCAGATGGCTAGCCAGGTGGCCACGCCCACATCCCTTCAGACCACATCTACCTCGTCCTCCACGTCTCTGTCCTCACCTGGCCTCTCTCCATCCTCACCTGTGCAGCTCAGCCCTGATGATGTGGAGCTGCTGGCCAAGCTTGAGGAGCAGAACAGGTAAGCTATCTCCAAAGCTTTATGTGTCAATCAGCTTGAAGGCTCAACAACTGGCCATGACATCTGACCTTTAGACTTACAGTAATTGTATGATCTTACACACGATAGCCACAGCCTTGTCGTCATCAGCCAGCAGCTGCTGACTGGCTGGTGTCAAGGAGAGTCAACCTTTAGAGCTGAGGCAGACTTGGAATAACCTGACACGATGAAGCTGATAAACACCTGTCTCAGCCTCAGGTGTGACAGCTGCTCTGTCCTGGTTCTGCCCTCTTCACTGATGAAGGTCAAACTGTAGCCCTGCTTCAGTGGGATTTAACATGCCTGAAAGGCCCCTGTCAGTGGAACGACTCCAAGGCTTCATGTGAGACGGTGTCCGGTGATGAACTCCTGTGTTTATTCTCATAGAGTGTGTTTGGTCTCTGTCTTTACTATTTGTTTTTCATTCTCAACGAGTGTGTTTGGTCTCTGTCTTTATTTTATTTTATTTTTGTACTCACTAAGTGTGTTTGGTCCCTGTCTTTATTTTTGTTTTTCATTCTCACCAAGTGTGTTCGGTCTCTGTCTTTATTTTATTTATTTTTTTCGTTCTCACTGTGTGTGTTTGGTCTCTGTCTTTGTTTTTTTTTATTCTCACTGTGTGTTTGGTCTCTGTCTTTATTTTATATATTTTTTTCAATCTCACTGTGTGTGTTTGGTCTCTGTCTTTGTTATTTTTTTCATTCTCACTGAGTGTGTTTGGTCTCTGTCTTTGTTTTTTTTATTCTCACTAAGTGTTTGGTCTCTGTCTTTGTTTTTTTTCATTCTCACTGAGTGTGTTTGGTCTCTTTGTTTTAAGTGTTTGGTCTCAGTCATTATTTATGTTTTTTAATCTCACTGATTATATTTGGTCACTGTCTTTGTTTTATTTCTTGGTATGTTTGGCCTCTGTCTTTATTTTTGTTTTTATTCTCACTGAGTGTGTTTGGTCCCTGTCTTTTTTTGTGCTTTTTCTCACTGAATTTGTTTGGTCTCTGTCTTTTTTTTATGCTCAATGTGTGGCTTTGGTCTCTGTATTATTTTATTTTTTTAAATTTTCTGACTGTGTGTGTTTAGTCTCTGTCTTTGTTTTTATTTTTTAATCTCACTGAATGTGTTTGGTCTCTGTCTTTATTTTTGTTTCTTAATCTCATTGAGTATGTTTGATCTCTGTCTCTGTTTTATTTTCTCAGTGTGTTTGGTCTCTTTCTTTATTTTTTTTACTGAAAACTCTCTTTAAAATTTCTTACAGAGTGTGTTTGATCCTTTTCTTTGTTTGGTATTGAACCCTGATCTTCATTGATCCACCTTCATGGGCCATTTGTCAGTGTCTTTTTGATGCTTTTTAGGTTACACTTAAACCTGGTGGTTTTTTTTACTAACCAGCAGAGATAGTGTTATCAAACATTAACACTCACAATTTAGGCCTATCAGCTTGGTGCTATCGTCATAAGTGACTGACGACCATGGTCTGGCTTCACTGAGTTTGATTAATCTCTCAGATGTATGAATGTATAAATAAATAAACTTTAATTTATTATACTATCAGAATAAACCATCTGATGTGTGTGGATGTTAAGGAGTCATTTCTTCAATAAATTAAGTAAAGAATTATAAAAGAGGGTGTATTTTCCACTGGTCTTCATCCATTAGGTTTTATCACAGTAGATTTGGTCTCATGAAGTTGCATAATTGACGACACTGTATTTATCACTCAGTTTATCACTAGAGATATTTACTATGGATGTATAATCAACCATGGACAGAAACATCATACTAATGTTGACATCAACAGTTGTGATAATTACGAACTGGAATGAAGCAAAAGAAATGGCCAAATTTGTGTTATGTCTGTAATTGTAGTTGTTGAGGCTTTGTGACTCCACAGCAGCAAGCAGTCTACACTAAGAATCCAAGGCCACCTACAAGACAAGAGCCAGAGACAAGTACAGGAGCAAACAAAAAAGGGGGCAAAGGCAGATATGGCAAGATAGTGTGAAAGAGAGAGGGATAGAACCCAGTGTGCCAGATGCCCCAGCAGTCTAAGCCTATTGACTCTTAACTATGGACTATGAGCAGGTCCCTAACTGAAAGCTTTAACAAAGAGGAACGTTTTAAGTCTGACCTTGAAGGTAGAGAGGTGTCTGCCTGAAAGGTGGCGGGTAAATGGTTCCAGAGACTAAAGGCCCCTACACACCAAACGCGGCGTGCAAGGGGGGCACCTGCCGCCGTGCACGAATAGAAAAATTTTCAATTCGGGCGCAGCACGCTGTGACGACATCTTAGCGCATCCAATAGGAGAGGCCAGTTCTGAAAAAAGTGGCCGCGGATACAGAGCTGAACTGTGCTACGAGAGACTGGCTGCCTGAAGTTTGTCTGCATTCTTACAAGACTTTGACCAACTCGGGACAACAGGCTCTCAAACTGCTCCTTGGTCAGCCTGAAGTACATTTGGAAGTGTTCTGGGTGAAAATGCAGCTCCCAAACGAGCCTGTACTCCCCCAGTAGCTGCCTTGCCATCAGGATCAGGTGGACCCACATCCTTCTCCTCCACGCTGCTGATGCTGCCTCTCTGGTCCTCCTCCCCAGGAGGATTACAACAGATTTTTGCTACATAGTTGAGAGCATCATGCTCTACTCGTCAAACCAAGCGCGCCAAGAACACTTCCTGCTGTCGCTTAGCAACTGGCACCCGAAATGCCGCGCCGGTGTGTAGGGGCCTTAAGTTAGCGGCCAACGGCTAACGGTCATTAACTGTTGTTAGCTGTTAGCAGCTAAGTTAGCTGCCATGGCTAACGTCCATGAACTGTTTTTTTAATGGTTGTTAGCCATTAGCCGCTACATTAGCCGCTATGTATGCTACATTATAGGAGGCAGCCCTGCTTGATGTGGATTGGTTTGTGATGAATGTGACGAGCCAAACGATTGTCCAATCACAAGCTTGTGGGTTTTTTTTTAACGTTCTGCCCCTGAAAACAAATTTAAAGGGCTCCTACCAAGATGGACTGGTGAAATATTTCTGTGGCAGATATGTGGAGCTGTCCATCTGGCTTGTCAGGTTAGCAGGGCTCTCCCTTAGAGATAGGGTGAGAAGTTTGGCCATTCGGGAGGGGCTCGGAGTAGAGCCGCTGCTCCTACGCGCTGAGAGGAGCCAAATGAGGTGGCTCGGGTATCTGGTCAGAATGCCTCCTGGACGCCTCCCTGGTGAGGTGTTCCAGGCACGTCCCACCGGTAGGCGGCCTCAGGGAAGACCCAGGACACGTTGGAGAGACCATGTCTCTCAGCTGGCCTGGGAACGCGTTGGGATCCCCCGGGAAGAGCTGGACAAGGTGGCCGGAGAGAGGGAAGTCTGGGCTTCCTTTCTCAGGCTGCTACCTCCGCGACCCGACCACGAATAAGCGGGAGAAAACAGTACGGTACGGTACAGTCTGGGATCTTTCTGCAGAAACACCAGAGCCTCCTGTTTCCAAGCAGATGTGAAGCTTAAATCCTCTTCTCTGCTGCATCCAGACTCCCAGAACGGATGGACCTGCTTGATTCATTGTCTGAAATCACTCAGGTCCATCTTGCCAAGCTTTAATCCTCTACAACTTTATTTGGCTAAAAGCTAAGCGACCCAATCATGGGAAAGAGGCAGAGCTGCAGACGTGACAGCAGCAGGAAGTGAGTGACTGCTTTTTTGAAAACAATGGTGGTTTCTGAAGCGGTCTCCATGGATGTGGCAATATCTGCAGTTTTATCAGAAATTGACTCAATTTCTCCTTTCAACGAGCTGATATGTCAAGAGGGATGTCAAAGCTTTTCTTACGGGAAATCATGTTTTTCTCTTGTCCTGACAAGGGGTCGCTGCTGCGAAGCTGGGAGAGAATATTGAAATCCTCTGCAGATGATGCGGGTTAGTCTGTGGTAGTCGTGGTTACTCAGTGATACCTGGTGAAAGGACTGAAATGTATTTTATTTATTTTTTTTTTATGTATTTTTTGGGGCATTTTGTGCCTTTGATAGGAGAGAGACAATGGATAGGCTTGTGAAAGGGGGAGAGAGAGTAGGGGAAGACACTCTGCAAACTGGTCACAGGCGGGATTCGAACCTGGACCGGCAGAAGCAAGTACATGGGGTGCCTGGTTGCTAACCACTCCACCAAACCAGCACCCCACTGAAATGTATTTTAAGCTAATGGCTAACAATGGGGTTGGCTGCTACGTTATACTGTGGCTTGATGTGATTGGTCTGTGATGAGTGTGACTGGCAGAACAATTGACCTATGGCTAAGCCACACACCCCTCCGCTCACTCGGACAAACTGTCAACATCCAGCGACAGGCGCTATGGCAGGAGTAACGGTAGGATACATTTTTCAGGGGGCTATTGATGCTTTTTGGAGACAAAAAGACAGCTTCTCATCAAGAAGTCGACAAAAGGGGTTACATTATGCATTGGAGGGATATATTAATAATTTAACAGTTGAAAAGGTCGATAAAAAGTTAATACTACAAGCTAAAATTTACTGGTCTCAGTTCAAACGGGAAAAAACGCATCTTGTTTCCATCACCATCTTGGACAACAACATACAGGAACAGCACTGTTCATGTACTGCGGGGTAAGAAGTTTAATTTACTTTAAATTAATTACCTTAACTTATTATTTTATGGGTTATTATTATGAATTATTTACCCTAAATAGACGTGACTTGTAAAATAGGCTGTGCTAACTGCTACTTTGTTTTTAATCTAAACCTAACTTAACTTAAAGCGCTGTAGGCTATTAGAACAAGATTTTCTTCTGCTAAAACAGTGTTTTGTAATGTACTAGGCTCTGCTGAAGATCTGTTAATATACTCTAACAAAGTCCATGTAATTCATCTGACACATCATTTGGATAACATCCATAGGGAGCCGGGATACTGCTCCCATATCGTCGGCTTATTCTACTACTTGGACCTGCTGCAGGGGAAGATCAGCCGTCCTGTTCAAGTCGGGCTCAGCAGTGGCACTGGCCCAGAGGCAAGCACATCTGCGGCCAACCAATCACCTCTGTCATTGCTAAAGCAAAGGCTAAATGTAAAAAGAAGCCCGCTATCTGCTCTTACAACCCAAACAGGTAGGTTAATGTCATGTACACATGTACAGTACACAGTAGTCAGCAAAGGACTGAGATCCTCTTCTTAGATCCACTGCCAGGCATTTAAAGCCTCCCTTAAAGCAAAATTATCTTTAATCATCAAAGTATAAGCACTTATTATGAAGTTAAACAGTCCTTCTGTTTTACTTCCATATACAGTAGATGTTGTATAACCATTTTTCTCTATGAATTCAGAAAAAAAATTGTTTTCAGCGTTGTAATTCTGCATGTACTGCCTCTAAGTATTGATGTAACATTTTGAGTTTACAATGACCCTCATGTTTTGCAGAACATTAACTAGAACAACCTTGCTGCCCTTTTTAGAAAAGAGTCAGGTGTAAGAGCAGAGGTGTATGAGGTCATAAATAGGATGACCTGGACCCCAATAAGTTACCTGATCAGTCATACTGCTGCTAGGGTAACAGTACAGGGAAAGGAGCTTCCAATCGGATGTGGTTTAAGCTACCAGGTAATTAATACACTTAGCATCTACACACTGCACAGTATCTGGAGGAATGATGGTTCAAATATTCATACAAACATAAGTACACAATAACAGCTAGACTACAGACTACAACAGTTATTCAATTCATTTTTATTTACATTAGAAAACATTAAAGACTTATGTATTAATTTACATCACTGGTTCTCAACTGGTCTGACTTCAGGACCCACCATCAGCCCTTAATGACAAGCTGTGACCCAAATCAAGGAAAATATCCAACTCCTCAAATTCATTTGAATATTGAATATTATCATTTCTATATTTTGTTGTTTATGGACCTTAAGTCTGTTAATGAAGTATTTAATTATCTATCATTTAATAAAAAGTTAAATTGTGAACCTGAGATGATACAGAATATCACAGAATGTACAATAAAATTATTTCAGATTAGCCATCTTTTTGTAATTTGAAATCCCCTGTTGAACATATAAATGAATACATTTTAGGGTTGGGGTGGGGCTGGAGCCTATCCCAGCTGACATTGGGCAAGAGGCTGTGCACAACTTGAAGTGGTTGCTAGCCGATTGCAGAGCATCATATAGAGACAGACAAACATTCACACTCGCATACATACCAAGAACAATTTGAAGTCACCAGTTAACCTAATAAGCATGTTTTTGATCTGTGGGAGGAAGCTGGAGCACCTGGAGAGAAAATAACTATAATATGTGTGGCTGAAAATTTGAGAGCATGCTAACAACATACCAGATTTGATTGATGTTGCCCAATCTGATGTTTGGTATTCTCCCTGCTACAATTTTGATTCTTTTTTTAATTTTTGCAATAGCCCTTTCTACATGAACTCTGTGAGCAGCTATCTTTTTTGTCCTGTGGGCATCAGTGGCAGACATCTGTTTATTTGACTGAGCAAAAGGGGGAATATTTACTCTCAGTCCAATCTCCTCCAAATCTTTCTCAATAAGAAATCCTTTGTCAACCATGACATCATCACCCTTTTTCAAGAAGCCATGATCCATGAGTGTTTTCATTAACTCTAAAAAGTTGCTTTTCTGAACAATTTCCTTGTCAGACAATGATCCAGTAAAAAGAGTAGATGTAAACATGATTGCGCCATGTGGATCACATGCAAACAGTGATTTTAGAGTGTTGGTTGACTTGTAGTTTGAAAAACTTTGACTCTGAAGTACCATGAACTTGGCCACTCAATCTTAAGTTCTGTGCAATCAAGTATTGCCAGACTTGTTGCAAAGTCCTTCCTATATTTATTTGGCATTTGGGAGATTATGACATCTTTATGTGACCACACAGGAAGTTCCCCAAGCACACCAAACATATAATGTACCTACGAGTTAAAAAGAGTACCAGCACTTCGTTCAGGTATCTGAAATCTGTAAGCCAAATCCTTTAAATTAAATTTTGGCGCAACTTCATAAGAACTAGCAAAAATTGGTGACGTCGTGGCATTTCACTTATTTCTTGATCAACCCTTGTATATATTAATGGGACAAAAGTTTGGGGATCTGTATCTGTAGTTGGCACTGCAAACACAGAGCACAAGTTGTTAAACTGATCATAATCAAAGCCAGTGCAATACTTAAAATAGTTAGCATTATTGCTGTGTTTCAGGAGTTCTGGTGTCAGTTGAGTTTGGATCTGATGTTTTTTTAATTCTTATTTCTGCATCTTTCTGAGCCAGCATGGTCCTTAATGTCAGCAGCTCCTGGGTTAGGTTTATGTTGTGGGCAGCTTCAGTGGCAGATGCTGGTCTGGCTGCTGTTGCTCTGGTGGCTGCTCATCCTCTGCCAGCACTGCAAATATAAATTTATGCTTGAAATTATATGAAGGAAAATATGTAAATATGTTCTGGTACAAGTATTCCAAACCAACCAGTATATAAGCAGAATTATGGAAACTTTGGAGTACACTTGATAAAGCACATAATATTTGAAACAAGTAAAATAATGAGAACTGTTTAGCCATGGAACATAAATGCTTTAAAAATGGGAAAAAGAGGGAATCTTAGATAGCTTAAAGTCTGTAATTGATTTTGGAAAAAAAAGAAAAAGTCAATGATTTACTAAAAATTGGCAAAAGCATTGATTAAGACTGCAGCACACAAGTGTCAATAACCACAATCAAGCATGCTATCTCATACATTATTAATGGTTATATTGTGAATTCTGCTGTCTGTACTTGTCATGACATCATGCCAATTTTCTTTTTCTGTAGCTTCCACTGTTAAACAAGCCAGCATCATCCCTGCCTGTACCCTGTTCCAGTGCAGACAACATCCCCATACCCCTCTCCGCAGAGATCATTGTACCAGCACCTACAGAAGAGATCATTATAAGTTTCAACCTTGAAGAAGCAAGGAAGATCCAAGTGGCGACAATGGGACAGGGTGCATGTGAGAAATGGCACTTAGAGCTTGAGGGAAGGCTGACAGCCTCTAATTTTGGGAAAAATACTGAAAAGAAAAAAAATCACAGAGGAATTTGTCCAGGCTATCTACTACCCCTAACCCTTAACCTCAAAGGCATTAAGTTGTGGCACTGCTAGTGAGCCAAAGGCAAAGCAGCTCTACAAAGAAAAATACCCATCATGACATGTACATGATGCCGGCCTTATGCTACAGCCAGAGCTGCAGTTTCTTGGTGCAACCCCAGATGCTATTATATGTGACGATGGCAAAACTGGATTACTTGAAATTAAGTGCCCTTATGGATCAAGAGACATGACCATAGAAGAAGCTGCCTCAACTAACAAGGACTAATATGTCATCAAAATTGGACAAGATATTAAATATTTTAAAAGCCACAACTGCTGCTACCAAATCCAGGGGCAGCTGCTTTTAAGTGGACTTGACTTCTGTGATTTTGTTTTTTACACAAGAGTAGATTTGTGCATTGAAAAAGTTTACAAAGATGTCCTGTTCATAAATTCAATGATTCAAAATCTTCATGAATTTCATGTAAATAAGTTTTGTCCTAAGAAATAGATCTCACCTCCTTTTCCAATCTTTCGGTCCTTCTTGGTCTTTCTGAGAGTTGATACACACCTGCAAATAAAAGAAAACATCATAATTAGTGCTGCAAGTAACAATTACCTTTTATTATTGATGGCTTTTGGTTATTTTCTGAATTGATTTTAAGTTGTTTCATAAAATGTGTTTCTCAAAACCCAACCTGTTTAAAGCTGCAGGGAAATTTTTAAACAGCGCTCAGGTCCCATTTTCTGTATTTGACTTCGGCTTAAAATTTTTATTTGGTGTAACTTTATACTGTGACTGTGTGAGTTCATAGATGTCTGCACCTCTTTTTGGGGGATGGACGACATCTCTTTCCAACAGCAGATCCAGCTCGATGTTAACTTCAATTTAGTATTGTGCATTCAATTGAATTATATTTTTTTTCATATATTCTATATATGAAGTATATATATTATATATATTCTACATGAAGTATCCAAACATGAGACATCACCCAAACTGAAGTTTGAAACCTTGTCAGATTCTGACTACCATGCATGGACTGGCTGGACATTGGTGCAATTTAAGAACATGTATGACATGTGTGAATCTGATCTTGTTTCAGGTTCAAGTGATAGTTCCAGAGCAATAGATTTGCTTCTTTACTTTTGGGCAAAACTGAAAACAAACCTTTCATGGAATCAAATGACCATGCTTACTAATCTTTCCCAAGCTACACTGTCAAGATATTTTCATACAATTGCAGATATTTTGAACACAGTAGTTGTTCCCAAATACCTTGGCACAAATCATATTTCACGCCACGATGCCATAACTCACAACACTGTCTTTACTAAAGCTTTTTATGGTGACCAGGTCACTCCTATCTTAGATGGTACATATATCTACCTCAACAAATGCAGTGATCATCAGTTTCAAAGGGCATCTTACGGAGGACAGAAAAAACGAAATTACCTAAAATTCATGTCAGTTGTGCTGCCTGATGGATATGTTTTAGACACTATTGGCCCCTACCATGGTAACGTAAGTGATGCAACAATAACTCGGCTCATCATGGAAAAATTGAAATATTGAAATCTTGGTTAGAAGCAAATGACAGCATGATTGTAGATCGCGGTTTCAGGGATGCCTTAGATCTTCTTGCTAAGTTGGGGTCTGATGCTAGAATGCCGTCATTTTTACCAACTGGTAAATCCTAATTGGATTCCTCAACAGCCAATAGTGATCGTTGCTGTACCAAAACAAGATGGATAGTAGAGTCCTACCACGGGCGTTTAAAGAAGTGGATGTTGTTTAAGGAACAACTTCCCTCAAATTATTTCGTTGAGGTCATTGGCAAATTAGTGCGCATTGTAACTGCATGTCTCAAAGCCTTCAGAGGACCAATATATGTTTCAGATCCAGATCGAGAGGAACGAGATACTAAGATGGCTCAGCGTATGCTTTCACTTTTAAAAAAAGACAATGTTTTGGCAAAACGAGTTGCAGAAGACCCAAATATGTCACGTAGAGCTCGTAGTGAATGGCAGAAGCTTGAAGCATCTGATATCTCGCTCATGTGGATCTGAATACCTTGAGACCATAACATGCGGTACATACCAAATCAAACAGTCCCCTGGCTACATTGCTGAGCATCTAAAAAATGATGGTGACTATGAGATTTGGGTTTACCAGCATGATGCTGATCTCATTAGGGGACAGATTCATTCTCGTCACAGATCTCAAATAAAATACAATGTTTGGATTCAATTTGACAAGAATGCATCAGATGATCCTGTGAAGGCATATTATTGTCTCTGTCCGGAAAGAGAACCTCTGGCATGTGTGCACATGTTGCATCTGTAATCTATTATTTGGGATATTATAAACATTTTCAAAATCAGAAACCCCTCCAACCATACACAAGCAAATTCAAAGACTCCATTCTATGAAATAACCAGCCAATCATACATCTTATGGATTTCTCAGATCCCCTTTCCCTCACTATAGTTCCAGTCTACAAATTAAAATTGTCCAAGCCGTTGCTATGCAAAAAGACACGAAGGCCATAAAACAGATTACATGTATATATAAGTACTAGAAACAGAAATTGACAGAAGTAATGTTTATGTATTGCTGTCATTGTAGATATATACAATCTGATTACAACAATCCAAAACTGCATCGGTTCTTACTTGTATCAATGGCTCATTATTATCTCATCAGAAAGGCATAATATACAGGCCCTTTGTGGCTGTTCAATATTAAAATGAATAACATTTCATGTGAAATGTTTGTTTTGAATCTAGCATTCAAATTCTAAAAGAAATCATACTTAAAGGATGAATTCTGAACAAATCTTTAAAGGTTCCCTGATATACAAGACATGGAACAGTATCCTGATTCTACCACAGTAACCCAACCTGTTAATTGAACAACTTTACCGGTCTCAGAATTTGATGATTTTTTTCTCACTTTGAGAATATATATGTGGCCAAATAATTTGTAAGTATTGTAGTTGTACAGCAACTGTAAGTTGGTCAGACACATCTCTAAAGAATTGAATTTGTTGAAAAAATCATAAAAAATATATTTTTTTTCCCAGTTAAAATTCAATAAGTTCTTTCAATTGTAATACTTAGCTTTACATTTGATTTCAAAAGATGCACCAGACTTCAGTGAAGGTGATTTGACCCAATTTGATGATTTATTATTTGTGTTTGAGTAAGTTTTGGGGTAAAGTGTGCACCCTGGCTCACACCTATGGAAATGATCATAAAATAGGTCATAGTACAGGCCCTGGATGACTTTTGGCTTTTCTAAAGGTATATTCTTGGGAGTCTCTGGGTGTACTACAAATACCACACAATAAACAAAAAATTGGGCTGTGGGCAAAATTACATGCATTGTGAAAGAGGTCCTTTGTTGTTGAAGTTTTATAAACATTCTCTAAAATATATCTATTTATCTCTCTCTCTCTCTCGATATATATATATATATGTATATATATATATATATATATATATATATATATATATATATATATATATATATATATGTACATATATTGTGGTGGACCCACTTTGCGAGAGATGAGAGATATTCACCTAAGAGGACTTTTGCCCTTAAGAGCGGGGTAGAGATTATTGTTTCCGTTTCCGGGTTATAGTTTGTTGTAGTTTTTATACGAGACAACAGCATGAACACTGTGTGTCCGTATGCTCTGTAAGTGGAGAGAAATAACTAAACTGCCTCGACTCACTCACGTCTCCTCTCGTTGTTTGAACTCCACACTGGTGACCCCATGAATACGAGCGATGTCTGACAATGACGCCGTCAACGTTAATGCTCCGGCAGTTCCCGCACCGATGCTAGGTGCTAATGACGCCGCTAGCGGTAATGCTAACAACGTCTATGCAGCGACAGTCAAGCTGCCTGACTTTTGGCAGCATAACCCACGGCCGTGGTTTCAGCACATCGAAGCCCAGTTCCAGCTGAGAGGAATAACGCAGGATGCAACTAAATACTTCCATGTAGTGGCGGCGTTGGATGCTTCAACCACGGCACGCGCCATGATGCCGTTGGAGGCTTCGCCTGCAGCCGGCAGGTACGACGCATTACAAGTACAAGACATTCCTTCTGAAGCTGTATGAACTGTCAGAGCTGGAGAAGGCTGACCGCCTGCTTTCTCTGAATGGCCTCGGGGATGGCAAGCCTTCGGATTTAATGGAGAAAATGTTGGCTGTGCTAGGATCGGCTGATCCCTCGTTCCTCTTCACACATGTTTTCCTGCGTCAGCTCCCTGTGCCTGTCCGCACAGCCTTGGCCAGTTCTCCTCTCTTCTCCAGTAAGGACTACCGCGCTCTGGCTGCAGAGGCAGACAGGGTTTTCCTGGCCAACCGCCAGCAGTTTGTCCATGCCCTCATGAACCGCCAGGACACCCCTTCTCTGCCCATACCCCCAGAGGATTATACGGACACCGCGGCTGCAGTCACAGCCCGCCGCCACCCCGACGGCGGCCTCTGCTATTACCATGCTAGGTTTGGGGCCAAGGCCAAACATTGCCGCAAGCCCTGCAGCTTCAAGGTACAGGGAAACGCCAAAGCCGGTGCTCGTTAACAGCTATGGGTGCCGGCGATGGCTGCAAGCTGTTGTTCATTACAGACTCATTGTCTGGCCGGCGGCTGCTGGTCGACTCCGGGGCTCAACGCAGAATCCTGCCAGCTCAGGCCGTGGACACCGTGGCGGATGGACACGGGCCCCAGATGGACACGGGCCCCAGATGGACGCCGCCAACGGCACGCCCATACGTACGTACGGCACCAGGCGGGTGGATGTGTGTTTTGGCAGGCGTCGATTCAGCTGGGACTTTGTGATGGCTGCTGTGTCCACGCCACTCCTGGGCGCAGACTTTCTCTGTGCTTTTAACCTGCTGGTGGACATTAAAAACTGCCGCCTGATCGATGCCATCTCTTTTGCCTCTTACCCCTCCACGCCTGGAGGGGCAGGGGCGCTGTGCCTGTCCAACACACTTGCCACTGGAAACGAATATGAGCGTCTACTCGCCCAGTTTCCTGGCCTCACCACGCCCACATTCTCGTCTGCCGTCGCTAAGCATGGTGTGGAGCACCGTATCACCACCGTAGGCTCCCCTGTCTACGCCAGGGCCCACCGTTTTGACACAGCCAAACTTGCAATCGCCAGGGAGGAATTTTCGAACATGGAGCGCCTTGGAATTGTGCGCCGCTCGAACAGCCCGTGGGCTTCCCCCTGCATATGGTTACCAAAGCTGACGGTGGGTGGCGCCCGTGTGGCGATTTCCGTCGCCTTAACAACGCCACTACCCCTGACAGGTACCCCGTCCCACACATACAGGACTTCTCTGCCCACCTGGCGGGGGCTGTCATTTTTTCCAAGGTGGACCTGGTTCGTGGTTAACACCAGGTGCTGGTCCACCCAGAGGATGTGCCGAAAACAGCTGTCATCACGCCCTTTGGACTTTTCGAGTTCTTACGTATGCCATTTGACCTCAAAGGTGCAGCGCAGACATTTCAGCACCTTATGGACGCTGTGCTGCGGGACATGCTGTTTTTGTTTGTGTACTTGGACGACATTCTGGTGGCCAGCACTACCCCTGAGGAGCACATGACACACCTTCGGCAGCTGTTCGAGCGGCTCACCGACCACGGCCTCGTCATCAACCCTGCTAATTGCCAGTTTGGCCAGTCATCCATCACCTTTCTCGGACACCACGTCACGTCACAGGGAGCCGTCCCCCTTCCCGCCAGGGTGGACTCGGTCACAGGTTTCCCCCGTCCCTACACGGTGAAGTCCCTGATGGAATTCAATGGAATTGTGATCTTTTACAACCGTTTCCTTCCACGTGCAGCCCACCTTATGCGTCCGCTGTGTGAGGCCCTGTGGGGCAAGGCTCCTAAGGATGTGTTGGACTGGTCCACTGAAATGGATGAGGCTTTCAATGCCGCTAAGGCTGCACTGGCCAACGCTGCTCTGCTGGCGCACCCCTCTCCCACTGCCCCTGTTGCGCTCACAACGGACGCCTCTGACTATGCGGTGGGGGCGGTGTGCGAGCAGTGGGTGGCTGATGCCTGGCAGCCGTTGGCTTTCTTCTCCAAACAGCTCCGGGAGAACGAATGCAAGTACAGCACCTTCGACAGGGAACTGCTGGCCCTCTTCCTCGCCACCAGACATTTTAGGTTCCTGTTGGAGGGTCGGCAGTTCACAGCCTTCGTGGACCACAAGCCGCTGACATTCTCCATGGCAAAGACCTCGGAACCATGGTCCGAGCGGCAGCTCTCGGCGATCTCAGAGTTCACCACTGACATCCAGCACCTGTCGGGCAAGAACAACTTTGTCGCTGACTGCCTCTCCCGGGCAGTCGTTGGGTCTGTCCACCTGGGGCTCGACTATGCCGTCTTGGCAGCAGACCAAGCTGCGGACTCAGACATTCAAGCCTACCGGTCGGCCCCTACTGCACTGTGGCTGGAGGACGTGGTGTTCGACGCTGCTGACACAACTCTCCTCTGCGACACCTCCACCGGTCGCCCTCGCCCCCTGGTGCCTGCTGCCTGGAGGCGTCGGGTTTTCAACGCCATCCACGGCCTTTCCCACCCAGGTGTGAAGGCCTCGACAAAGCTGGTGGGCGTCAAGTTTGTTTGGCCTGGCCTCCGGAGGGATATCAGAACTTGGGCAGGCTTGTGCGTGCCGTGCCAGCGAGCCAAAGTACACCGTCATACCAAGGCCCCTTTGGCGCCTTTTGTGGTTCCTGAAAGGCGTTTTGACCATGTGAATGTGGATCTGGTGGGCCCCCTGCCCGCCTCTCATGGATATACCCACCTGCTCACCATGGTGGACAGGACCACCAGGTGGCCAGAAGCGGTCCCCCTCTCTTCCGCCACGGCAGCGGATATAGCCCGGGCGTTCATCGGGTGCCCGGTTTGGCACACCTGGTGATATCACGAGCGACCGGGGCCCCCAGTTCACTTCGGAGCTCTGGACTGCTGTCGCTGACCATCTGGGAGTGAAGGTACACCATACCACGGCGTACAGTCTGCAGGGTAATGGACTTTGTGAGCGTTTCCATCGGGACATGAAAGCCGCTCTTCGGGCCAGCCTTAAGGACTGCAACTGGGTTGACCACCTTCCATGGGTCATGCTTGGTTTTCGCACCACTTCTTCACGATTAAAATGTACACATCAGGCTGTAAATTATATATGAACTAGCTATTGCATTAGGGAAATTCTGGTGCATCTTAATTGCCGTTGAAGTCTTGGTTTATGGCTCAGAATATGAGAGAAAGTTAACAGCCTTTAAACCATCTTTGCTCTTAACCGAGAGCATCTCAGCGTTAGTTTGGTGCTACATTGTTTACATTAACTCATTCAATACACACAAAGTAACGTCGGCCAACAACTTCGGCTACAAAAGGCAAGTCTATAAAGCTACGATCCGAAAGTTAACACAAGTTTCTAGAGCCCCTTTGACAACAGGAAAAATTATGTAAACTCATCAAAGTACAAAAACTAGACTAGACTAGAATAGTCCCATGAACTCCTAACAAAGTTAAATAACATGATAACGCTACAAGGAGCAAACATTAGGCTAATAATGAGCTAACGTTTGGCGAATATTAGCGATGTTAAACATAACTTTGTTTCTTTTAAGTAAAGCAAGAATATGTTACCTCAGATAAGATGTTGACTTACCTTAGAACAGATGTAGACATCCTTGTTAATTTTATTTACATTAAATTGATGCTGTGGTCTGCCGCACAACTTGATCCAAAGAAGACACTTCGTTTGATCTAGATGTGTCTTAGAAAAGGGTAAAAAATACACCCCATCACCCAGCCTCTCAGGATATCGTGTGTCAGAGTTACATGTGCCCCGTGCACACCGTTTGACCATTTTGAAAGTCAAATTTTCAGAAAATCCTAATTAAACGAACGAAAACGGATCTACCGCAATGTATTTCAATTGATGTCCAAGTGGAGAATGTCCGAGTGTATGGAAGATGCTATTCGCGCTATGATTGGTTCAACGTGTTTGAGGGCATGGCTTAGCCATAGATCAATTGTCCAGTCATCAGCTGCAGTTCTTTTTGAACATTCTGCCTCTGAAAATGTTTTCTATGGGCTCTTCTCCAGATGGACAACCGTAATACTTATATGGCAGATATATATAGACCTGTCCATCTGGCATGTCAGGTTAACCTTTATCAGGCCTAACATTGATTCTTGAGCCAGCTTGAAGCCTGGGTGTCCCATTGAAAAGACCCTCGATTATAGCTCTCCTGTTTCATGAGTGAACGCCAGGACAGACAGTCAGCATTCAATGGTCACATAGTCTCACCTCCTGAGCAGGCATGGTGTGTTCAGTCTTCTACCAGGGTTGTCACAATACTAAAATTCAAACTTAATATTGATCCCCAAGAAGATATGATACCTGATACAATTTTTATACCACAGGGATAAAAAAAAAGACAAATACTTTGAAAGACATAAAAACATTTTAATTAACTTGAAAAACAGAAATGCAGGTAAATAATTAAATGAAATGATTAATAAATCAGAAAGTGGAGACTTCCGGGATGACGTATGCGGAGTAGACGTAGGCCTATGTTTTCAATTGAAAAGTCCTAATCATTTATTTATTGTATTGTATTCTGTTTTAATATACTCCTGCCCAGTATTTTTCTAAGCTAAATATTCCTTATTTTGTGCTATTTTCCCCTTCCAAACTGGAGTTAGAAAGGAAAGACTGTAATGTCCTTCATTAGTGCCCTTCTGTTTGTACTATGGTGGTCTGGTTCACTGGTACGTTTTCATTATTTCTTTTAACACGCTTGGTAGGCAGCTGTAAAGGTTTAAGTTTTATTATTAATTTCATTATTTTTGTTAACTTCTTTAATACCAGAAATTTTCTGTCAGCATAGTTCATTTAAGGTATGTAAAGAGGTTGAATTACAGTTCCTGTTATTTATAGTAATTGTATGGAGCGATAGAAAAAAAGAAGTATTAAGATATACTGATAAGTGTATCGGAGTTTTTTCCTTTTTTTGTGTGTGTTCAGCAAATGACCTGAAGCTTCGGTTGGAGGGAGCATATTGTTTCTTTTTTCGTTTTTTGTGTTCATTTCTTTTTTATTTTACTATTATTTTCTATTCAAGTCAATCATTTTGTTACCTGTCTATCTTTTCTCATATTCACTACTCTCAACTTGCTCATATGCTCTGTGTTTCCCTTATGCTACTAACCAGTATGTGGGGGTTGCTAGTCATTGGGGCAGACATGTAATGTATCATTTACCTGGACCTCCAAATATTTTTCTATGTTAAGCTCTACTACTTCAGTAGCACCAAATGGTGCTTTAAAGGAGACATATCATGCTGATGCATGATGTAATACTTACATATAATATAATAAATTTGAAAACAAGACCTTACACCCCCTTAATTTTCAAAAAATTAGATATTGTATTTTTTCTGATATCCTAGAATGAGATTTGATGCCTCTGAAAATAGGTCATTGCGAGATGTCCGCGAGATTTCAAACGTCGTGACGACACGTGATACCTTTCTTTTTATTGGAGTAATCTGATAAAACACTTCCTCCTCTGTGATGTCTGTTAGCCACAAAACCGTCACCGAGGAACACATCCACCAGCAGCAGTTTATAGATCCCTAGCTCACATTCACTCATTACCAGCTCTGGCCTGTAGGGGAACTCAATACGCGGTCGCTGCATTGAGCCTGCCGGAAAATACAGTAGAAGAAGAAGGACAGGCTGGCTCATGCTGCATTCCATTAACCTCGGAACTGGGAACTGGGAACTGGGAAATGGACGTGACGTCATCCCCGACTTATCTGCATTCCAGTTGAAGTCGGAAAAAAACGAGCCGATCGACCAGGCTATTGTTAGCTGTTGTTAGCACGCCCTACGTTGTTGTTCACAAATTTCACATGAAGAATGTGATTATCACTATGGCAGCATTTTTGTAAATAAAAGTCCAACACTACTATGCATACAGCTGATCTAGAGCAACACACACTGGTCAGAAGTGCCAATAAATGGATTATTACAGGAGCTAAATAACTGTTCACACGGGGGGCTGCCATCTTTGATTGTCAACTCGGGGGTGGCGAGGTTTCCCCGAGTTCCTAGTAGGATATTCCGACCTCGGGGGGCGTTCCAGATAAAATTTCCTACTCGGAAGTGGGAAATTCCGACCTCCGACTACAACTGGAACGCACCATCAGCCCCCGATAGAATTGACCAATCAGACCACAAAGGGCTGTGACGTTGCGAGGTAACTTTAGGTCATCCTCAGATCCGAGTGTTTCAACGAGGGCTTCATAACGGCCTAAAATGAGGATATTGAGAACGCTATTGTGGGGCAATGAAGGAACTAAATGACTTGTACTGAGGGCAGAAATGCTTTACAGGCATCCTAGTCTGGCATAGTGAAAAGGAGAAACAAGCATGATATGTCCTCTTTAAGGTTTACTAGTTGGTCAAGGGGTTAAACTCACCAGCAAAACATTGTCAAATTATTAACCTTTTAAAACATTTGAACACCAAAATTGCTTTTTTTGTAGGAGACACACATCAAGCCCTCGGATCACGCAAAACTCCTTAGAGGGTGGGATGGCCTGCTCTACCACTCTTCATTTACCACTCTCACAAGCAAGGCCAGGGGGGCTACAATTCTTATCCATAAGTCAGTTCCTTTCTCTGTATCCAAACTCATAGCAGATCCCAATGGGCACTCCTTTATTATAACAGGTAAAATTTGCGTAAATAATTTGACGCTGGCAAATGTATATGGTCTCTGGCTACGAAAAGACCAGACTGTGTGTTATGTGCAAAGCAGTTTAGTCACTCTTCCCCCACATCAAATGTGCGGGCTCAGCCGTCGGCTTTTCATCCAAGCCATACAGCTGAGTGCAGCCGCGTTTTGTTAAGAGTTTAACCCCGTGTGACAGCTGATAATTGAGTCCCTGTCCCTTATTCTGGGGGGGAGGAGGGTGCATGTCCATGAACCGTTCAACTTTGATTTGGAGGAAAACTGACAGCCTTATGCTGCATTCACACCGCAAGCGACCCAGCTACCAAAATCGCATTGCCCACTGATGTATCGTTGCGCATCCATAAATATCTCATTTTGGTCACCGTTGCCGTCGGCCGGTGTTCGGTGATGCCACGTCCACTCGAGTTTCACCGCGATCATATCATATATCATATGATAGGATGTATAAGTAGACATTATTACAGCTGTATCCTTTTCACTCTCTTCTCAAACACAAAACACTGCAGCTGATGCCCTGCAGCAGCATTACCTGTGAGTTTCCCACGGTCCGTCTGGACCGAACTAATATCCACACTGACTAATGTTTCCCAGACGGACATTGATTGTTACTCTGTAATCCAGATGAATAACTGTCTGTCGAAGGTACTGTCATACGTGCACACACCGCTGGCGCTGACTGATCGACTTTTTTTTACTTTCACATCGCGCGACAAGCTATGTGGTAATGTGAAAAGCGGCTGTCGCATCACGCGAGGGTTAGCCCCACCCCATTGCGGCTGTACATTGACTTTGCATTGAGAGTGATTGCCGAGGTAGTACAAGTAGCGTCCGGTGTGTACGCACCTTTACTCAACACAGCAGATATGTTGTTGTTAGCGCTTGTTTGCTAGCTCACGTGGCTAATAGACGGCGACACACTCATAGGACACACTATGCTACGCATACACTGGCTGGCTGCAAACTGTGGAATGGATTTCTTGAGAGGAGGGGCAGCGTCACATGTCTCATGTATGTTGTGTGTTGAATCGGGTGCCCCGTGGCACACGGATCGGAAAATTCCGATCCGGGAATTATGCATGGATCGGACGTTGATACCGATACTGGATCGGTCCCATCCCTATCCCGATCATCCGAAGTCATCCAGTTGTTTATGGAATAATATGCAGTTTCCAATGTATGGCGTTTTTGTAATCTCACTATCAAGCAGTTTTTTCTGTCCTGTGCACAGATCCTCTTTCCCAAATAGACTTAACAAATTGCTTTCCTCTGTCAGATCATGTTCCTATAGCCCTATTGTAATATGAGACAATGCAGCTGCCATTTTAGATATTTCTTTACCTGGCAAGTCCCTTTCCCGCTCACCATGGCCCTTTAATCCACTATTGCTTAATAGAGGTGATTGATTGATTCACATAAGTATTGAGATTTTTGGTTCGACGATTTTTAAATTGATTTTTCTCAAGCTGAAGTCATCAACGTGACAAAGCCTGTCCATGTAAACAATGGAAAGGAGCATGGAGACTGTGGACATGGTTTTCTATGCTCAATACTTTTGTCCCTCTTTAAAAATGTACAAACTCTGTGCTGATGACACAAAGGCGGATGGAATGATTTGCTGAGAATGCAAAGAGTCACGTTAGAGATGTACAGATTGAGGGGGCCAGCATGATATGCCTTGGTGACGTTACGCCGACGTCATCCTTAAATTAGTGGGTCGACCCAGGTGTGATGTTCTCACTGAAGCTGATTGGAGGCGAGTCGGGTCGAAATGCTGATCAAACCCTTTCAAACTTCCGACAGGAGCTGATTGTTACCAGGTTTAAACAAGTTTTTGGGCTAATCTGAAAGGGGTATAACTCTCAATGAGATTCTGCGCCTGTCTACAGGTATTTTGGCCCACTCCTCGTGAGCAATTTGCTCCAGCTATCTTAAGTATTGAACGGTGTCTTCCCCAGACTGCATGTTTCAGCTCCTTCTGCAAATGTTCAATAGGATTTCAAGCAATAAATCAATCAATCAATCAGTCAATCAATCAATCAGTCTTTATTTGTATTGCGCCAATTCATAACAAGTGTTATCTCAAGACACTTTACAATAGAGCATAAAGCTCTTTTGATTTAGATCAGGGCGCAAAGAAGACCACTTCAGAATAGTCCACTCTTTTGTTTTTAGTCATTATTGGGTGTTTTTAGCTGTAGGTTTTAGGTCATTATCCTTTTGGAGGACCCATGACCTGCAACTAATATCAATCTTTCTGACACTGGGCAGCACATTTACTTCCAGAATTCCTGGATAGTCTTGAGATTTCATTACACCCTGCAATGATTCAGGACACCCTGTGCCAAATGCAGCAAAGCGGACCCAGAACATAGCTGAGCCTTCTCCATGTTTCGCAGTAGGGACAGTGTTGTAAATACATCTGCATCACCTTTTAGTGACATAAGTCACTGTCTTGGGATAAATTAACCAACCACACAGTTCAGGTGAGTAGACACTCGCAGTCAAAGTGAAGACAAATTTGTCTGTCAAAGTGTGAGCCATGACTGTTGTTGTTTCAGTGTTTGACACACATCTTTAGCGTTGCTGTCCTTTCAGCAGCCAATTAGTGCATGCCTTATTAACATTATTTAAATGAGCATCGATACTAGTTGAAACCTCAAGTTTATTCTTGTGAGACAGTCACGGGAAAACAAAAGCCACCAAAGCTCAATATTTGTTCTCATGTTTATTTTTGATTCTAAAAATCTATTTTGGGACATTTAAGAGAGTCGGAAAATGTGAGAAATCCAGGTGATGAGACTTTTTACAAACAAACCTGCTCTTCATGGTGTGTAAAGCTTCAGTGTCATTGTCGAGAGTAAAAAGCTAAGAAACTGTTGGGGTGCTGGTTTGACGGAGTGGTTGGCAACCATGCACGTCCCATGTACTTGCTTCTGCCGGTCCGGGTTTGAATCCAGCCTGTGACCAGTTTGCAGATTGTCTACCCTTACTCTCTCACCCCCTTTCACAAGCCTATCCACTGTCTCTCTCCTATCAATAAAGGCACAAAATGCCCGCAAAAATACATTAAAAAAGCTAAGAAACTGTGGAACTACAGCAAGGCCATTTGACGATGAAGCATTATGTTTGTTTTTGTTTTTGTTTTTTCCCCTTGTCTGCATTATCTTCTTAGCTGAGCACTGTGTCCGATGACAGCGTTGGAAAGAGATAAGTAAATATGATTCACTGCACAAGTAACAACAGGGAGGAGGACAAACAGGTAGTGTTATTAATTAGTAGTAGATAGTAGCCCAACTGCTGTGCTGATCTAAGTCAGTACAG
>JAZDUH010000028.1:175000-382500 GCA_036419115.1 Scarus forsteni | reverse complement strand
GGGCTCTCCCTCTGGTCTTCGTCAGCATGCGAGCAGCTGAGTTTCATAGCAGTTGAAGCTGTGAGATGTTATTTTTTGGAAGACCAGACAGGAGGGCATTGCAGTAATCAGTCCTGCGGGTAATCAAAGCATAAATGGTTGAGTTGCAGACTGTTATCTGCCATCCAGGACTGGATTTCTAAAACACAGTTTAAAAGGGCATTGATGGGTCCTGTGTCATCAGCAGACATGACTATGTTAAAGCTGGGTCTCATCAGCATAGCTGGGAAAGTTAATGCCGTGTCTCCTGATGACGTCTCCTAAAGCTAACATGTAAAGATTAAAAAGTGTTGAATCTAAAATAGAGCCCTGGGGAACACAACATTCTATTCCATACATTTTTGATATCAATAACATCATCTTTAAAACACCAATAGAAGCTTTAAAAAAGGATGTGGAAATTAGGTCTATAGCACATGTTGCTGGTCTAAGCTGGGAGACGACCTTTTCATTCACTGCAGCATCAACCAGAATTTGGCCTGATAAAATGATTTTTACTTCCAAAGAGGAATGCAAGGTCTTTTGGTCAGTAGTTAAGAAAAGGATTTTGGGGTTATTGATATTGTCAGTGATTAACTTTGAGAAATGATCTTATCTTGCTTGCTTTACTTCTTTGTTTTATGTGACCATTTGTTCCTGGAATATTTGAAAATGTACAATTAGTTTGTTTTTCCTACATCTTCTCTCTGCAACTCTGCATTCTCTTTTTAATTTGAGAATATGATTTGTCTATCAGGGAGGTTTTATGTTTGATTCGATCTTTTTTATCTTTTGTAGTTTTGTTTTTGAGTATGTTATCATTGGGTCAGAGCTTTATGGTGTGATGCCTGCTGTTTGTAGTAATGGGAATAGGAAATGGGGGTCCATGTGTGGAGAAAGATGGTTTTGGAGGATTTTTCACTGATCAATGAATTGTTGTGATGAGGTGGAGAAAGTCATGCTTCAGGAGCTTGGACTGCTGTCTTCAGATGTCGTTTATACCTGCGTGGATGATGATTGTTGCGATGGCTGATCTGGCTGCAATGACCTCGGTGGCTTTGGTGATGATGTTGCAAACTGTGGCTCCTGGAAAACACCAGGTTATTGCTGAACTGGATCGGATATTCTGGAGTCCCCAGTCACCAGAGTTGTAGGATGACGCTGGGACTCACCTGGCGGCGTGACGCTCCTTCTCCTGGATGAGGTGGGCTCTCGCAGTGTGTGGTGTCCAGCCGCTCCTGACCGGCGGGCAAAGGCTCTGACTGGAGCTGACGGTCCTTGTTCTAAAAAAACCATCATCATCAGATGCAGTCAGCAGGAGCAACAACAGAGACATTAGAGATGTGATGAAGTAGTCAAGCTGTGGCTCTGTTTTAGACTGAATGACGTCTGAAATCCAGCGTGTTTGATTACAGTACCACTGCCATGATGGGTTCTGTTCATTGATTGATCCTTCAATGAGTCCCTCCTCCATTTCTGTGGGCCTGTGTAGGTTCAGCATCAATAGGGTCAGGCACTAATGTGATATTTAATACTGGGCACTCTGGCTTCCGTCCTCTGAATGTTGAGCTACAGCTTTGACCACCTTTGTGTCTGTCCTCCATGAGCAGTTTATCTCTCCATTGTCATTCATATTCACTGCTTCTGGTGAGAGTAGAGAACAAATTGAAAGGAATTTCTATCAGTTCTCAGCTGAGATTGCTTTTCCATTCCCATCCCCAGTGAAATCACGCAAAGAAGATTCACAGGAATTGACATGTAAATGAAGAAGGAACTGGATCAAAAGGCAGAATTAATACCAACATTTCATTGAAATCCTTCTTTCTAGCCCTGCATCCAGTATCAGGAGATATTGGAGAATGATTGTCCCCTGGTGTCAGCCTCAGGGATGGGCCTCTTTGGCGAACTCTGATCTGTTTTCATGAACAAACGTGACAGAATTCACCGAAGGCATAAAAATACTCTTCTTAAAATGCAGCAACTTTGGGCCAAAATCCTGGGCCCTCAGGCTGTTACTCATTTTAAAAATAAGCCTAACATGAGCCCCGGCAGAATAAAGTCAGATTTTGAAATGAGCAGCTAGTGTACAAGAGGGCACAGGAGCTGAATGAAGGATTGAGGCACTCTGTGCTGAACATCAGCCCTCAGCCAGAGACCACCTTTATGGCAGGATGAACAAAGGAGGGAGCTTGTTGGTATTCCTGTTGGTATTTCATATACTGGGATGGATCCTGCTCTGGCTGACCAAGTGTTTGTGTATTCGCTGAGGTCTTTGTACCCAGGACAGCAGATAAAAGCTCCAGTGTTCGTTCAGGCTCTTCACAGAAGAGGAAGTCCAGGCCGAGAGCTTCAGTCAGTAGATCAGGAAGGCCACTGCTTCGTCATTAAGGCAGGAGGAGTTATGAGGTGCACAGCATGAACTTCTCCTGGTAAGATGACGTAGGGAATCTTGTGTATGATATTGTTCTGAGAGAACACAGTAAGAGACTGGGTGTAGGAGTTTAGGGTCTTAGAGGGTCGGAGAGGATGGCCCTCTGCGGAGCTGTATTCTGGTTCAGGTCAGGATATTACCATGAAATAACTGAAAAACCACAAATGTTTCTTTTAGTGAAGAAATCTTTGTGGTTTGGGGCCTTTCTGCTCGTACAGCCTCTGACTTGTTTATCTGCTGGTGAATTATTAACCTGGGTGGCACTCGACTGATGTGAAGCTGAGACTAAATTCTTGGAGAGAGTATCTTATGTGAGGCTTCAGCTCTAACATGATCCTCATATTAGCTTTATTATTCTTGATGTGAAGAAGCTCTGCAGCATGTTGGTCCTTCTTGTTGTCCATTTGTCCCCCTCCCACCCAGCCCAAGTTACAGGCTCTGGTGCAGAGGGCCTGGCCTTTTCTGAGATCCGGTGTCAGAGTCTTTGTGCCTCTTTCATGCTCTCCTGGTGAAGCAGAGGTCTGATCTGTGATGAGGTCACTCTATCAGAGATTCAAGTTTCAGGCTGATGGGACTCATCCACACCAGGCTCCTTTAAATAAACCACCTGAGATGATATCCGAGCTGCAAACTGTAACATACACAGGTGAGGTACCTCAAGCTCGCTGCTGCTGTAACACTGACTCTGGCCTGCTGCTGCTGTAACACTCACTCAGGCCCACTACTGCTGTAACACTCACTCAGGCCCACTACTGCTGTGACCAAGACAGTCCAGATGCAGACCTCTATTCTCAGCCGACTGTCTTGGAGACTCTACACCTCCAGCGTCAGAAGGAAGTGACCTCATGATCACCTCCAATGTCAAAAGGAAATGGTGTCATGATATTGATGTAAAATACTACAAAATAAAATAGAGATCATTGTGTTCAAAGCTACATTGGCAGACACTTCAGTATTTCTTTATTTTGATTACCTTGGTAACTTGAGTCCTCAGTAGTGTTACATTAAAAAACACAAAGTTTAAAATGCAGGTCATCAGTAGAGCAACGTAAGTGTGTGGGCATCTCTGTTTGGTGTAATGATCTCTAGCGTTTTCATTTCCTAGAGAGAGACACAACTGCTTTATTTGCTTGACAGTCCTATCTAGGGCTGTAATCAACCACAGAAATTGTTGGTCGACTAAAACACAGCAATTTGTCGACCAAAATTGACCAATTGGGTCCGTGTTTCTCCCCTGTGCGCGCCTCTTTCCCTCCTTTCTTTCTCTCAACACAAGACTCTTTCCTTTCCAGTCTTCATCAATAATATGGGCAGTCACTCTCATTTAGGGGTCCATTCGAAGAGAAGTACACATCTGTTATCTTTATCTATTAACTCGGAAACTTTCTCGTATTTTGCCGTGAGGGCGTGCGTAATTGTCTGGCGCACTGGCACTGAATATCCAGGTTCCAATGTTTTTCTTGGCCTTCCACGACACCAATGGGCCTCATACCCTCAGAAATAAAATAGTCAATTCCTTCTGTGATGTAGTTTTTGCATTTGGGTGTTTATATGAGGCATAAAATCCAGCGCGCGCTGGGTGAGGGATGCCGCTGCTGCAGCGCGGGCAGAGTGCATGCAGTTATAAAACGAATACGCGATTGTTAGACTAGAATATTGAAATGCTCTTAAATAAAAATATTGAAATGAACGATAAATACATTGAAATGGTGTTCTGAGACATGATGGGGGTGCTCAGAAAATACCCCCATTTCACTTGATACGTTTCTCCTGATGAAATGAACTGCTGGGGAAAAAATAAATTGACATAATTGGTCGACCAATCAGAATTTTGGTCGACTGAGCACGCATCGACCAATTAGTCGACCAGTTGACTTGGACTTAACAGCCCTAGTCCTATCAAACCTCTGTGTTTACAGTCACTGCTGTTTTAACCGTTAAACGGAGATAAAGGCAGCATCAATTCAAGGTTTTATTACAAAACCCAAAACTAGTAAATCGTAAATAAAAACAGAATACAATGATTTGCAAATCCTTTTTAACCTTTATTCAATTGAATACACATCAAAGACAAGTTATTTAACCCTCGAACTGGTAAACTGTATTTTTTTTTGGAAATATTAGCTCATTTGGAATTTAATGCCTGCAACATGTTTCAAAAAAGCTGGCACTAGTGGCAAAAAAGACTGAGAAAGTTGAGGAATGCTCATCAAACACTTATCTCGAACATCCCACAGGTGAACAGACTAATTGGGAACAGGTGGGTGCCATGATTGGGTATAAAAGCAGCTTCCCTGAAATGCTCAGTCATTCACAAAGAAGCATGGGGCGAGGGTCACCACTTTGTGAAAAATTGTGTGAGTAAATTGTCGAACAGTTTTAGAACAACATTTTGCGACAAGCTATTGCAAGGAATTTAGGGATTTCCTCATCTATGGTCCGTAATATCATCAAAAGGTTCAGAGAATCTGGAGAAATTACTGCACGTAAACGGCAAGGCCGAAAACCAACATTGACTGCCCGTGACCTTCGATCCCTCAGGCGGTACTGCATCAAAAACTGGCATCACTGTGTAAAGGATATCACCACATGGGTTCAGGAACACTTCAGAAAACCACTGTCAGTAACTACAGTTCGTCGCTCAATCTGTAAGTGCAAGTTAAAACTCTACTATGCAAAGCCAAAGCCATTTATCAACAACACCCAGAAACGCCGCCAGCTTCACTGGGCCCGAGCTCATCTGAGATTGACTGATGCAAAGTGGAAGAGTGTTCTGTGGTCTGACCAGTCCACATTTGAAATTGTTTTTGGAAACAGTGGTCGTCGTGTCCTCCAGACCAAAGAGGAAAAGAACCATCCGGACTGTTATAGGCGCAAAGTTCAAAAGCCAGCATCTGTGATGGTATGGGGGTGTATTAGTGCCCAAGGCATGGGTAACTTACACATCTGTGAAGGCACCATTAATGCTGAAAGGTACAGGTTTTGGAGCAACATATGTTGCCATCCAAGCAAGGTCTTTTTCATGGACGCCCCTGCTTATTTCAGCAAGACAATGCCAAGCCACATTCTGCATGTGTTACAACAGCGTGGCTTCGTAGTAAAAGAGTGCAGGTACTAGACTGGCCTGCCTGTAGTCCAGACCTATCCCCCATTAAAAATGTGTGGTGCACTTTGAAGCGTAAAACACAACAACGGAGACCCCGGACTGTTGAACAACTTAAGCTGTACATCAAGCAAGAATGGGGAAGAATTCCACCTGAAAAGCTTCAAAAATTGGTCTCCTCAGTTCCGAAACGTTTACTGAGTGTTGTTAAAAGGAAAGGCGATGCAACACATTGGTAAAAATGCCCCTGTGCCAACTTTTTTTGCAATTTGTTGCCGCCATTAAATTCTAAGTTGATGAATATTTGCAAAAGAAAATAAAGTTTCTCAGTTCAAACATTAAATATCTTGTCTTTGCAGTGTATTCAATTAAATATAAGTTGAAAAGGATTTGCAAATCATTGTTTTCTTTTTTTACTTACGATTTACAAAACGTGCAAACTTCACTGGTTTTGGGTTATGTAGTTAAGCCCCCTTCAGACCGCCCTGTGGCAACCGCCCCAAAAACATCCTCAGATGAGTCCCCCAAATGCAAAGCCTTTTTTAAAGCATCTGCTGCCGCCGCTGTATGAACATAGAGTCCAAGGCAGCAGTGACGGAGAGGTGATTCCACAAGCTTGTGATTCCACAAGCGTCACAGCAGAGCGAAATGAGTGAAATGATATCTCATTTCACGAAAGAGTGTTTGGTAGAACTCATTTAATGTTTGCTTTGACCCGTGAAGCCTGCTATTTCTGGGTTCTCTCCCTCCTTTGATGTGATTGGCTGCTGCCAGGCGGCTGCCACTAGACAGTTTCGAAATGGCAGGGCAAAATCCATGGACGTTATATATGTATATTCTATGTATATAATACGTATTTTATACGTATATGTAATATATTATACGCATATAATTTCTATGACAAAATCTGTACAAGTTCACGTGGGCCGCAACCGCTTCTCTGTCCTAGCGCAGCGGTTAAAACTGCTCCCCGTCTGCCGCTCGTCCTTCAATAAAATGGCTAGAGGTGGCGTGTTGCCTCGCGGCGGTGTGGAGGGGGCTATATAGTTGTGAACTTGCACAAATTCTGTGCAAGTTCACATGGGCTGCAACCGCTTCTCTGTCCTAGCGCAGCGGTTAAAACTGCTTCCTGTCTGCCGCTCGTCCCTCAATAAAATGACTAGAGGTGGTGTGTTGCCTCGCGGCGGTGTGAAGGGGGCTATATAGTTGTTTATATTCACGTCACATCCGTCTCGCTTTGGAGGTGGCTTCTGATTCACATCTGAGGAGCTGTTAGCTGGCTGAGAGTGGAGGTCTGCAGCTGGACCCCTCTCGCTGTAACACTCACCGAGACTGGCTGCTGCTGTAACACTTACTGAGACCGGGTGCTGCTGTAACACTCAGACTGGCTGATGCTGTAAAACTCATTCAGATTCTCTGCTGTAACACTCACTCAGGCCTCCCTCTGGACATGGCTGCTATAAGGTTCATCTTCAGACATTAACTCTATTTTTCTGTCAAAACTGCAGGACACTTCAGATCAATGAAGGACACTGCAGGTCACTGAAGGACACTAGAAATCACTGCAGGACACATTTTAGACAGATTTAGATTTGGGCATAACACGATTTTGGGGGTTTTTGTTAATGAAATCAGTGTTTTTGAATCTCGGTCTTGTTTGCTGCACATCCGGGATGTCTCTTCTTTAACAGCGCTGATGTTTTAATTCTTAACTGCATTTTGGAGACACTTTGTGGGAAAACCCACGGATCATGTTTGTTCAGAGCTTTGGCGGGCATGTAGAAGCTTCGTCCAGAGGATGGATGGTAGTTGATAGTGTAAATAATCCTGCTGATCTGCTGATCCTTACTGTATATAACTCCATTACCCTTTTACCCTTAACACTGTCACTTTAATATCACTGTCACTTTTCCTTCTCTGCACTGCACTGCATAGTAAAGTTGCCTGAATGACCTTACTCGACACTGTAAATAGCTCATACTGTTGCTGCTACTGGATGGTCATTGTTTCTCATTTTTGTTTTATTATATGTCACTCTTGCTTTGTCCTAATATGTGTAATTTTTTTCTTTGAACCCAATGCATTCTACTACCCTTGTTCTTGCCCTGTACTGCTGCAATACCTGAATTTCCCCTCTGGGGATCAATAAAGGATTATCTTATCTTATCCTGATGGATACACAGGATAGCCCGAGAGGCTGAGTTCTGTACAAGTTCTTTCTTTGGTGCTGGGGCTGCCAGAGTGTGAATGCGCTGTGGTGATGACCTCTGACCTGTGGGTCATGGATATCGTTGTTCTTCTTACCTGGCCATGCCAGTGTGTCTGTGATATCTATCTAGCCTTGATTTCAGCTCTGATGTGGTCCGTTTGTCTGTCTTACAGAGACTGTCTCTGACCCCCAAGACTGTTTCTGGTACCACCTCAGCACCTCTGTTTCTAAAACAGGTGACGCCCTGAGGAAGATACCTTTTCTTGGATGAACCAAGCAGTCACTGGTGTTGTGCTTCGTTTTACTGTGATGTAACCTGACACACCTCAAAAATATTTCACTAGTTAATCTGGGAAAGAGCCATTCAAAAATGTTTTTCAGAAGTAAAACCTTTAAAAAATAACAGCAGCTCTGGTGATTGGATGATCGTACTGCCAGTCCCACTTATCACCGTCCAATCCATATCAAGCCACAGTACGACGTAGCAGCTAGACTCTGTTGTTAGCCATTAGCTTAAACTACATTTCAGTACTTAGACTATTATCTTACATTAAATTATACCACACAGATTAATCATTTACCACTTATATGTGACATGAACCTCATCAACAGCAATCCCCAACACGATCTCCAGATAAACTTCTGAGGAGAACAATTTTCACCAGGTATCACTGAGTAACCACAACTACAACAGAAGTTGCAGCTGCACCTTCTGGTAAAAACAAACTGAGACTCTGTGTCCAACACATGCTCCAGTAACAAAATCAGAGGGGGATTTGGGGCTGAATTGCCAGCTGGGACATATCTGAAAACTTTTTGCAGGTGTTTTTTCATGTTCCCCCTCCTGTTTTGTCCTCAGGCTGCTGGAGACAGACAGCAAGTCTCTGCGCTCCATGAACGGCTCCAGGAGGAACAGTGGCTCCTCCCTGGTGTCCAGCTCCTCTGCCTCCTCCAACCTGTCGCACCTGGAGGAGGACACATGGATCCTATGGGGACGCATCGTCAATGAGTGGGATGAGGTGCGCAAAAAGAAGGAGAAGCACCTAAAGGTGAGTCACATGACCGCTTCTTAGGTGATAGCCAAGTTACTGCAGACTTGATAAAGAGAGACAGGGTTTGGGAAATGGACAGGGACCTCTGAGGCTGTCAGGGTCTTGTCTTTGACTGTCTTCCTTGAAGTCTGCACCTAGTTTCAGGTTAACAGTGTTTTGGCTGTCTGGCGTCTGGCTGAAGTCTGACCTAAGTCTGGCTAAGTCTGACTGAAGTTTGGCTGATGTCTGCCTGAAGTCTGGCTGAGGTCTGACTGAAGTCTGACTGAAGTCTGGCTGATGTCTGGCTGATGTCTGGCTGAAGTCTGTAATCTGGTTGAAGGCTGAAGTCTGGCTGAAGTCTGAAGTCTGACTTAAATCTGAAGTCTGGAGTCTGGCTGAAGACTGGCTGGAGTCTGGCTGAAGACTGTCTGAAGTCTGACTGGAGTCTGGCTGAAATCGGACTGAAGTCTGGCTCAGGCTGAAGTCTGGCTGAAGTCTGAATTCTTTTTTGAAGTCAGGACCCTGGCTGAACTCTGACTACTCTTTACAAGATTAAGAAAGGACAAATGTTTGTATGTATATATGTATACAGTGGCGTAGTTTACGTAGGGTTGGTGGGTTATGAAAACCCACGGGCCCTCTTGTGGTGAAATCCTGTAGCACCACTGCCGAGGATTTGTTGTTTGTTTGTTTGTTTAAATCCGGGGCTTAATGAGCGCAGCAGCTGCCTTCTCTGCAGCAGCAGGTTAGCACAGAGTGTAACGTGACATCAGACTGGGTCACGGTATTATGTTGCATATTAAGGGGGGGGGGATACCCCTGCCAATTTGAGCTGATCCATTGGCCCATTGAAATGTGATTGGCTCAGCCGCGTATTGAGCCAGACCGCAGACGAGAGATGAAAAAAGATGAAGAAAAGACAGATGCTGCCAGAAAAAGCCGCTAGTGGAGCGGAAAAACATATGGCTCGAAAAAAAAAAACATTTAAGAGAAGATGCAGCCAAATGCGGCAGACTTCCGGATCTTCTCTGCCCCAGTGGGGTCCTCACTGGGGCGGAAAACATCCGGGTGGTGGCCCAGACCAGTGACGATGCGGGACCGAGCACGGCTGCAGCAGGTAGACATGCAGGTAAACATGCACTGTCTACTGCAGCGACATGGTGCTACATCATCTCAACCACACAAACACAGCGATTTCACCCATATAAATGGAGATTAACGGCTATTTTTAAACCGATAAAAAGTGGTTGTCAACGATAATGGTCCGCATGTAACGGGCTATATGATTGAACTTAAGAGTGTTTCCCATACATTTGTTAACTTGTGATTATTATTTTTTTATTATTATTATTTAGTTTCAAATCTGCATTTGCTTCTTCTGGACCATTTGACTGTGCTTGCTTATAATGCTCTTCTGTGCTATTTTACATTTTTCTAAACTCCACCACCGCCTGGGCATGACATTTCAGGCCTCAGAGCCATTCTGTATGAACAGAGATAATTCTGTGGTGTGGACAGAATTGTCTCTGATGAACATATCCACTAAATACCTTGTCCTTGGGTGCTTAGAAAGGCGCTTTTAAATAAAATGTATTAATACATTCATAAAATAATCCCTATATGCGTAGTCCAAATAATTGTTCAGGGCACAGACAGAAAAGCCATACATTATAAATCATTAATATTCTTTGTCAATAAAAATGAAATCTATAGGCTTTATTATAACATTTATTATTAAGGATATATTGAGGGAATGCGGCATGCCAAACATGCGGGCCCCTTTGACACATATGAAAACCCATGTGGAATACACCCCAGCTACGCCACTGTATGTATATATAGATATGTGTGTATGTACAACCCCAAAACCAGTGAAGTTGGCACGTTGTGTAAATCTTAAATAAAAATAGAATACAATGATTTGCAAATCCTTTTCAACTTATATTCAATTGAATACACTGCAAAGACAAGATATTTAATGTTCAAGCTGAGAAACTTTATTTTCTTTTGCAAATAATCATCAACTTAGAATTTAATGGCAGCAACACACTGCAAAAAAGTTGGCACAGGGGCATTTTTACCACTGTGTTACATTGCCTTTCCTTTTAACAACACTCGGTAAACGTTTCGGAACTGAGGAGACCAATTTTTGAAGCTTTTCAGGTGGAATTCTTCCCCATTCTTGCTTGATGTACAGCTTAAGTTGTTCAACAGTCCGGGGTCTCCGTTGTTGTGTTTTATGCTTCGTAATGCGCCACACATTTTTAATGGGGGGCAGGTCTGGACTACAGGCAGGCCAGTCTAGTACCTGCACTCTTTTACTATGAAGCCACGCTGTTGTAACACGTGCAGAATGTGGCTTGGCATTGTCTTGCTGAAATAAGCAGGGGCGTTCATGAAAAAGACGTTGCTTGGATGGCAACATACGTTGCTCTAAAACCTGTATGTACCTTTCAGCATTAATGGTGCCTTCACAGATGTGTAAGTTACCCATGCCTTGGGCACTAATACACCCCCATACCATCACAGATGCTGGCTTTTGAACTTTGCGCCTATAACAGTCCGGCTGGTTCTTTTCCTCTTTGGTCCAGAGGACACGACGACCACTGTTTCCAAAACAATTTGAAATGTGGACTGGTCAGACCACAGAACACTTTTCCACTTTGCATCAGTCCATCTTAGATGAGCTCGGGCCCAGTGAAGCTGGCGGCGTTTCTGGGTGTTGTTGATAAATGGCTTTGGCTTTGCATAGTAGAGTTTTAACTTGCACTTACAGATGTAGACGAACTGTAGTTACTGACAGTGGTTTTCTGAAGTGTTCCTGAACCCATGTGGTGATATCCTTTACGCAGTGATGCCAGTCTTTGATGCAGTACCACCTGAGGGATCAAAGGTCACGGGCAGTCAATGTTGGTCTTCGGCCTTGCCGTTGACGTGCAGTAATTTCTCCAGATTCTCTGAACCTTTTGATGATATTACGGACCGTAGATGATGAAATCCCTAAATTCCTTGCAATAGCTCGTTGAGGAATGTTGTTCTTAAACTGTTGGACAATTTGCTCAAGCATTTGTTCACAAAGTGGTGACCCCCGCCCCATCCTTGTTTGTGAATCGCACAGATCGTATTCAATTGAATATGGGTTGAAAGGGATTTGCAAATCATTGTATTCTGTTTTTATTTACAATTTACACAACCTGCCAACTTCACTGGTTTTGGGTTTGTATGTATGTGTATGTGTGTGTGTGTGTGTGTGTGTGTATGTATGTATGTGTATATGCATATATACTATATGCGTGTATGTATGTATGTCTGTGTGTCTATATATATATATATATATATATATATATATATATCTTTTACCAACAGACTGGATGAGAAGATGGGTCACTCTGTCCATCTTTCTTAGCACGGGGGCGCGGAATTCTATAGCGGAGTGATCCCTCCTGTCAGATTCACTCTTTGTGGGGGAGGCGGGGCTGTTCGCGCATACACCCACACAGAGCTGCAAGTGAGCGTTGTGAGGAGTAACAAGGAAACAAACACTGATATGAATGAAGGCATACAAGCAGTGGTTCCTAAGCCGGCTGCCACAGCCCCAATGTGGGAATATTTTGGTTTTAAACAGAATGAACAAGGTGCTACTCTCTGTCACACAATTAGGGTGGAGCATCCTGTCACTGACAAAGCTCCTCAGTGCAGTGACTGTGTGTTGGAGGGGATGAGCGCCTAACTCCATGGTCGCGGACAGTTTGGCCATAGTCCTCCTCTTCATCATCACCTCTACAGGTTCAAGAGGGCATCCCAGGACCGAGCTGGCCTTCTTTATCAGTTTGTCCAGCCTCCTCCTGTCAGCTGCTGTGATGCTGCTGCCTCAGCAAACCACTCCATAAAAGATGGCAGAGACCACAACAGAGTCATAAAAGGTCCTCAGGAGTGCCCCCTGCACCCCAAAAGACCTCAGCCTCCTCAGCAGATAGAGTCTGCTCTAACCCTTATGGTAAAGTGCAGCAGTGCTTACAGTCCAGTCCAGTTTATGGTTGAGGTGAACACCCAGGTACTTGTAAGATGTCACCATCTCAATGTCCCTTCCCTGGATGTTCACGGGTGATGGGGGGGAGTGGGGGCGCCTGCAGAAGTCCATGACCAGCTCCTTGGTCTTTTCAGGGTTGATCTGCAGGTGGTTCCACTGGCACCAGTCCACAAAGTCCTGGATGAGTTCTCTGTACGACCTGTCCTCCCCATCTGTGATGAGACCGACGATGGAAGAGTCATCAGAGAACTTCTGCAGATGGCAGGTGGGGGACAGGTGGGAGAAGTCTGCAGTGTAGAGGCACCAGCACCATTCCCTGGGGGGCCCCTACGCTGCTGAGGACAGTCTCTTTGTGAGGTAGTCCATAATCCAAAGTGTGAGTTGTTGGTCCACACCGGATAGCTCCAGCTTGTCCATGAGGATGGCCGGCCTGATGGTGTTGAAGGCACTGCTGAGTTCCAGGGGGCTTAGGTGAGCAAGGACCAGCTGCTCCAGGGCCTTCATGAGGTGTGATGAGGCCACTGGTCTGTAGCAGCTAGTGTCCTTGGGGTGGGGGCTCTTAGGCACTGGTACCACGCAGAATGTCTTCCAGAGGCATGGTACCCTTCCCAGTTTCAGGCTCAGGTTAAAGAGGTGACCAACTATCTCACTCAGCTGGTCTGAGCAGAACTTGAGAAGTCTGGGACTTCAGGACAGGTAGGACATAGACTTATGAGGAACAATAACTATAGTTATTGTTTATATCACTATGTAGGTCTAAAGAGCTTGACGTATCAGACACAGCAGAATATAGCATTTGTTTTAATTTTATTTTTTACCTTTAACCTAAGTTGATTGCACATGCACCTTTTTGTTACTTCTGAGTGCTAGTCTGATTAAACCTGCACAAAATTAGGTATTTTGTGTTAAATGTCGCCGTGTATGTGGGCAAAATTTTGATTGCCTTCACCAAATCTCACTCCAAGGTTTTTTGAAAAGTTGGCAGCCCTGCTATATTATTATGGTCCAAAACAATGTTAAATTAGTCTTTTTTCGCTCATGGTATGGGAAAATTGTGTCGCCGTTTGGTTGCTTTGCACACCGCGCATGAAGTGGGCCTCTCTGTCAATGACTTCCCGGGCCACCCTTCCACCCCAGTCCGCCCATGCACACCCCTATCTTCTCCATCCTGCCGACCGTGTGCTCCATCACGGCACAGGCAGTTGTGACGTTCACGAACGAACCGAATCTTTTCAAGACAGTCTGGCTGCAGACCTGCACTGACAGGACCCAGCTTTGCAGACCTGCACTGAGAGGACCCGACGTCACGTTTTTTTTCTCACATGCTCTGGCTGCAGACCTGCACTGACAGGACCGGAAGCTAATTTGAAGTCTTTCAAAATAAAAGCGAATATACCGGAAGCACGTATTTTCGTCAAAAGTTTATTCAAAACCTTTCAGAAATAAAAGCCATTACACTGGGAAGAACGTTTACATGCCAACGACAGTGAAAGCCCTCTCATGTCAAACTTATTTCATACATATCTAAATAATACATCCATGTCTAATCCTAAAGTTAACCTAGTTAGCCCTAGCCACTGCTACCCTAACTACGATAACAGCGCTTAATTTGCTTTTAATACTTAAGCAGTCTGCTTACAGTGATCACTTTGGATGTTTTCATACATGTTTTAATGCCACAGGCAGTGACAGCCTGTCATGTCAAGCTTATCTCATAGATATATCTAAATAAAACATCCATGTCCAATCCAAAAGTTAGCCTAGTCAGCGCTAGCCTCCGTTAGGCTAGCGCTAACTAGGCTAACTTTTGGATTGGGTTGCAGCGCGAAAAACACCCAAAAGTGCAGAAGTCATTTCTTTCCAATAAATATTATGACACAGAGCAGTATATAATGGAAAAGACAACGTTTGTAATAGAATTAAGACTGTTCCTGTTTCTTCCAAAAAGACTAAAAGTAGTCACTCGACTATAACTCAGCTTCTCTCTTCACGGGAAAAAAACACACTGGAGCATGTGATGTGAGAAAAAAAACGTGACGTCGGGTCCTCTCAATGCAGGGGGTCCTCTCAGTGCAGGTCTGCAACGCTGGGTCCTCTCAGTGCAGGTCTGCTGCCAGACCCCTCTCAATCTTTTGAACGGCTCATTAACATGAATGATGGGAACCGAGTTGCGATTGGTTGGAAGCCGTTCTTTGTCTCTCTCTCCTTGAGTTCACACCTAAGGTCCACACACAAGCTCACACAGGCTCCTCCATACTCCTACACTGAGTGGGACGGAGAGAGAGAGCATGGGGAGGAGCGCAGCGCTTACTTCATATGTCGCATGAGTTGTGCGCGATCCCTTCACGTGAGTGCCTCAGTAATAAAACAAAAAACAAAAAAAAAGCGGCTGCGTCAGAATTGGCAGACGGAGAGAGCATGGGGAGGTGGGCTTCGCATAAGTTGTGCACGCTCCCTTCACGTGAGTGTTTCAGTGTCGGCAGTGTAAAGGTGCGTTCACACCGCAAGCGACCCAGCTACCAAAGTTGCGTCGCCCACTGAGGTAGTGTCGCGCGTCCATAAATAGCCTACCTGTTTGGTCGCCTGGCGTCGGCCGTCGGTCGGTGACGTCACGTCCGCTTGAGTTTTACCGCAATCGTATCATATATCCCATAATAGGGTTTATAAGCCGACATTATTCCAGCTGTGTCCTTTTCACTCACTTATCAAACACAAAACTCTGCAGCTGATGATGCAGCAGCATCCTCTGTGAGTTTACTGCGGTCCGTCAGCAAATGTCCTCACTGAGATTAGTTCTGCCTATGCGGAAGTCATCCGCCCTGTAGTCCGGATGAATAACAGCACCGTCACACGTACACACACCGCTGATTGGCTGATGCTGCACAGCCACGCACGACATCGCCTGAATAGATCAACTTTTTTTTAACTTTGACATCGCGCGACGAGTGAAGCGGTTGTCTTTTCGCCAGCTGTCGCGTCGCGGGAGGGTTAGCCCCGCCCCATTGCGGCTGTACATTGACTTTGCATGGAGAGTGATCGCCGAGGTAGTACAGGTAGCGTCCGGTGTGAACGCACCTTAATGGTTAAGAGTAAATGGACTGGTCTCCTGTTTTTGAAGTCAGGTATAGACTACTATTCATCCAGTGACTCCAGTTCAGGAGTCCTCCTCAGGGTTAAGCTCTATTTTTATTATAATTATTATTATTTATTTTAAAAAAAGCAACTACATGCACCTCAGGACAGTTCACTAGTCCATTGTAAAGTTTTAGTAGTTATACTAGTGGGCTGATGAACATTTTTTTCTCTAGTTTATTGTAATTTTATTTATTTTAAAAATATTTTGTGTGGAAATTTTTCACTAAAAGCTTTTGCATGGAACTTCAACTTCATAGCCTGCTTTGGTTTTTATTATGTATTTATAAGTATTTAGGTGTTGCATGAATAACATAAGTAGTTTAACACACATACACACTCTTTATACAAAGGGTAAATAGTGATCTCACTGTCAACTCAGAGGGATATGGAGGGGAATATATACAATGAATCCATATAAAACTTTAAAATCTTGTCCGCACATGTCAAATGAAGCTAGAATCAATATTTCAGAAGAATTCAAACTCAGATATTGGTGGGAAATCTGAGTTTGAAATTATTCTGATCCAAATCTCAGCCCATCATTCCTCCCTGTTATTATTTCCAAGATAAAATGAACTAAACCCAGGCTGACCTCTTAAAAGTGAATAAATATAAAAATGAGCCAAATGGGCCAGTCTTTTGAACGACTCTTCGTTCAAAAGACTCATGAAACCAATGGATCCCAAAGATCCGGCTCCCTCCAAAGAGCCATTAATCCCATCTCTAACAGGCGTCATGTACACACCGCCAACTTCTCCATCCCGCCGATCGTGTGCGCCATCACAGCACAGGCGTCATGTACACACCGCCATCTTCTCCATCCTGCCAACCATGTGCGCCATCACGGCTCAGGCGTCATGTACATACCGCCAACTTTTCCATCCCGCTGACCGTGTGCGCCATCACGGCTCCGGCGTCATGTACACATCGCCGACCCTCACCACCCTGCAGACCGTGTGCGCCATCACGGCCACCGGCGTTATGAACCCACCGCGGAGCCTCTCCATCACACAGACAGCAGGTGCTGTCATCTTAGCCACTGGCATTATGTGCCCACCATAGAGCAGAAGTGTGTGCTTATATTTCACACCGTTCATCCAGCCTTGCTCATGTAATGTTAAGAAATGTTACTGCATGTAATTAATATAATATTAATACAATATTTGGCTTCATTCACTGAGCGAAGTCCATTTTAGAACACAATGAATAACCACAGGTATTTTTTATATCACCAACATAGCGGTGACAAGGAAATACATGACTGGGTTTTTACATTTGTGTGTAATATTAGCGCCATGTGTTTTATCCCCACGGACATTAGTTGCTTATATACAGAAAGAGGCTGTTATCATTTTCTGTGAGCATGCAGCACACGTTTCATGCAGTTATTTAAAAACTAAAGCTACAGCTCGTAATAGAGTAAAGAAAAGTAACTGGGTGAAGAAAGTATAAGAGTAACCATTGCTGTAAAATGTCAGCCTTTCAAAATTATATGTTTTTTTGGATTACTGTCAGTGCTGCATGAATCTGCTCATGCTTTTGTATATTTAAATCAATAATAATGCATCATACTCAAGAGGAACCCATACAGTGCCTTTCTGTTCTGTGAGTAACATATGTCTACAAAAAGTCTACTTGTGATGTCAGTTCTGTAATAATGCCTTTCCAGCTGATAAAATGAGGGTTTTGCCAGCTTCCATTGTTACTGCAGGTAATGTCCCTGTACAGTGAATGGAGGGGGGCCCCCCTCCCCTCCCTCATGTGGGCGTGGTTCCAGCGCCTCTAACTGACACGCCCTCAGTGTTTCACAGCAGAGAGAAGTGCTTGCTTGTGCATGATTTTGACACATAATTTTATGTACTTAGCAATATTTTTAATCTTTCAAATTTGGCTCAGTGGTCAATGACACATGTTTCTGTGGTATGAAAAACTTAAAACACAAATTTATTTTTGCTTTACTGGGACTTTAATGTCAGGGGTGATCCAGGGTTTATTGTTAGAGAAATACCGTACTGTCCTGGTGGGTACAGTATTCTCAACACAGAAGTTTATGTAGTCCATGATGCTGTCTGTTAAGTTGTCGATGTCCTCCCCATGAGAGTCGCTGAATATATCCCACACTGTGGTTTCAAAGCAGGCCCTGAGAGCCTCTTCAGCCTCATCAGTCCACCTCTTCACCATGCGGGACACAACTGGTTGCCTGTTAACCAGGGGCTTGTAAACAGGCAGGAGATGAACCAGGTTGTGATCAGCTTTTCCCAGAGGGGGGAGGGGGGATGAGTTATATGCCTCCTTGGTGTTGGCATAAAATAAGTCCAGTGTTTTATTGTCTCTAGTGGCACATTTAACATACTGGGTGAATTTAGGCAGAGTGGAGGACAGAGCAGCATGGTTAAAGTCTCCAGGTATCAGTACGAGGACCTGAGGGCTCTGAGTCTGCAGCCTGTGAACCGCGGTGCTGATGATGTCACAGGCTGCATCGGCGTTAGCGGAGGGAGGAATATACACAGCCACTACAATGGCGTGTGAAAATTCCCGCGGCAGATAGTACAGCCTCACACCATCAGCCAACAGCTCAATGTCCTGGCAGAAGTGCTGCACTTTGATAGTGATGTGCCTGGAGTTACACCATCTATCGTTCACAAACACCGCCAACCCCCCTCCTTTCCTCTTACCGCTGCTCTCTGTCCGGTCTGCCCGTATGAGGGAGAATCCATCCAGCTGTATGGACGTGTCTGTGTGCTGCGCGCTCAGCCACGTCTCTGTAAACAACAGCATGCTGCACCGCCTGAACTCCTGCTGATACCGGGTCAAAGCTGCCAGCTTGTCCATCTTATTGGGGAGAGATCTTACATTACCCATGATGATGGACGGGAGAGTAGGTCGATAAGCTCTCCTGTTTTCCCGGCGTCTGTTCCCAGCACGGCATCCCCTTGTCCTCCGTAACTCTTTGGGGATATCAGGTCGCTTCTCAAATAATGATGTTTGGAGTGGCACCAGAGAAACTGTGCTTGGTGTCTCTTGTGAGCTTCATATATCCACTAATGATAGATGGAGCAAAAAAGAAAAATAGAAACATAGAAAAAGTGTGAAAAAACTTAGTGGAGTTTGCAGAGCTGCTCTAAAAGGCTGCCGTTCGTTCAGCGCCGGAAGTAGTTGATGCGTGTTTTAATTTTTTTTTCTACATAACATTTCAATTTCAAAGTCATTCAAGTCACTTATTTTTTCTCTCTTATTTTACATATTCAACATTCTTTTGTTTAAAGGTGGAACATCCTTTTATTTTTTACAGAAGTGACGGGAGGGGCTACTATTATATGAAACTCCGTTACTGCTAAACAGTCTGTCTAACCTTGATTTTTGTAATCAACCAGACATGTCAGGCTTTTATCTACGTTTTATCTTAATCCTCTACAGCTTTATTATGATGAAAACAGTAGTAGCTACATTAGAAATAAATCACCATAAACATCATCATTGCAGTAAAATTGAAATTTGTGTTTAGAGTGGGTTAAAATAATTTTAATAACTTCTGAATTAGGTTTATATTCATGGTAGATCGTGCACCAGATTCCTCCTGTGTTTGGGGGCACAAGAAGTCCAAATGAGGAACTGCGCTGTTGGAACAAGCCCAAAAACTGCAGCCCACAACTCCCAATATACAAATGCAAATAAGATAAAGAAGCCGGAAGTCGCTTATAATAAGCAAACCTGGCAACTCTGGAATCTAGTTTTCTCATTTGTTAGCGGTGCAGCTCCTGCCCTGTCTGGCTGAGCGAGGCAGGTTGGATAACAACTGCCTGCATTGGTGCAAAGTAACGCGCCACATTTCACTGTCGGTAACAGTAACAGAATTATAACGTTTGAAATAGTAATTAATGAGATTACCCATTACTAGAAAAACGAAACGGCATTCGTAACACTATTTGTAACGCTGTTACTCCCAACACTGGTTATAATGTAGTATTCGAAGTGCTACATTTTTCTCCAGTGTGAGATAGCACTGTTTGTTTTTAAGCAAGTAATAGATAAATAGGTAGAAATCAGTGTATATTATACACCACTATTGTTTTTTAGCCCCTGGTGTGTAGACGGGACAGGACATTTGCATCATTTGGGTCGCTGTCTCTGTCCTCCATGCTACTGAGGGAGTAAATGAGGAAGTTCTGCTCATGAATAGTGTTATGTGTGAAGCTGATTTTCGTTTTCTTTCTGTTTGAGGCATCTTCTGGCTTCCATACATGCTCAAGCTCCTGATTAATGGCAGCTTTGGGCTACCTTACAAAAGCCTGTGTGTGGCTCCACCCACTCTCTCTAACACCCAGGATCCAGGATCCAGCCAGGCCTGACTGACCTACTCTTCTGTTTTCTGATTATTTTATCAATTTTGTTTATTAATAAAACTTTTCTTAGTTGATTAATTGTTTCTTTGACTCCTTATGTTGCTTCCCCTGAGCCAGGGTTGTAACAATAGTCAGCATTGGATAGTTTTAATCCTGCTTTTGAACAGAAGTAGTTAAGACCATGATGGCATATTATTCATAGCCACCCACAACACTGTCCGTTGCATGAAGGAAGGGAAATTGGAAACTTGTCAGCAAAATCCAGGTTGTGACTTCTAAACTTATATTTAGTTTAGAAGTCACACACACACACACACACACACACACACACACACACACACACACACACACACACACACACACACACACAAACACACACACACACACACACAAACACACACACACACACACACACACACACACCCACACACACACACACGTTAAACCCCCAGCATCATAGATTTGCTCACTCCAACCTAAATTTTGATCTGATTGTTTTCGTGGATATCCTTTATTTGTACTGAAAACTTGATAACCTATGCAGGTCATGTTAAAACACCCGAGTGATATGATCTGGGGTTGTCATTAGAGTGAACAGAAAATAGATTGAGTGGTTTTATTTAAAAAAAAAATTAGCTCCCACCAGCAGCAAAGACATTGTTTCAGCACAAAGCTGGCTTTGTCTTGTTTGACCTCTGCTCCAGATGTACCCGGTGCTGACCAAATTTGCAGGCAGGCAGACCCCACCGCAGCAGGAAAGACCCAAACTCCTGTCAGCAGGATATTGCTTAATCGGATTGTATCAGCAATAATAATGGGATCATAACAGCGTGAGAGTCTGGACCCGAGGAACTGCACCAGGGAGACTGGGAAACTGTTTCAACTCTGATTCTGTCTTTACCGAGAAGCTGTAATAGCCCGTCTTTCTGGATAATCATGAATCATTTGAGTGTCTTTTTGTCCACAGGATCTTGTCAGAAAAGGGGTCCCTCACCACTTTCGAGCAATAGTGTGGCAGCTGTTGTGTAATGCCCAGAACATGCCCATCAAGGATCAGTACTCAGAGCTGCTGAAGATGACGTCGCCTTGCGAAAAGCTGATTCGCAGAGACATCGCACGCACATATCCCGAACATGATTTCTTCAGGGAGAAGGACAGCCTGGGCCAGGAAGTGCTCTTTAACGTCATGAAGGTAATCAGGTGTTCAGATGTCGAAGACGTTTGGCTTTGCACTGCTGTTGACTGCTTCCAACACTGAAACTCAAGGTCAACACCTCTTTCTGCAGGCATATTCCCTGGTCGACCGTGAGGTTGGCTACTGTCAAGGCAGTGCTTTCATTGTGGGGCTGCTACTCATGCAGGTAATAATGGATTTTTCTGGCACATACCGACGAACACACTGACTCAGCTGGAAAATGTCTTTATGACAGACTTAGAGACAGATGTGGTTTTGTTGTGGTTTGATGTGGTCATATTCTGATTTTTTAGATGCCAGAAGAGGAAGCTTTCTGTGTGTTTGTGAAGTTAATGCAGGACTACAGGTTACGTGAGCTCTTTAAGCCCAGTATGGCTGAGCTGGGACTCTGCATGTACCAGTTTGAGTGCATGATCCAGGTAGGAACCTCACACTTTTCACACAAATCTGTCAAAGTCATTCATTACAAATAGGACTGCCTACCTAAAACTCTAGCAAATTAACATATAAGCCTTTACACACTAGTAGAAAAATGATTTATAATGCTTAACTTTGCCTTTTAAATAAATGTTAAAATGTCCAATTCAAATCCTACTGAGTTAGTTTCTTGATGTACCTGGAAGATGCAGCGACAGGTGCATTTAGTCATGCATGCTTACATCTCAGCCAAATTTTCCAGATCTGGGTCCCCGCTGGCTCAGTGTCTGTGCTGGTCTATGACCTGAAGCATAGCCAAAGTTGCCTTAAAACACCACTATGAGTAGGGGTGGAAATCATTGGCAGCCCAAGATATAAATACAATATCAGTTTATATAAATGCCATTTTACTTTTCTTGACTGTATTTAAATTTAAAAAAGTCAAAATACCAAATTCCTTCAAATTTAAAAAGAAATGTATCTGGGCATATTAAGGTCATTTTAGTTTTATTAAAAGATTGATGTCCACACCATTGTTAGTATTATCTGCCTTGCTCAGTCTCTTCAGCTTGAGCTTCACTCAGTGCTGCTGTGCTGCTGAGATACAGCAGACAGAGCGGCTCATACCTCAGCCCCTACGAGCATGTAACAGAAGCCCTGTTTTCAACTATTTTAACATAACAAGAATGGTTCTGATTTTATTTAAACTCAATAATAACTTGGGGTTTAATGATCCATCGATCTGGATTGATACATTGATTGGTTTAGCAATGATCCAATCAAATCGATGGAAACTCGGAACATCGATCAACATCGCTTTAATATACATCTTTACTTTGAAATTCCGACTGGATATCCTTTCACAGTTTCCGCCTAGTCGCACCTCCAGACTGGCTTGGGGAAGTTTCAGGGGCTCTCAAGTCTGAAGCATTCTGCGTATGAGACATGCATTTGAACTTTTTTCCTCTCACACTCCACACCTGATATTTATCCTGTGTTAAAATGTATTGTGTAGCACCCACCTAGTAAAATACAGTTTATGTGTTTTGAAATGTGTAGCAACACAGAGCTTAGCATCACAGAGCTAATCGGGAGCTTGACATATCAGCCAATCAGTAAATAGCACTGCTGTATCCGGGTATGATTCGGTCAATCTTGCAGCAGAGGATGCCAAGTGCATACACCCGACAGGAAGGTTTCACACGAGTACAGTAAGTTATCTCATCATTTGACACAATGGACTCCTGGGAGAAGTGGAGGATCGTTTGCCTGTCGTTTCTGTCCGTCGAGGATGTAGATGCCTACATAATCGGATTTATGATAGCAGGTTTCTTGCTGTTTGGAGTTAGCAGTTTTCTGATTTGTCACAGAGTTGAGAAGACGATGGCAGCACTTTTGGCTCTTCAGAAGCTGCCCATCATGACTAGAGGAATGTGCAGGGTTGTCAACACTCAGACTCAAGCGATTCTCGAACTCAAGCTTGACAACACCTTGGAGAAGTTAACACCTCGGCTCGGATGAATGGGCCCACGAATTAGGAACATCAATGTGAGAGACCAAAAGACTAGAAAGGCTAATGGAAAGTTACAGTTGGCCTGACCCAAACTTTTCCTTATCTGTACTTTTTTTTGGCTTCCCGTCTGTCCTTGAGCAGACATATCTACTCTCCTGGAATGTTTTGCAGACAGAGGCTCGATCCCCCTCCCCCTCCCCCTCCCCCTCCACTCCCTCGTCCTGTAACTTTGCTCAGGATCAGAAACTATCTGTCTCTCTCAGGGCCGTACAGTCGCCTTATCGGACAATAAAGACTTTGTGGAGTCTGAGCTAAGACAAGGTCACAGGTTGCTCCTTCAAATCAATGCCCCTGTTGTCCCCCCCTTTTTTAGCCCTTGTCTGCATTAACTTTTCAGCCCTTTTTCTGTGTCCAATGGCAGTGTTGGAAAGACCAATGCATATTTTTTTCTAGCAGTGAGAGATAAGTAAATATGGTTCACTGCTACAAGTGACCATCACCAGCCATCCATTCAGGAGACTTCATCAAATCAAACTTTACTTAAAGCTATGGTCTACGATTTTGAAGCTTGGTACATCTTTATAACACCGTTTATAAGGCTGTTATGGTCCTATGGTCCGATCTACGCAATATAAAGACCAAAAAGAATGAAAAAAATCCATTCAGTATATCCACTGCAAAGCAGCATAATAGTTGACCAATCCGAACTGCTGTTCCCGGCGGTTCGGATTGGTCTGTGAGTCCATCCAATCCCCTGTCTCCCCTGCTCCGCACCGTCCCACCCATGGTCCCGCCTCCTCCCCGCTACCTCCCTAATGTACCGGTGAGCAGCTAGCTGCACAGCTACTGAAGGGTCATGGAGTTGGAGAAGACCAGCACCGAAACCGGGAGGCTGCTTCTGGAACGGGTAGGCTCTGTCTGTAGATTTTAGCATAAGTTAGCCTCTTTTTGTTGGCATTGTAAACTGAGCTGGTGAAGGCACGCCAAGAAACGTAAATCCTCGCCCACAATCGGCTCTGCTTTGATCGGCTAACAGTGAAGACGCCAGACCCGCTTTAATTTATTTTATTTGAAAGCTCTTAACCTTCCAATTACAGTTAAATACTTGTAAGAAATTAAAGTTTATTGCTTTTGATACAGTGTACTCACTTTATTATGACATATAATTACATTAATGGAAAAATTATGTTTCAAAATAATATTTACAATAATATTGTTTATCTGCAATCATTTTTTGACAATTACCGTCCAGCAAAATTTGTTATCATGACAGGCCTAGTCATTTTAATGGTTGCTTTTCTTCCTAAAATGAAGAAATTAGTGGTAAGTTCATCCAGTGCTGGAGGTCGCTGTCTATTTTTTTTAAGCAAAGAGAGAAATTTAGTCTGATCAACTCTGACGGCCTGGAGGAAATATTAATGCCCATGTATGTGATGTGGCCTGAACATAAGGGGGTGGTGATACATGACATGCTGCATCCCATCTGGTGTTGTGTAATCGAAGAATAGAGGATTTGTTCTGGTTTATTGAGTAATCTGAAATCTTGGAGAATGATTCAATGAGATTCACTGTTTCCTGCAGAGACGATTCTTGTAGAACCAGGAAAATGTGGTCAGCATACAAACTAATCTTATGTTGAATTTGGGATGTTTGAATTCCCTTGGTGCTAACATTCTGGCGTATAGCTGCTGCCAAAGGCTCTATAAAGATGGTGAATAGTGAAGGAGAGAGTGGGCATCCCTGCCTCGTCCCACTATGCAGTGTGAAACTCTGTGAGCTTAGTCCATTGGTGGTGACAGTAGCTAAGTGTAGTGTAGTGTAGTGAAGAGAGTTGACAGTTTACTCTGTCAAAAGCTTTTTCTGCATCTATTGTTGCTATGATGGTGTCTATTTGTTGTAATGATAAATAATGGAATAATAAGCCGAATAATCTATAGGTGTTACTGGATGAGTGTCTACCTTTGATAAAACCAGTCTGATCGTGGTGGATTATAGAAGGAGTTATTTTTTCTATCCTGTGTGCTAGAGCTTTACTGATAATTTTTTATATCTACATTGATTAAAGAGATTGGACGATAGTTTGATGGGAGGGTTGGATCTTTATTAGGTTTCTGGACAGTGGCGGCTCCTGAAAAATTTTTCAGGGGGGGCAACAGACGTGGTACTGGCTACACTCACCCCTTCAATAGCTATTAATAATTTAAGTCAGATAGCTTACTTAACAGTGTTATAATTACATTGTTTGATTTGTTTTCCCTGTTGATGGCAACACCAGACATAACATGCGCATTACTGTACAGTATTTTTGTCAAGCTAAATCAAGTTAATGTCTAAAATGCTATACATTTGGTTCCACAGTACACACTTACTTATTAGGTGGTCCCAAATAACTCTTTGAATACTGTAATTATAACAGCCTGGTCTTTCTTTGTCAAAAAATGTCTTAAATGTCCATAGAAATGTCCTTTCGACAAATTTTATTCACCCTATGTTCATAACAAATAAATGTAAACAAGTCTGGCAAGTATTTGGCAGAATTATCTAATAAATGCTAAGTGTGTAATTACAAGAAAAGAAAACTGATATGAATTTTCAACAGGTTTCTCTTTATAAAAATTGTAAATGAACATGTACAAATGTTTTTGAGATGATGAAAAAATCTTAGCATGCACTCAAACATTCTGTTGGCCTACTGTTTGTGTCCATGTGACAGTTTGTTTTATTAGACCATGTTCAGGTTTTTTTAATTGACAATAAGTTCCTGAAGCAGTTCCTGTCCAGATGAAGACAGAGTCCAAGTTTGCTGTCCTCACATCCATGGAGGGATTTTTCTGTACAGTTCACTGCTTCTTCCCCTTCCTCCCTCTGTCATTTCTCAATATGCTCTCTTCTATTGTTCTTTTAGGGAGTTTTTATCGATCCTCAGCTGGAGTTTGCTTTTATACCCATCCTTGGTTTTAGTGTGTATGTTAACATGTGCACGTAACAGTGAATATACGGCAAAACACGGTAAAAATATGGCGAATACACGGCAAAAACGGCAAATAAACGGCAAAACACGGCAATAATTATACAAAAGAACAACAAGGACACAGCCCAGAGTTAAACTAATGCTATTATTTACAATACTTGTACACTATTTACTCCGAAAATACTGATAATCCACCGATAAATCACTCACGTTAACTTTGAATCATCTCTCTCACAAGCGCGCGCTGTGCATCTCTCGTCCGAGCAGGCATCAGTGCGTATGACGTTATCACGTTGGGGCAAGCCCTCCCTGAGCCCACAGAAATGCATTGTGAGGTCCAAAATTTGAAAAAAAGAGTCTCTCCATGTAAGTCTATGAGAGCGCCTGGGGCGATTTCGAGTCTGACTGAAATCGCCCCAAGGGGGCGGGGCCCCTGGTTGGACAGTGACATCGCAGCGATAGTCAGGCTGCTGATTAAACAATAATATGAAGACTTAGACAGGAACAATCAAGGCACTATAAACTCTTTTCTCTTCATTTTTTTCACGTGGATTAATGAGGGCGATGCACTATCGCATGAAGTGTTCGAATTTGGCGACGATGGGCCGGGGTTGGGTGGCGCTGACATGCTTCTGTCCCATACGGTGAACTCAATGAAAAGTTATATTGTTGACAGTGTCTGGGAAAAGTTTGAGGCGTCTAACCATGAAGACCTTGGCAAACTTCTTGGGTTCGTCGGTGGATGATTCTGGGATTCGGGAGAAGATAAGCTTGTCTCTCATGCTGCAAGACTGTAGGTCTAGGATGTTTTCTCTCATCTGTTAATTTTCGGCAGTCACAGCTGCCAGTTATGATGTGACTGTAACAAGTTCTGTGGCCATGGTGGAAACGGAGTGTTGCAGTAACTTATTTTCCTGTGCTATTTTTTCAATTTGACTCTGTGTGAATTACAGACTGTGGTGGAGGTGCTGGAATTCCTGATGGAGAGCCTCAATAATTCCAATTCTGGCATTTAAGTTGGTGAACTTACTGTCTATAGAGAGGGGAAGGCCTGTCACGATAGCAAATTTTGCTGGACGACAATTGTAAGAAATGTATTCACGATAAACGATATTATTGTAAATATTATTTTGAAACATAATTTTTTCATTTATGTAATTATAATAAGTCATTAAGTGAGTACACTGTATCAAAAGCAATAAACTTTAATTTCTTACAAGTATTTAACTGTAATTGGAAGGTCAAGGGCTTTTAAATAAAATAAATTAAACAAACTCAATATAATAAGCAATCAAAAAAGAGAAAAAAAAAATTAAAATTAAATGTACTCTCTTTTTGGTTTCAAGACTGTGGCAGAGGTGCTGGAATTCCTGATGGAGAGCTTTGATTATGCCAACTCTTGCGTCCCAGTTCGTGAACTTACCGTCTATAGAGAGGAGTATTTCACTTACATCGGTGCAGCAGCTCGTTTGTGGTGCTGTGACCAGTAAAGAGTCGGTAGATGTAGCGGGAGAGTCCTGTCTACAGGGCTTCTTCGACTTTTGTGAGCGACCCATGGTGCAGAATCTGTTGTAGTTGTCTTGGACGAAATATTCCAGTTGAGCGAGATTCGACATCCCGGGATGTCTGGTTTTATTTAAACTCAGGAACTAAGAAGGTGCCTGTCTGGTTTTATTTAGACTCACTTATAACTGAGAAAGTCCCTATCTGGTTTTATTTAAACTCAATAACTAAGAAAGTCTCTGGTTTTATTTAGACTCACTTATAACTAAGAAAGTCTGTGTCTGGTTTTATTTAAATTCAATTATAACCAAGACAGTCTCTGTCGGGTTTTATTTAAACTCGGTTATAACTAAGACAGTCTCTGGTTTTATTCAAACTCAGAAACTAAGACAGCCTCTGTCTGGTTTTATTTAGACTCAATAACTAGGAAAGTCTCCGTCTGGTTTAATTTAAACTCAGTAACTGAGAAGGTCTCTGTCTGGTTTTATTTTCAATCAGATATTTTTATTGAGTTTCAGTTTCCTTGGACGCCTCCCTGGTGAGGTGTTCTGGGCACGTCCCACTGGTAGGCGGCCCCGTGGCAGACCCAGGACACACTGGAGAGACTATGTCTCTCAGCTGGCCTGGGAACGCCTCGGGATCCCCCGGGAAGAGCTGGACGAGGTGGCCGGGGAGAGGGAAATCTGGGCTTCCCTGCTTAGGCTGCTGCCCCCGCGACCCGACCACGGATAAGCGGGAGAAGACGAGATGGGAGACGAGACGAGTTTCAGTTTCAGTCTATAGCATAAACATATATTCATTTACAACACATGTAGTTAGAATGAGCTACATAGGCATATCCTTAGTTGCATTGCAATGATGTGGAAGAACCTTAATAACCCCTATCCTACCTCAGCCCATCCCATAACCCGAACATCCCTTCAACCCGGAGGTTACAATGCAGCTAGTCCTCATTGGATTTTTTACATACACACAACTGTATGAGCATTGCAAAGTATAATGAAAATCAACATAAAGGGTATTAATTAAAGTGTATTTGACTTATCTAAAACAAAGTGAAAGTTCACTTTAGTGATTAGGATAAGTATCAATTGAAATAAGGGAAAAAAATAATAATAATAAAAGTTAAAATAAATAGAAATAATAAATAAATAATAGCAGTAATGATAATAATAAAAAGGAAAGGAAAGAAAGAGAAAAAGAAAGAAAAAAAGTGTGTGTGTGTGTGGGGGGGGTTCCTCTTCTTCACCACAACAAAATCAGTCATCCTTTCCAGAGAAGTCTTCAAACTGTCATAGTACTTCAAGAAGAGAGTCCAAACTGTCCTAAAATCTTGTAAAGACCCTTTTAGTGTAAACTTTATTTTCTTAAGCTTCAAAAAATGCATTATGTCTTTAATCCATCTGTTAAATGTAGGAGGTGTTTGCGATTTCCAGAGGAGCAAAATTAGCCTTCTAGCAATCAAAGATGTGAATGCCACTATTGTGTGTGCTTTCTTTGGGTAGGGAGGAGTTTTCTGAGAGTATCCAAATAAGGCACACAGCGGATCAGGGGGTAGGTCAACTTGGAACATCTGAGAATAAGCATTGAAAATGCTGGTCCAAACACTTCTAAGGTTACTGCAGGACCAAAACATATGTATAAGATTTGCAGGTTGAGCACTACAGCGAGGGCATGAAGGATCCATATGTGGGAATGTCTTTGCCAGCCTGGCACTGGTCCAGTGAATTCTTAAAATTATTTTAAGTTGTATCAATCAATGCCGGGCACTTGGAGAAGAATAGCTTATTAGGTTAAGTATTGTTTGCCATTTACTGTCTGTTAGTTCAATACCCAGGTCTGTTCCCCAGAGCTTTCTTATATCATCAAGAGAGTGTGGTGTGATGTTATAGATGTTTTGGTAGAGGATAGAAATAAGGCTTTTGCGGAGTGGGGATAATGAAAGGATAACATCAATAACATTTTTAGGGGGTAGCTCAGGAAATGAAGGGTTACTACTTTGGATAAAATGCCTTACTTGAAGGTATCTAAAAAACGAGTTTTATGTAGGTTAAATAACTCAGGGATTTGAGCAGAAGAACCAAATTTATTATCAATATGCAAATCTGAAATTGTCTTTATCCCCTTTGAGTACCAGAGGTTAAAGGAGTTGTCAGTGAGGAAGGGGGGAAAGTTAAAGTTGTTTCTGAGGGGGGAGTATTTGGAAGTGAATTGTAACTTAAAATGTCTTCGAAATTGTAACCAAATTTTAATTGTATGCTGAACTATCGGGGCTGGACAAGATCCATGTAAGAGGAGAAGAGGGAGCACATAGAAAGGAACTCAAGTCATAAGGACAGCAGTGGCGTTCCATCTGAACCCATATGTCAGAGCCACCAAGAGTGTCCTCCCCAAGCCAATGTAGCATACAGGTACATCTCAAAAAATTAGAATATGAAAAAGTTCAATATTTTTCATCACTCATTTCAGAATGTGAAACCCATATATTATACAGATTCATTACAGATAGAGTGAAACATTTCAAACATTTATTGCTTGAAATTTTGGTAGTTCTGAAATGAGTGATAAGAAATATTGAACTTTTTCATGATATTCAAATTTTTTGAGATGTACCCGTAGATTTAATGTACAGGCCCAATAATAAAACATAAAGTTGGGAAGGGCAAGGCCAGCAAGCTCCTCAGTTCTCTGTAAGGCGGACTTTTTGGTTTTGTGTGTTTTACCAAGCCATATAAATGGCAGTATAGTAGTATCCAGTAATTTAAAAAAATGTTTTTTTATAAGAATGGAGATGTTTTGGAAAAGGTAGGACCATCATTTTGATAAGGTTAACTCGACCTGTGACAGATAGGGGAAAGGTTTGCCCATCTTTCCATATCTCCCTTGCATTTACTTAATAGTACACTAACATTTTTAATGAAAAGAGATGAGAATGTGGGGGTGACCTCAACACCGAGATATTTATAAAGCCTTTGCGAGCCACTCTGAAAGGAAAGTTAGAGGTTTGAATTGGAGAAGCTGTTTTGCTGATAGGAAATACCTCACTTTTGTTGAAACTAATCCGGTAACCTGAGAGCCTCCCATATTGGATCAGAAGCTGATGAATGTGTGGAATAGATGTTAGGGGGTTAGTGACATAAAGAAGTATGTCGTCCGCACACAAGGATATTACCCTCCTCGTTGTATTCCCTCAAAGTCTGTTGACTGCCTGAGAGCGATAGCTAAAGGCTCAATGGCCAAAGCGAAGAGTAAAGGGGATAGGCTGCAACCCTGACAAGTGCCTCTGCCCAGGGGGAAATAATCTGACAGTTGCCAATTTGTCATCACAGCTGCCAGGGGTTTAGAGTAAAGAAGCTTCACCCACGAGATGAAATTTTCATCAACTTTAAATTTCCGGAGAGTATAAAATAACTCTTTTTCAGCATCAAGCGTTATCACAAATTCAGGGGAGTCTGGAGAGGAGGAGAAAATAATATTTAAGGGGCGCCTAACATTTGAGCTGGAGTATCTTCCTGGAATAAATCCAGTTTGGTCGGGTGGGATTATTTTAGAAATAACCTTTTCAAGTCTCATAGCTAAGATTTTAGAGAGAACTTTGTAATCAGCATTTAGCAGGGAAATAGGGTGGAATGAGGCACACTGGAGAGGATCCTTCCCGCTTTTTGGAATAAGGGTTATTGCAGCTTGATCCAATGTAGGGGGAAGACAACCGGATGATAGGGACTCATTAAACATTGACTGAAGCAAAGGGCACAGTTTAGAAGCAAATTTTTTTGATAAAATTCGGATGAGTATCCATCTGGTCCAGGAGTTCTACCACTTTTTAGTGATTTAATTGCTTCAAGAATTTCTAACCTTGATATTTCCTGACCTAGAAGAGTATTCTGTTCAGCAGAGACAGAGGGGAAGGTGAGTTTGTCAAAAAAATAGATTAGTTCCGAAGGGTTATCGATGCAATCAGATGTGTATAGTTTAGTATAATATTGTTTAAAGATATTATTTATTCCAGCAGGATCTGTAGTCACCTCCCCATCTGGACTGCAAATTTTCAAATTCAAGCGTGAGGACTGGGTTTGGACAGACGTAGTGTCTCTTTAAATAGGGCTGGAGAAGGAGAGGTTGAATATAGCCTGTCTATATTTGCAATGGATTGTGTAATAGTGTTAAGTTTGAGGTTTCTTTGTTTTTTTGCTCTTGAGGAGTACTCTATTATCTGCCCTCTAAGATAACATTTGAGTGTTTCCCAAAGGGTAGAATGGGAAATTTCTGGGGGGGGGGGGGGGGGTGTTAGTGTTTAAAAAAAAGTCAATTTGAGTGGAGATATGATTCAGAAATCTTTCATCTGCTAAAAGGAGGGGATCCAGCCTCTAGTAGCGAGAGGGACGAAAGCATTTATTTAAGGCTATATGAAATGAAGCAGCTCCATGGTCTGAAACAGTAATGTTATGATATGAACAAGAGCTAATATTTCCCGGTAATCTGTTATCAAGGAGAAAGTAATCAATGCGGGTATATGTATGATGAGTGTTAGAGAAGAATGAGAAAGCTTTTTTACTGTCATATATGAATCTCAGAAACACCTTTCTTAATCATGAAGCCCTTAATCACTTTGGCAGATTTTGTAAAAGATTGAGTGCTGCTTGATGACCTGTCTAATGATGTTCAGGACACAATTAAAATCACCCCCAATTATTAAGTTATAGTTATTATCGCTAGGCATCATAGAGAAAAGTTTGTTAAAGAAGTTATAGTCATCAAAATTTGGGGCGTAGATGTTGACCATAATGACCAGGCTGGCAAAGAGCAAACCAGACACTATCACAAACCTTCCAATTGTATCTGCAATAACCTTTTTCTTTTGAAAAGGAATATTTTTGTGAATGAGGATTGCAGTCCCCCTGGCTTCGGTGTTGAATCGTGAGTGGTATATTTGACCCACCCAACTCTTCTTAAGGCAATTAATATGACTGTTTTTAAGGTGTGTTTCTTGTAGGAAAGCTATATCTAGGTAGGTGTTGTAGGTAAGACAAAATTTTCTGCCTCTCAACCCACTCATTCACTCCCTTAGCATTTAGTGATACAAAATGAACAGTCTGGTCTACTTTACTTGGTAGCGGAGACATCCCTAATCAATCCTTTTAAAATAGTGATAAGGTGGGGGGGGGGGGGGTTAGAAAAAAAGAAAGCAGACGACAACAAAAACCTCCATCTGAGAGAGGGAAGAGATTCTAATTTTACTCTTCTCGTCTACTAACATAACGAACATCTAACTCACTTTGAGCTCTGCTGAATGAATAAGGAACTTCTGAACTTTCATAAGAAAAGAAAAATAAAATACAAAAACAACTCCAACTGTGCAAGAGCACTTTAAGTAAGGAGAGAGTTCGACAACTTAAGGGGGAAGCAGGTGAGTGGCTTCCAGTTTAACTGCTGGGGGAAAGACATGGTAGATAAACTGTTGTGAGTCTATGTTGTTCTCACGGGGATGAGCAGGTGCGCGGGACCGCGCACTCACGTGACAGAGTGATCCAGGTAAATGTAAACAACAAAGTAGAAGTAAGTGAATAGGCCAAACTAAAGTACAACATGCAAAAATGGTGGCGGTGTCTCCCATATTAAATACTGTTTCTGGGTTAAACGCAGTGCAGTAATCAAATGAGAAGCGGTCCATATGAGGTAGAAACCTGGAGCTTATTGCTTTTTAATCGCCGCCATATTACAACAGCTTACAGTCACTCACCACTGTCCCACACAACCTGTAGAATTATGTTCAAAGAGGACAAATTATGTTGGGGAAGGTGGCGGTCGGCTTTGCTGGAGGAAGGAGGAGACCTCTTTAGGCGACGTGAAGATATTTTTCACGCCGTTCTTGGCGAGGATCTGTAGCTTAGCTGGTAAAAACATCCTGTACTCGAAGCCGGCGTTCCGGAGCGCTGGTTTGATGGAGGAGAACGCTGCTCTCCTTTTAGACACTTCAACACTGTAGTCAGGGTAGATATATATCCTGGAGCCTCGGAAGGTTAAGGACCCGGCCTCTCTCGCAAACCTGAGGACCCGCTCCTTCATCTGGTAATGGTGGATCCAAGCGATGAGTGGGCGTGGAGGTTCATCTTGTTTTTTCCTCGGCATGGTGACTCGGTGGGCTCTATCTGGGGTGGTCAGGAAGGCGTCTGCGCCGAACAGCTCCACGAGGAATGTTTCCATGAACGAAGTTGGCTGTTGGCCCTCAGTTCCTTCAGGTATGCCTATAACGCGGATGTTATTTTGCCTCGATCTGTTTTTCAAGTTGTCAACTTTAAGTTTAAGGGCTTCATTTTCTCTGGTGAGGGGGAGGATTCCAGTGTTGAGAGTCTGGTTTCCATGTCGCTGAGATATCTCCATTTGTTGAACAGTAAGGTCATGCCGGTTGATGGTGGCCCGATCAGCAGAGAGCTGGGCAGACAACTTTTCAATAATGCGCGCCTCCATCGAGCTTAGAAGTCTCTCCATGTCTGCGAGTGTTAGCGGTGTGCTGCTAGCCTCCTGCTTAGCATCCCCTGCTGCTAGCATTGCCTTGTGATGGTCCTCTTCGTTGAAGTTTTCATCTGAGTTTTGGTTTTGCTTTCTTGAGGATTTCCCCATGTTGCAGAAAGATGTTACAAATCGCACAGTCAGTTTTTTAGAGTGAAGTATCCCGTATATAAGGATTTCGAGCGAAATGTTTGCAGAGCTCTCCCGGCTTGCGACCTACTCCGCCATTACTCAAACCGGAAACCCCCCAAAAAACACTTTTTTTAAGGCTTTTGAACACATTTTCAGGTCTTCTGGCCTTCCTCCTAGCCCACAAAATGTGATGTTAAGAAAACAACCCATATTTAGCAATCAGTATAAATGTAAACTCATGACCTTCGACAAGCTGTTGAGTCTATGGATATATTGTTATGTAGCTGTATATTTTTATTTGCATACCTGACCTGATTGGTCCACCTGAGCAGACCCCCCTACCACCTGCTGGAGAGATTTTTGTATGAAGAGCAGCCATATTTTTTTCACTCTTAGTAAGAGATCTGTGTTCAGAATGTCAAAGCTCAGAAGCTGTCTCTGTTCAGTTGTTGGCGGTAAACTGCCTCATGTATCTTCACATGTAGTCTACCAGCCTCAGAGGACCAAAGGGCCTAGTGGATTAATGTCATTTTAGAAGGGAATGAACAGCCACAGTCGGCTAAAACCTGTATGTGTGTGCCAGTCACTTCATGGCCGACTGCTGCTTCAACTTCAGTCAGTTCAACACAGGACTTGAACCTAGACTTTTCCTGAATCCAGGCTCAGCACCAACTGTCTGCCACTAATCCTCGGACCATGGAAATGTGAGTATTATAATGCTGTGTGGTGTTTATTTTGCTTATTGCTACGAGCTAATGGTAACAGCAAAGGGAAGTGGAGCAGATAAGAACCCAAGATTTTTATCAGTGTTAAAGTTACTCTGAAAGTTTGCAGTGTAAACTTAGATGTATGAATATTCCTACATTAGTCAAGAGGAGTTTAACAGCTGGAGAAATATTCCTCATAGATGCAGGGTGGAAAAAGTATGTGAACCCCTAGGCTAATTACTTCTCCAAGAGCTAATTGGATCCAACGCTATGAATGGAGAAAAAAGATACAGCACACTAACATTAAAACCTCATCCCAACTGTGAAGTATGGAGGAGGGAGCATGATGATTTTGGGCTGCTTTGATGCCTCAGGGCCTGGACGGATTGCTGTCGTCAACGGAAAAATAAATTCCCAAGTTTATCAAGACATTTTGCAGGAAAACTTATGACCATCTGTCCACCAACTAAAGCTCATCAGAGGATGGGTGATGCAACAGAAGAATGACCTAAAGCATAAAAGTAAATCAACAATGGAATGGCTTCAACAGGAGAAAATACAGCTTCTGGAGTGGCCCAGTCAGGGTCCTGACCTCAACCTGATTGAGATGCTGTGGCATGACCTCAAAAGAGCAATTTACACCAGACATTTCAGGAATATTGCTGAACTGAAACAGTTTTGTACAGAAGAATGGTCCAAAATTCCTCCTGACCATTGTGCAGGTCTGATCTACAACTAGAGGTAACATTTGGTTGAGGGTTATTGCTGACAAAGTAGGGTCAACCAGTTATTAAATCCAAAGGTTCACATACTTTTTCCACCCCGCACTGTGACTGTTTACATAGTGTCAAATGAAAACATGAAAACTTATAATTTCTTTATTAGCTTAAGCAGACTGTGTTTGTCTTGTGATGTGACTTCGATGAAGCTCAGAACATATTTAATGACAGATTTATGCAGAAATCCAAGTAATCCCAAAGGGTTCACATACTTTTTTTGCAATTGTATGTTACATTTCATGGAATTTTTTGTTTTTTGGATTTCAGTACAAAGTGAAATAAACATTTCAGCCACAAAAATGGTAAACATTTATGGCTATAATTTGTTTTTTCATGCTCTAACAAGTTAAACATTTTTCTTTCTTGTGTCTGTGCTGGTCGACCTCAGGCAACATCTGATGGTGAACAGCTGGTTAAAGTCAGCTTCCCAAAATCCAAGAAAGGAGAATACACAGCAAAGCCAGTGAAAGCAGAGCTGACTTTCTGTAAGTTAAACAAGCCATCATTAAAAAAACACAAATTTAAAAACATTGGCAATAAGTATCACATGAAAAGGAAAATATAAATAAAATAAAAAACTTAAATAAAAATGCTTTTGACATGGAATTAAGAATATATAATAAATAAGGACATTGTGTATGTGAATGATGATGAAATAAGGTGTACACAACTACAGTGAGGTGTATTGATTTTAGTGCCATTTCTTTTTTGTAAAAATACGTTTTTGTTTCTTGCATTTCAAATTATGCAGATGCACTGTTGGACCTTGTCTTTGACAAGGTTTTCCAGGACCCTGCTCCATACCTGAAGGAGCTGTAGAAATGACCAGACCCAGAAGACATCTCTGCTCAGTGTAACAGACCTAACAAGGCAGATGTGAGAGCCAGCTACGTGTCAAGGCAGGCAGCACCACCCTGATTTTTCAGCCCAGAAAGTACCAACACCAGCTCACAAAGCAAGCATGAAAATCTCTCACCTTTCCAAGAAATTTGCCGCTTTGAAACCAAAATAGGTGGAGAAATTATTTTTGTGTGTGTGTGTGTGTGTGGGGGGGGGGGGCACCTGAATCCAATAAAAACATTCACTGTATAAGCACGACATTCATAAAAATGATACAGTGAAGTGCCTTGCATCACCTGTGGGACCGGAGGAGATGCTGTTATGTATAGTGTACATGCAGTTCGCTCGTGCAGACCAAAGCTTTCTGTGTGACCTGCAGCAGATGTGTTACATTGTTTCAGACACTGTATGCATCTAATCTAGCTGATTTTTTTTTAATGCAGTCTCTTGGTTAAAAAGCTGCTGCTGTGGTGGGACTGAGAGTCAGACTTTTCAAAGAAGACTTGCTTTTGATAAATCTTTTTAAAAGACAAGAGAAATGGGGGAGATGATACATTTAGCACAATTGTGCCCTCGTTTTTGAAGTTGTGGAACACTCAAATATCAGGAGAGTGTTTTTTATTACCACGTCGGCTTTGATGTGATAGCTGCCCCCCTCCACCTATTAAGTAACTACAGACTCAGGTACGTGCCAGTGATTGTTATATGTTCATTCAAAGATATCACAATTGACATAAAACGAACAATTGATAGATTATTAAAATGAAATGAGCTTAAAAACACAAGACTTCAAAAAAAAACTTCAAAGATCACAGGACTACCACATGATTATAAAAAATGTGCATAAAAAGGTTTGAATGCAGGAAATAAATGATTAAAATCAACAACAATGATAACAGTGTCATCACAGGCTAATATTAATTGACTGTATTTTTGTTGACAGACTATCATTGAAGTATACACACCACAGTTTTTATTTTAGTTATTTTAATTAAAGCTGTGGTCTACGATTTGAAACTGCAGCCTGCCCCCCCTTCCCTCACCTCTCCCCTCCGTGTTCCAAGATCCCACCCCCAGCTCGTGTCGCCTCATATAACAACAAGCTCCCTCCGGCAGAGCTACGAGCGACTAGCATAATATATCAGCAGCAAACTCAATCAAAAACAGCTCAGCTCAACTGAAAGTATCAAACACGACAGACATCCCCCTTGTAACACACAGCAGTAGCCATTTCAGTTGGACCGACGGCAATGCGGGTCTGGCGCCGCCAGAGCGGAGCCGATTGTGGGGGAGGATTTATCTTTCTCGGCCTGTCCTCCCCAGCTCAGCTTACAGTGCTAACGATTAGCGGCTAACAGGCTAACCCGCTCCACTACAAGTCATTAGCCAGGACAGGCACAGACTAACCAGAGTTATTCAGCAGACATCTCCCACTGTAGTAAACAAAGCCATTACCTGATCAACCAGGGGCGAAACGGCCGATGCTGGAGGTCTGACGGCCGGCTGAGGCCATTCGTTAGCCGTTAGCCCACTAACAGGCCTCAACCCGCGGGCAGACCTCCGTTGGGCCCCGCGGGAGAGGGAAACGGCTTCCCGGTTTCGGCGCTAGGCTTTTCCAGCTCCATGATAGTTCAGTAGCTAACGCTGCTAGCTGCTCACCGGAGGTAGAGGGGAGGAGGTGGGACCATGGGCATGATGCTGCGTAGTGAGGGAGACAGGGGATTGGATGGACTCACGGACCAACTCACGGACCAATTGAACCTTACTGCCTTCAAGGTTTGATTGGTCAGCTAGTATGCAGCTTTGCAGCAGATATACTGAATGGATTTTTTTCGTTCTTTTTGGTCTTTATACTGTGTAGATAGGACCATAGGGCCATAACAGCCTTATAAACGGTGTTGTTAAGATGTACAAAGCTTCCAAATCATAGACCATAGCTTTAATGCAATATAATGTGGTATAAAGATAAAGTAACAAAAATATCATAACCCATTACACAGCAATCATGTCAAGTGGTAAAGCAATTAGTTTTAAGATCAGATGTCATTATAAAGACAGTCAGCATATGCTGCTGTCTTAATTGAAGGTTCAAATGTGTTTTTTGGCTCCACACAGATTTTTTTGGTGGGAGTGCCTGGCAAAATGGCTCTTTTGATTGGATAGGTTGAGGATCCCTGCACAAGAAGAATTAAAGTTTGCTGAAAGAGGCATTGTGCCATTTAGCACATTTGCATAATGTTGGCTAACACAGCAGGAGACATAGATACTTTATTGTACATTCTTGTCGTAAGTCTGCTTGTTTTTTTCTCAAAATGCATCAGATTGATGCTTTTAAATAGGAAATAATCAAAATTTTCTCCCTAAAGATTTCCCTTCTTGCATTTTTCCCCTCTGACCTGTTTTCATGCCTGCACAAAGTTTCTGTAGGCCAGGTATCTGTAATGGCTGGACTTGATGAGCAAATTTTGTCAGCACTAAAGGGCTACTTTAATAGGTGTTTTTATGTATATATGTTATTAAATCATATTTAATCTTTATGGTTTTATTTTTTCTGTTTAAAAAATCCTTTTCTTTTTTTCATTTCTTTTTTTACCTTCTTTATGTAGAAATGTCTGCAGTACCAGCTGATACATTTGGTGTTTTTATAGTTAAAAATATTTTCACAATAAAAAGTCTACATGAACTGTTTTGTGTGTTTTTAGTTTTCCATATGTTAAATGTTGTCAATAAGTAAATAACAAGAAAGATAAACTGTAAAGAAAATATAAGATGGAGGAAACAGTGATGTAATTTCAATCCTTACTATTTTGTGTAACAACAATAGGTGCATTTATGTCAGAATACTTCTGCATTATTCCTCTTAGATATAATGGCTCATAGTCTATTATTATCTAGTATAGTGTTCATTTTGCAGTGAGAAAACACATTCAAGCATAGAGGTCCAAGTCTAGGATGGTTCACCATGCAGGATGGTGAGTCAGGGAGTTCCTGTAGTCTTCCTCTTACTTGGTTAATTAAAACAGGTAAGTGAGTAATATTGGTCAGAGGGGGTAATGTACAAAATTGTTATTTTGCACTCAGTTTTCATAAAACCTTTTGCATCTCCATGCAACAAGTATTTTCAGGACCTAAGCATTTTTGCACAACTGCCACAGCAGCACCTATGTAGGACAAGATTAAAAACAAGATGTTCAGTAGAATTTTTATTCAAAGGAAATGAACTAGTTATGCGATCATGATGTCTTGTTTTGTTTCAGACAATATAATGCCAATATACACAGGGCTGTGTAATAATATATAACATTGCAAGTAAAGAGATGCTGTTTTTTATATTTTATTTTATTTAATGTTTATTTGACAGGGACGATACATACAACATTGCCACAATGGGAAAATGTGAACATATATATGAAGTCTAGCTTCAGCTAATTTGCAGTCTTTTTCCCTGGTCAGGATTTACAGTACAATGAATTATACAGAATACGGATACAATTTTACAAATAGAGTAATACAGTGAATACAGTCAATAAATACCATAAATAAATAGACACAGTTGTAGTGAATTGGAACTAAAACACAAGTTACATTTAACATCAAAGATTATTAAAATAGTTTACTGATAGTTACTTGTGAGAAATTAATGTTCACATTTCTGCTGCTGTTTAGGGCACTGTTTAACTTCTACACTGAACTTTTTAAGTTCTGTTTGATATTTCATTTCAGATGGTAAGGTGTATGCCTTGCACTGAGAGGAATGACTGCCCAAATGTTGTCCTGCACCTTTGGATTTTACAGTTCTGTTGTGTTTTGTTCCTTGTTATTGTCCTACAGCTGTCGGTCTTTGTAAAGTTCTGGGACATCACTTGTGGAGCCAGTCCATTTAAGCACTTGAAAACAACTTTCAGAAAAGATAATTTTATAAAGTTAGAAAAGTTCAGCAAATTAAATTTCTCAATAATTTTGCAGTTTAAGATTTAAGATTTTCAAAGCTTGTTTATAAAGTGAAAATAAAGGTTTTGTAGTTGAGTCCGTGGCCTGGCCCCAGGCAGTGATGCAATAGGTTTAAGCAGCTACTGTGTGGCATGTATAAAATAAGGTTCACAGAACTAATAACTATTTAACTACATTATAGATAACTAATGTCATTTCTGTAAAACAGACTGTTGCTCTGATTGGCCCTCAAGAACTCAGGTGTTATTTGGGGCTCGGGCTTTGCAACGATCCACATGTGTTCTCCCGTTCGTTTTTTTCTTTTTCTTCATCTTCCATCCAGTTTTTTGATTCGCTACTTGTCCTGGGGCTTCGAGAAAACCCCCACAAATTACATATCAAAGTGCGCGACTCGGTCCCGATCGGTGTACTATGTCGTTTATCGCTATTTCGCGAAAATAAAAGTTATCAAGTTTTTCAAACCACTACTGCTTCACCATACTTTCACCAAGGGGGATCATTCAAGCTTGAAAACGTAGCCGTTCTTCTCCTCTCTTCAGGAATGTATTCGGTATGACGATGGTGTGGCGGCTTTTCCATGGATAGCTGCCCTTCTTCATGCAGGGAAGACCTGCGTTCCTGACACGCTCCATAAAAGACTAGCTGCTTTTCTGTTTGTCACAGATGTATTGATCTTACAAAACTACATCCATCATGACTAAAACTCAACCTATAATTGACTCATAGCAACGAAATACTAACAAAAAAGGGGGTAAAAGCGGTCCAAAAACAGTATAGCTCTCCCCACACCTGACACTCGCTCTGCTATATCTTTTTCTAGGAGGAAGAGGGTTGCTACATAAAACATGTTCTGACTTAAACTTAAATGTAATTTCATTAATCATCTGAGGATACAACAAAATATTTATAATAACAATAATTAAACAAAGCAAGTTTAATGGCTCTAATATACCAGCCCCTAATTAATTATTATATAACAATTAACCAAATAATAACATTAATAGAGCCATTTCATTCATGCAGGACTTTTGTCTCTGCCAATCAGATTAATTTTGTTTTGTTATCTGGTGAGAGTGCACTCATTTGATTCAGTTAATATTCTATTCTTCAAGCAAACAACCCCTTACATGGTTTGACAGTCCACAAAGTCCCCTTTATCTACAGCCCTCTTCATCTACATCTATCTTTATTTACAGTCAGAAGTGGCCCAGAGGAAAGGGAAGATGCAAATTCAGTCTGATGCTTCCTTAAGCAGACAGAGCTCAGTGATGGGTCTTTGGATGATGCTGGTCTTTGTCTTCACTAGAACACTCTGAATCAGTCCTTTTGATCCTGGAAGAGTTTGAACCACTCGTCCTAGGAGCTAGGTGTTTCTTGGTGCATTGTCATCAACTATGATCACAAGATCTCCAGGTGCGAAGTTCCCTTTTTATGTCATTCCATTTGTGCCGTTCCTGTACCAGTGGAATGTATTCTCTCGTCCATCTTCTCCAGAACAGGTCTGCACTATACTGCACCTGTATCCATCTTTTCCTTGAGTAGATGTCTTTTTTTCTCAAAGAGCCCAGGGGGCATAACAGGATTTGATTTTAAGAGGAGCAGATGATTAGGAGTCAGGGGCTCGAGGTCATTTGGGTTCCTGGTTACAGTCGTAATTGGTCTATCATTTATACTTACCTCTACTTCGCACAAAGCTGTATGTAGACCTTCATCATCCAGAGTCTGCTCCTTTAAGACAGAGTAGAGAATCTTTTTCACCAGTCTAATGAGCCTTTCCCATACACCTCCATGATGAGCTCCTGAGGAGTAAGTCCCTTGATCTGATCTGATGCTTCTCACTGAGCCTCGATGACAGATTAACCTACGAATAGCATTTATGCATGCATCTGTATCCAGTTGACTGGCAACCTCCAGGTGAACAGCATGGCTTACAAGGCAAGTAAAGATCACTCCCCATCTCTTGACTAGAGCACGGCCACGCCTCACCTCCACAGGTCCAAAGTAGTCCACTCCAACATGAGTGAAGGGTGGGAGAGCTGGTGTAACTCTCTGTAGAGGGAGATCAGCCATTTTTTGTTCACCAGCTCTTGCCTGTTGCCGTCGCAATACACACTGATGTTGATAATTCTCCTTGCCATAGAGTTGGCACCAGACAATCCTATAGCGCCAGTGAAGTTTGGAGAGCATGTGACCTCGTCCAGAGTGGCCCACTTGTCTGTGAATGTGGCTCAATATTACCTTTGACACATAAGAATGTTTAGGTAGGATCATTGGGTGTTTTTTCTCTGTTGGCATAGCCATTCTCCTTGTCCTTCCTCCCACTCTCAGGACATCAGCATCAGCATCAATTACAGGGTCCAGTTTGTACAGGGAGCTTCCTCTTTTGACTTGTTTTCCTTGCTTGAGAGAGGCCAATTCCTCTTTTACGTGACTTATCTGTTCATAGCAAATAATGGCCTTTTCTGCCTTTTCAGTATCCTCCACCGAAAGATCTGTGCCTTTGACTGAGATTTTAGGAAGGTTCTGATCTTTTTTTTTTTTAAATGTATATTTTTGGGCATTTTGTGCCTTTATTGATAGGAGAAAGACAGTGGATAGGCTTGTGAAAGGGGGAGAGAGAGCAGGGGAAGACACTCTGCAAACTGGTCACAGGCGGGATTCGAACCTGGACCGGCAGAAGCATGTACATGGGGTGCTAACCACTACGCCAAACCAGCACCCCAAGGTTCTGATCTTTAAGTGATTTTCCTTTGTCCTTTTTAATCATCTGCAGAAGAAGATTCTTTAGTTTAATCATCCAGGATACAGCTCTTTTCAGATTGTTCCATGATGAATAGTACTCGATCAGCTTGCTTGTTGGAGTTCTTTCTGTAGGTTTGGTGACAGTGCTACTGACAGTAGCTTCCTTTCTCACCTCTGGATCATCTGGAGGTATTGAGTCAAGCTCTTGAGGATTTCTTGGCCATTCTATTACAGTTTTTTCCAGAAATTTTGGTCCATGAAGCCATGTCTTAGAACTGAGAAAGGGTTCAATTCTCAGTCCTCGAGACGCATCATCAGCCGGGTTGTGTTTCGAGTCTATAAATCTCCACTGACTCACTTTTGAAAAGTTTTGGATCACTGAAATCCTATTAGCCACAAATGTGCGAAATCTTCTTGTTTTATTTCTAAGATATTTCAGGACAGACTGGCTGTCAGTCCAGAAAATGGATTCTTGGAGCTGGAGCTTCAGTTCTGATTGGAGCATTCTATCTATTCTGAAGTCAGTGTGGCAGCAGTGAGTTCCAGTCTTGGAATAGTCATTGTCTTAAGTGGAATGACTCTCGATTTCCCCATTACAACTGTCACATGTACTTCTTCAGAGTAATTTGTTAGCCTTAAATAACTTGCAGTTCCATAGCCTTGTTTGCTTCACAGAAGTTGTGTAGTTGTGCATATTTTACTTGGCCAAAGTTTTTCGGTTTCATACACCTGTTAATTTTAAATTTGTCCAGTTTATCCAGCTCCTATAGCCACTGTTGCCATGGCTTCAGCAGGTCCACAGGAATCACTTCATCCCATCCATACTTTGCCTTACAGTGTTCTTGGAGGATTTGTTTGGCTTTTAAAATGAAAGGGGCCAGAAAACCAAGGGGGTCATAACAAGGGCATTTATGTTCCTTCTGGTGGGTGATTTGTTGTTGACTGTGACATGAAAGTTGAATACATCATTTTCGATGTCCCATTACAGTCTTGATGCTCTGTCACTGGGCAGTTTCTCCCTGTCCAGATCAAAGTCCTTCATTTGTTTTGCTCTATCATTTTCAGGGATGGATGCCAATACAGTACGACTATTACTAACCCATTTGGTCAGCTTGAATCCTCCAAGTGAACACATTTCCTTGAGGTTTTTAACAAGGCTCACTGCTTGCTTCTGTTTTGGAACTGACTTTAAGCAATCATCAAACATAGAAATTGGCCTTTATTGTATTAGACACTTCCCTATCAAATTTATCACCGTTATCTTCTGCAATTTTTTGAAGTGCATAGTTTGCACATGTTGGAAAAGAGACAGCACCAAATTAGAGCTGAAACGATTCCTTGAATAATCGCGACTATTCGATTACAAATTATCCTTGAGGCAAATTGTGTGCCTTGAAGCCTCGTTTAATATATAATTATACATATAAAATGTGTATCTGGACTACTATACAGTACACAGTGTTTGACACGGATGGTCATTTCTGTGGCACAATGCGCCTGCTCGCTCCGCTGCTGCACGGCTTGTACAATCATGAATTAAGAGAAAAGAAAGGGACAGAAAGGAGAGAGTCCGCAGAAGAAATGGCAGAGAGTGTCCCAAGTGTGTGGTCACTACAAGAAGGGACGAAAAGGAAACACAGTGCAGTGTGTCTGATGTCAAACCGAGTTAGCTTAGCACGTAGCTTAGCATGATAGCACATTGTCACTTCTGCAGCACGTCAACAGTAAACATCTGGTCTGTCCGTCCTCAGAGCGACACAACAGGATGACACTTATGATACATCAACAGAAGCAGCTAATGTGATCAATAACTAAGATATGGGCTAGTAAATAACCTACTTTGATTATGGCTTCATGTAAAGGCTGGTTCAGAACGTAAATCAATGCGGAGGCTACTTGCCCAGAATGATGTGTATTTTGTTCACATACTTTTCACATCCAGTAACTTTACATTTAATTGATTGCAGAGCGTAGAACAGGAAACACTGACAGTGAGTAGAGGAAGCAGGTTTTGGGAATGCTTTCATATGTTATAGAAATTTACATTAGCTAGTTTAATTATCTTAGTATCGAAGTATGATATTATTTGGTCCTAGAAATAAAGTAAGCAAAATAAGATCATCAATATGGTACAGTTGTAAAGGCAAAAAGTCAGCAAAAAGAGACAAGCATGAATACAAATGAAATAAAAATAACCAAACTTAAAAAAAATACTCAATAAAGCAAGATATGGCCCAGAATAAAAATATAAGTATAGATTTTGATTTTGAGATCCCATTTATGCTCAGAATGTTCAAAATAAGCAAAATAAGTTGTTAATTTAAGTGACCTGGCTTTTCTGTTTTGTGTGTTACTAATAATAATAATGTGTTGTGATTCAATGTGGAAAAAAAAAAAAAATAGTGGTGAGTGCAATGTAACAGTTATCTGATTACTTGATTAATCGGCAAAAATTTGATAGAGTAATCGATTACAAAAAGAATCGATAGCTGCAGCCCTACACAAAATATATGAACTGTCATCCGGTATTCCTCCAAATTTTTGTCTGTGTTTTCCTCTGGCCACCATAGGAATCTGAGAAAGTTCCTGTCCTCTTCATTTACCCTCGCTTGGTGAAACATACTCGCAATATCAGCCATAACTGCGACTGGCTCCTTCCTGAATCTGAGTAGAACACCGATAAGAGAATTCATTAAGTCCGGACCCTGTAGGAGTACTTTGTTGAGTGACGCACCTTCAAAGGTTGATGCACAATCAAATACCACACAAAGTGTTTTTTTGCGTTTATGATACACCGGCGTATGTACCACACTCTACCCTTCTCTGTTGCTGAATCCTCTGGTGATACCTTCTCAGCATAACTATTGCTAATGATGTCACTCATGAAATCTCTGTACTCATTGTTATAGACCTGATCCTTTTTAAGTTTCCTTTTGAGCTGTAGCGGTTGTGTGTGCGTCGGTGGCGCAGTTGGATAGTGCGCTTGGTCAGTGATCAGGAGGTTGCAGGTTCAAGCCCAGCTCCAGTCGACACATCGCGATGTGTCCATTTACCATTTACCATTTGATAGTTATTTGGCATGTTGGTGTTTCTATCACAAAAAGGTAAAGGTAAGTAATAGTGGTTGCCTTTGAGAACAACAGAACTTGAGGCTATCTGCATGAATTGTCGGCTGACATCTCCACTTTCTCCTCATAGTCTTTCTCGGGGAAGTCATGTGTTTATATTGTCCTTCCAGGAGCCTTTCAATGTGTACAATGGGGATTCGCTTTACAGATGCCACTGTGCCTTCCTCTTCCATAGCAGAAGAAACATTGAGTGGACCATGAACCACCCATCCTAGCAGTGTTCTTACTGCATATGGTCCATTCCCTTGGCTATTAATGACTCTCCATGGTTCCATGGCCTTTGGTACATTCACACCAATCAGAAGATCCACATCAGCATCTACCTTCTTTACCTTGAGCTCCTGCAGGTACGGCCGTTTGTTTGTTTGTCTGTGAGAATGTTTCTCCTTGTCACAGGAATCTTGTCTTGAGTATACAGTTTTGGCAGTGTCAGGTAGTTATCCTCTTTTATATGACCAACCTCTAGACCAGTCAGCTCATAGCTTTTAACGGTTTTCTCTGTTCCCATAAATTTGCAAAAGAACTTCAGTTCTGCAGCCTCTAACACTGAACTTCCTTCTGAGGTTCTCTGAACAGAATGTGTCAGTGCTACCTGGATCTAGGAAAGCATAGGTAAGTACACTTTTATTTCCATTGCAAACTTTAACCCATACCGTAACTATAGTAAGTATACAGTCTTTACCAGCCCCAGTCCCTTTTCCCTCTCCAAGTGACACAAGTGCACTGCTGATCAAGGTTTCCTCAGTTGTAGCTGCTAAAACTGCTCAGCTCTGCCTTGTAAGGGTTTGTTCCAATTTTGGGAGATCTCATTAGGTGCAGAATAGAGGGGTGTTTGGCTTGACATTTCTGACATTTCATTCTTCTTTTACAGTTTTTGCTCAAATGTCCCACTTTTAAGCATCCAAAGCACAATCCTTTGTCTCTGAGGAACTCAATTTTAGTTTCGTGGGATTGTTCACGTATCTTCTGACTTTCTGCCAAAGTGTGTTTTCCAGCACAAAAGGTACATGAGGTGTCTGTGGGGGCACTGGGCTTCAGGTTGACTTTTATTGGCAATTTCTCGTGTGTGTGTGTGTCGTTCTTTGCTGTCAGACACCATTGCCACTTGCGGTTGCAAAGCTGCTTCCTTTGCTTTCAAATCTGTTTGCTTTTGGATCTGAGATGGTTTTGGTTTTTAAAGTCTTCATATGCATGACAGGATCCTGGATGTCACCAAAGACAGGGTCTTGTAATATGTTAACTTGCCTCAATGAAAGCCACAAGACCCTGCAGTCTTGCTCTTGAGTTTCTTTGTTCCAAAATGTCACATGCTGCAGTTCTCCACCTTTCCCTTAGTTTATAAGAAAGTTTTGACACAGTGAACTTTAAGTTGGATGTTAGGTCAAGCTCCTCCGTGTCCTCCAGACCTCTCATGGCAGTTCAACAACCTCTTAAGAAAAGTGCATAACTTTGCAGTGCCGTTCCATCCTCTGTATTTATGTGGTTCCAAGCCAGAGCTTTTGGCATTTAAGTATTTGCAATCTTAATATCATTATCAAAATGCACCTTCAATAGTCTCTTTTCCTCTTTAAAGCCTGGTTCAGCATCCATGTGAAGACAACTTCTAACCAACTCCCGGCCTGTAGTATATTGCTCCAGGTAATATAAAATATCCTGCTAACTAAGGCTGCAGCTATCGATTCTTTTTGTAATCGATTACTCTATCAAATTTTTGCTGATTAATCGAGTAATCGGATAACGGTTACATTGCGCTCACTGCTTTTTTTTTTTTTTCATTGAATCACTACACGTTATTATTATTAGTAACACACAAAACAGAAAAGCCAGGTCACTTAAATTAACATCTTATTTTGCTTATTTTGAACATTCTGAGCATAAATGGGATCTCAAAATAATACCATACTTAGATACTAAGATAATTTAACTAGCTAATGTAAATTTCTATAACATATGAAAGCATTCCCAAAACCTGCTTCCTCTACTCATTGTCAGTGTTTCCTGTTCTACTCTCTGCAATCAAATTAAATGTAAAGTTATTGGATGTGAAAAGTATGTGAACAAAATATACGTCATTCTGGGCAAGTAGCCTCCGCATTGATTTACGTTCTGATGAAAATTCCCGGCAGCCGCCCAAGCCCCAAGTACGATTTCCGCGGAAATTGTCTAGTTTACATTTCACAACGCCAATGAAGTCCCCCTTCCTCCCTCCTAGTTCACTATCAGTAGCAGAATCAATAATAACTGTCTGGTTTTATTTAAACTCAAAAACTGGTTTAATTTGAACTCAGAAACAATAAAGAGAGATGGTCATAGAGATGGTGTATAGCTCATCTGAGCCCCAAAGGTTTTTTTAGTAAGTCTTCCAATCAGTTGTCTGATTTGTTTATGAGATCAACCACAGAATTGATTTGAGTCTTATCTATCCACATGCTTTCTGTAGATATAGATTCAAGTGGACAAAGTTGTTGATACCTTTCTGTTAAAGAAAGAATAACTCACAATGGTCACTAAAATCACGTAAAACTGACAAAAGTAATATTTTTTTGAAAATTAACTAATGAAAATCAGACATTACTTTTGAACTGTGGTCCAACAGAATCATTTTAAAACACACAAAAAACTGGGCTGGACAGAAATGATGTTAACCTTAACTTGATATTTAGTTGTTCAACATTTTGGGGCAACCATTGCATCAGTGAGACTTCTGCACCTGTTGAAAGGTAATTTAGCCCACCCGTCATGATCAAACTGCTCCAGCTGTCTCAGGTTTAAAGGGTGTCTTCTCCAGACTGCATGTTTCAGCTCTTTTCACAAATGTTCAAATAGGATTTAGATCAGGGATCATAGAAGGCCACTTCAGAATAGTCCAATGTTTAGTTCTGAGCCCTTGTTGGGTGTTCTTAGTGGGGATGGGAATTTCGACTAATTTCCCCACCGACTAGTCTCAAATTTTATTTGCGACTAGTCGACTAGTCTATTAGCAAGAAAACTCGCAATTTAATACACATATTAAGTTAAAAGTTTAAAAGTTTAACATGCAAATGTGTATTTAGGAACTATTTTAGCCCAAACATTCAGGACAAACTGTTAATTTAAATTCTATTGCTGTAACAACAACTGACTGAATAAAGTTGAACAATTTAAAGAGAAATACATTTCTGATACGTTTGCCAATGCAATGCATGGCATTTATTATAAATACTGCTTTGGTATGAAACTTGGATGCAGCAGAATGACAATTCCAAACGTACAACATCGTAGCCTAGAATAGAATTTCCCTGAAATCTCTGGCACTTAAGACTAGTGCACGATTCAAGAAACTTTCATTTCTTAAGAATATTTAACTGTAATTGGAAGGTCAGGATATTTTAAATAAAATAAATTGAACAAAAAATATTGTAAATTTAACAAAAAAAAGAAAAAAGCAATGAAAATGAAATGGCCTATCTTTTAGCAAAATTGCATATAAATAAAAATAATTATACTAGTCAAAAACAAAAAAAATTGACCCTGTCTCTGTAAAAAAAAAAAAAAACCTCACACAACAATAAAAACTCTGGCCTAAATGAAATGGAGTTTATACAGTTCAGGAATTGTGACATGTACTTTCTCCCAGTCAATTCGTACTATCTGTCAAACGTTTGTAACTGCTGACTTTTCAGCCATATTGAAGGGCTGCACTTCTTTTGCAATGTAGCGAACGACACTGTCTGTGAGCGCTTCATTTTGGGCTTTTATCTATATGTTCTTTGCCGACCAAACACCTCAATAAGTGTTGACTGTCAGGACGAAGGCTCTACTGCACCTGCACATCTTCGTCGACACTACTTTCAAACAAATGAGACATATCAGCTTGTAGGTGTTCATGAGCTCACACCTTGTTCATTCTGTTTAAAACCATCTCATTCTCACACTGGGGCAGCCGGCTTAAGAACCGTATCTTTTGTGCCATCATTCATATTAGCGTTTGTTTCCTCGTAACTCCTCAGGACGCTCACTTCAGCTCTCTCCGTGTGTCCGCGCAAGCGGCCCCGTCTTCACCCCAAAGATCGCATGTTTGACAGATGCTCACTCGGCTATAAATCCGCTAAATCCGCTATAGAACCGATGCACCCAGGTGTTAAGAAAGATAGACGTAGTGAGGCATCTTGTCATTCAGCCTCTTTGGTAGTAAAAGAGGAGGAAAACAAACATGCAGGCTACTGCAGGTGGCATTTCTCGCCAGACAAGTGACAGTGTTCAGTTAGTAGCAGAGGCAGAGGAATGTTTTTTTTAATACAGGACAATTACGGGAAAATATTAATACAGAGGACGGCGGGAAAGAGGGGTAAAATACGGTAGTTTCCCGGCCAAAACGGGAGACTTGACAGCTATGCGCAGAGGCGTGAAGAACAAGATGCATGATGCTTAATGTAGCGTTTAACCGACTAGTAAAATACTAAACGATTAATAAATAAGTAGGCGGTTAAACGATTAAACGACTAGTCGCGCACATCCCTAGTTCTTAGCAGTGTGTTTTAGGTCATTATCTTGTTGGAGGGCCCCTGACCTGTGGCTGAGACCAAGTTTTCTGACTCTGAGCAGCACATTTTGCTCCAGAATGCCTTGATAGTCATGAGATTTCATCGTACCCTGCACAGATTCAAGACACCCTGTGCCAGATGCAGCAAACCAGCCAAAGAATATACAGTTGCATGAAAAAGTATGTGAACCCTTTGAGATTACTTGGATTTCTGCTTAAATTGGTCATAAAATATGTACTGATCTTCGTCTAAGTCACATCACTAGACAAACACAGTTGGCTTAAACTAATACTGCACAAAAATGACAAGTTTTCATGTTTTTATTCAACGCAATATGCAAACAGTCACAGTGCAGGGTGGAAAAATTATGTGAACCCTTAGGCTTATTACTTCTCCAAGAGCTAATTGGAGCCAAGAGTCAGCCAACCTTCAGTCCAATCAATGTGATTAGATACAGAGGTGGGTAGTAACGAGTTACATTTACTCTGTTACATTTACTTGAGTAGTTTTTTTGATAAATTGTACTTTTATGAGTAAATTTAATGAACAATACTTTTTACTTTTACTTGAGTATATTTGTGGAAATGTAACGCAACTCTTACTTCTTTACATTACACTTCACAGCTTGTTACTTCTCTTGTTATCCAAGTGATAACGCATATACTTTTTTTTTTTTGGTAGATACACATGAAAAGATCATGGCTCCACTGCAAGGACCTTGAAAGTCAACTACTGTTGAATCTCAACAGTCACTTCACTAAATGAACATGCAGAAAAATCATTTTTATTGAACACACACACATACATTCTGTCTGTCTTTCTCTCTCTCTCTCTGTCTGTCAGCTCTGTCTGTCTGTGTCTCTGTGTGTGTCTCTCTCTCTATCTGTCTTTCTCTCTGAGTGTCTGCTTTCTCTGTCTGTCTCTCTCTTATTTGGACACAGACACCTGTTATACTTAAAGACTGCCTTGTTCTAAATATAATCTACCTGGTTAGCCCTGACGTGCCATTTGGAGGGCAGGTTAAAGGTTAATGTATCTTTTCACTGCAAGTTTGCAGAGTTGTTACCTTTGTTTTGGTTTTATGTTGTGGAAAAACTGCTGTTGAAGAAGGTTTAAAAATTGGTAAACCTTAAGTTACATGTTTAGTTACAGTCATTCAGTATGTCTAATATTTTTAGGTTAAACCTCAAGGACAGTCTTAAAGACTATTTTGCAAAGAAAATGCTTGAAACCTGCAACCTGCAAGAACATGTGTCTTGTGATATAATTTTTTTTTCATATAAAGATTTAATTTGTCATTTTAGTTAAAGAGGTTTACCTGAATATACACTTTATTAAATTTACCTTTATATTGTATGTCTGATTGAATTCATGCACAGAAGACAAATAAATCAGATGTTTCTGTTACTCACTACTTGAGTAGTTTTTTCACCAAGTACTTTTTTACTCTAACTCAAGTAATTTTTTAGATGACTACTTTTTACTTCTACTTGAGTCATATTTTTCTAAAGTAACATTACTCTTACTTGAGTACAAATTTTGGCTACTCTACCCACCTCTGATTAGATAGGAGGTGTTGGTTAAAGCTGCCCTGCCCTATAAAAAACACACACCAGTTGTGAATTTGCTGTTCTCAAGAGGCATTGTCTGATCTCCATATCCATGATCGATACATCTACAGCATCTATTTTTTATTACCACATAGTCATGAAAGTCCCTCTTGAAAATGGAATGTCACATCTCAACATACTTGCCAACCTTGAGACCTCAGAATCAGGGATATTTTCAAGGGGGGGGGGGGTCATACAAACAAAACAAGAACAATGAAGTACTTGAATTTCACAGAGTTCATTTATTGGACAAAGAAAATAACAGTCCACAGTAACAAAGTAAAGTCACATAGCAAATTTAATAGCTGTCCACAGTACCCATGCAAAAGATGGTAAATAAAAAAATGTTTTAATTTAATAAATAAATAAAACCAAAAAAAGGCATACATTGCATAGATTGGTGGTTAATCTATGCAAAGTATGCTCAATAAATAAAAATACGAACAAAAAAGGCATACATTGTACATACAAAATGTGCACGTAGCATATCCCGTCCCCTTTGCGCTGTCCCGGATAAACGGGAATTCTCTTTTCCACTCATTCTGGAATTAACACGAGTACTTTCTCTTCTTACTCATTTCTTCTTCTGCTTCTTCTTCTTCTTCTGTTCTGTTTGCTGCGCTTGACTTCGAGCCGAGGTGTAACCGTTATTAATGTCCGGCCGGAAACGGCGCCCAGTCAGAAGCATAAGACTGTAAAAAACATGGATGCCATGACACTGGGCTCAAATTGAAGCTTCCACGAAAACTGCTCCCCCTGGTGACTAGCTGCAGTGTAGGTCAAATCTCCGTCTCTCCCATTCATCTGGACGGGCCGAAGTGAAACTTCAAAAAATTAATACACTTCGTAGAAATATTTCTCCCATCCGTATGCTGTGGTGATATGAAAGTATTATTGGGCTGCGTGTTTTCCAAGCTCTCTTTTTTCTGAAAAGTTTCTTTTTTATTAGTTATTAGAGTTTAAAAATAACCGCGGTTTACGGCAGCTTCACAATGATTGTGTACGGCGTATGCTGGGGAGTGTTGCGACCGTTTACGACAGCTGCGTCCAGATTATGGCCCAAATTCTCTGCTGGCTGCACAATGGCGGCGCCCTGACGGGGGATATTCTGGCTTCGAATCCGTTACATGGTAGAAGGCGGAGCCACGCTATCCAGTTCTTATAATACATCCATGGTCAGAAGAGAAGGATGGTGTAGCAATATTGTTGTCCGGGTGGAAAATCGGGAGAAATTCGAGAGAATTGTGGGCCCGGGAGATTTTCGGGAGGGGCACTTAAATTCGGAACTATCCCGGGAAAATTGGGAGGGTTGGCAACCTTGCATCTCAAGAGGCCTTTAACACATTTATATTTAATGGAGACAGATATGGTTGGGATGCACTTGTGGTCTGGGCACCCATGAGTTCGTCACTACCATAAATTCTTATTTTCAGTAAGAATATCATTGCTTATACTTCTATGAAATGATCACCACTACCATTCAGACATGAGGACCCTCCTGAAAATGAGATGTAGCATCTCAAGAGGCTAACCTCTAATAAATCAGAAGACAGGTCGATGGTTCATGGACCTATCCCTAACTTTAGTTCTTACTTTAGTCCACTTGTCTCCTCTTACTTCCGTTCCTTTGCCCTCACACCCGACACAGCATCGTGTGGATTTGCTGTTCATCATGAGACTGGGATCCACATTCAAGATTTCCTGCTGCTTAACAGAAGGTTTTTTCTTGCCGCCATGATGGAAGGATCCATGATTGGCTATATGGATTCATGTTGGGTGTTGGATGTATATATTTGTATATATATATATGTATATGTGTATTTTATATGTATGTATCTATGCATATATGTGTATCCACAAAATGAAGAGCTTTATGCTCTATTGTAAAGTGCCTTGAGATAACACTTGTTATGAATTGGCGCTATACAAATAAAGATTGATTGATTGATTGGTTGATGTGAACCATGCCTTGCACAGAAGTGCTCTCAGAAGATCTACAATCAAGAATTGTTGACTCACATGAAGCTGGAAAGGGTTACAAAAGTATCTCTAAAAGTCTTTATGTCCATGTGACCACGGTAAGACAGACTGTCAATCAGTCAATCAAACCTTATTTATATAGCAATTTCCTACAACATATGTAACTCAAAGTGCTTACTGTCTACAATGGAGAAAGTTCAGCACTGTTGCTACTCTGCCAAGGTGTGGTTGTCCTGTAAAGATGACTATGAGAGCACAGCGCAGAATGCTCAATGTGGTGATAAAGAATCCTAGAGTGTCAGCTGAAGACTTATAGAAATGCCTGGCACATACTACCTTTATTTTGACAAGTCTACAATACGTAAAACATTACACAAGAATGGATTTTATAGGAGGACACCACCAAGGAAGCCATTGCTGTCCAAAAAAATATTGCTGCACGTTTGAAGTTTGCAAAAGAGCACTTGGATGTTCCACAGCACTACTGGCAAAATACTCTGTGGACAGATGACACCAAAGTTGAGTTGTTTGGAAGGAACACACAACGCTATGTGTGGAGACAAAAAGGCACAGCACACCAACATTAAAACCTCATCCCAACAGTGAATTATGGAGGAGGGAGCATTATGGTTTTGGGCTGCTTTGCTGCCTCAGGGCCTGGATGGATTGCTGTCATCGACGGAAAAATGAATTCCCAAGTTTATCAAGACATTTTGCAGGAAAACTTATGACCATCTGTCCACCAACTAAAGTTCAGCAGAGGATGGGTGATGCAACAGGACAACAACCCAAAGCTTAGAAGTAAATCAACAATGGAATGGCTTCAACAGAAGTGAATCCGGCTTCTGGAGTGGCCCAGTCAGAGTCCTGACCTCAAGCCGATTTAGATGCAATGGCATGACCGAGCAATTCACACCAGACATTTCAGGAATATTGCTGAACTGAAACAGTTTTGCACAGACGAATGGTCCACAATTCTTCCTGACCATTCTGCAAGTCTGATCTACAACTCCAGGAAACATTTGGTTGAGGTTATTGCTGCCAAAGTAGGGTCAACCAGTTATTAAATCCAAAGGCTCACATACTTTTTCCACCCTGCACTGTGACTGTTTGCATATTGTGTCCAATAAAAACATGATAACTTGTAATTTATTGTGTGGTGTTCGTTTAAGCAGATCGTGTTTGTCGAGTGATTTGACTTAGATGAAGATCAAAACTCGTTTTATGACCAATTTAAGCAGAAATCCAGGTAATCCAAAAGGGTTCACATACTTTTTCTTGCAACTGTAACTGAGCCTCCTCCATGTTTCACAGTAGGTACAGTGTTCTTTTCTATGTATGCTTCATTTTTGCAACTGTGAACACAGAGCTGATATGAATTGCCAAAAACTCCAGTTATGATTTGCTTTCAACAGTGATGTCCTCCATTAAGTCCATTTTGGTTGAAATTATGAGGGATGGTGCGATCTGATAATGATATACAGTACCTTGACCTTGAAGTGCACCTGTAATCTATTTGGTAGTTGTTCTTGGGGTCTTTGGTTACCATTTGTATCATCCATCCCTTAATTTCTCCTCCATTTTCCTCCAGCAGCCTAATCCAAGGAGTTTGCTACAGTTCTGTGGACTTTAAACTTCTGAATAATAATAATATTAATAATATTAATAATAATAATATTAATAATATTAATAATAATAATAATAATAATAATAATGGACCTAAGCAGGAGATTTGTCAGCAGACTATCTATCTATCTATCTATCTATCTATCTATCTATCTATCTATCTATCTATCTATCTCTCTATCTCTCTATCTATCTCTCTATCTATCTATCTCTCTGTCTGTCTGTCTGTCTGTCTGTCTGTCTGTCTGTCTGTCTGTCGTTATGTTGTGGCCTTTTGCTTGGCCACCCCTTTTGTATAGATTGTTTTAAGAAGTTTGAAACAAACTGATTTCAGAGTGCTGTTATCATAGATATAGCTATCATATGTTAACCAGTTGTGGACCAAACCTCAATACCCTCCCACCCCAGACCCTACTGCGATCCCGGGTTGCTTTGTAGGTGTTAAGTGTATGTGTGGAGAGTTTGCGATGAACTTGACAAGTGTCTTGTTCAAACTCAGAAATGTGGTTCCTGAAATGAAATGGATTTGGTGGAGGGATGCATGGCTGGACTTGTTCTGTGGGTGCAGATGAGGGTCTGCAGCAGACCTACAGAATACCTCTGGTTTGGATATGTGAAACCTGCACAGAGGTGATGATTGAACTGCTCTCTTCCTGGTTTTACAGGAGCAGCTCCCAGACCTGCACATGCATTTTCAGGCTCAGAGCTTTCACACCTCCATGTACGCCTCCTCCTGGTTCCTCACCATTTTCCTTACCTCCTTTCCTCTGCCTGTGGCCACACGCATCTTTGACATCTTCATGTGTGAGGTAGGAACTTTGTGTTTTTTTCTTAGGAAACAGTAAAGTGTGTCATTGAAATACTGAAGCTGAATGCTGTTTCTTCTGTGCCTCTGAGGAGCATCTCTGGTAGAAACTGGAACACTGATGCCTGTTTGATTTGCTTTGGCCCATGTCCTGTTTTTGACCCCAGTCAAACTTCTTTACATTTTCTGTGAATCATCGCACCCTGACCTACTTCTCTAAATGTAGCCAACAAAATATTCAGACAGCCCCCTCACAGTTTTGGGCAACATATGCCTATATAATTTTAATCATGTTAAAACTCACTATGTTTAATGATTGGGCCTTAATGACTGGACAGTTATGAGTGGACAGTTTTATATCATAATGTGTCCAGTGACTGCTCAGACGCATAAGATGAATAGCTAAAGGGACACCTTGATGTGTTTAAATGTGAGAAAACAAAGACCAAGGGTGTCTTTTAGTCAACATGTTGGTTTTTCCAGGTGTCTGCAGGTAGGCTTTGTTTTTTAGTCTTATAAAGTAGTTTTTACAAGTTTCCTCAGGATAATAAAAAGGGATTATTTATGTAAAGAGAAAATCAACAAGTTGTTTGTGTTCTACTTTTTAATTGAAGAAGATGTTAGCCACCCCAAACTCCCAGGTTGCTGCTGTCAAAAGCAGAAATGAAACCTGAAGAGAAAGGTTGACCTGATGCACATTCACCTGGTGGTCACAGAGAGTTGGACGCTAGCACCACCTGCTGGACAGATGGTCCACTTACAGGCTGATGTTCTCTACAACAAACATGGCGCCCTGTTCACCATCACTCTCTCCTTCAGGGTCTGGAGATAGTTTTCCGTGTGGGACTTGCCATCCTCCAGATGAACCAGACTGAACTCATTCAGCAGGACATGGAGGGGATGTTACAGGTAAGACATCACCATGGTTACCAAAGCTGTCATTTAGAGCTCAGGCTCACAGCTCGCTCAGGAGGAGCCTCCACCACACCCAATTAATAACTCTCAAAGTGCATGGGCTTCGGCGCAGCCGTTTGAGGCAGACCCCGAGGTCAGAGGTCAGCACAAACTCAGACGTGAGGATGCAGAATTGGGTGTGTCACTGATCTGTCCTCTGTCTTCTGCTCTCTTCTCCAGCACTTTCAGAAGGTCATCCCACACCAGTTTGACAGTGGACCGGACAAGGTCATCCAGGCTGCTTATCAGGTCAAATACAATGCCAAGAAGATGAAGAAGTAAGCTCGACCCTTGGCTCACACCTGTCCTTGTCTGAACCAAAGCCTCAGGGTCTTCACTTTTGATGTTTGATATTTGGGGATGTTTTTTAAAAATGGGGCCCACCTGGACCTTTAACACACCTTCAGTCCAGTTTTTAATGCACGTCTTAAACTGTCTCAGGAGTTTTCATACAGAGGATCTTACTGCCCTTTCGCTGATTTACTCGTTCACTTCAGAATCAACATAAAAAGTGAAGCATCTCATAGAGAGCATAACAGGAAATCTGAATATTGGGCATTTGGTTTCAAGGTTAAAGATAAAAAATATCGTCCAAATCCAACAACAATCATAATGAAGCAAGCATGTGAGATAAATGGGAGGTGGCAGCTTGTTTCATCTTAGGGGAGACAGGGACAAGATGGACCAATGAGGTAAGATAAGAGGTTATTATTTATCTTTATGAGCTTGTTTAAAGGATGATTCATCAGATTGTTTACAACTTGAATATAATTTTGACTGTTTGATAAATCTTTTTGTCATATTGCCAACAACAAAGTTACAGCTGACTGATTTAGGACCATTTAAACATTGTTAATTATCACTCTTCACTTGGGATTAAGTGATTTCAGTGGACATTGAATTCTTTTTTCTCTAAATGTATTTCAGTAGTTAAAAAAGAATACAAAGTGTTTTGATACAGAATCATTAGAGCTGCACTATAATAAAAAAGTGTAACTCAGAAAAGTACAAAACTATTTCTTAAAGCAGAAATACAGAGCAGATACAGGCTATGGTCAGGACTGTTTTAGGAAGAACAATGCAGATGGTAATAATGAGATAAGGCTAATAATGATACAAATAATATCTGCAGGAGAATGAACACTCAGATGTAGTGCCGCTAGCTCTTATGGTGCTGCTTTGGTGAAGCTGATGTTCTCTTGAAGAACTCAGCTTGCCTATTGCTGCTGAAACCTGAGGACAACAGTGGCCTCTTGTCCATCAGAGCTGAAGTGACTCTCCATGAGCATTATCCTAATCAATTCTCCTTATCCTAACCATTTTCTCCTCAAATTATGTTTAGGACAGACTTGCTCCAGGTCCAAAGACCCTTACTGTCATCTGTTGACAATGAACAGTCCAAACAGCAGACAGTAGGACCAGACCACATTGGTCAGAGATGTCCCTGTGACTCCCTAGGACTGCATTTAGGGTCTCAAATAAACCATTAACTCCATCAGACCAGTATTCAGATACACACCTGTCTTCTTTAGGTGTGCCATTATTTCCTCAGAAAGTCAGAGACCTGTTCTGTCAGGAGAAGCAGTTCCACTAATCCCAGCCCTCGCTGTGTGTCTGACTCTCAGATTCATATTCAGTCACGTGCGGTGGATCAAACCTCTGACAGGACCGTGTTATTTTCATGTCAACATTTCCACTCTGGATGGTTCAGTCATCGGTAACTCAATGGTACCAATTTTCGGTACTTTTGCGTGTGTTTATGGGGTAATAAATATTAATTTGTTTAATATTAAGATCTCAAATTTTTCAATATAAGTTTATTTCCCAATACATAAAATTTGACAGATATATATCAAAACAACATTCAACTGTTTGTATTGTAACACTGTAGTTGTCCCAAAAACTTCTTCAACATGAACAACATGCTGTGTTTAAGTCTGGTATGGAAATTCACCTACTCTACCAAATAATAAGTCTGCTTCTTCCACTCTCTCACAGTCACAAGGATGTGTTTAGGTACCTAAACATGGCACCTTTGATTTTACATGAATCGGTCCTCTGTAGTACCTACAGAATTCGGTTGGTACCTCTTAAAGTACCTAATTCGGAACCCATCCCTAGTCCTCGGTGCCTGACCCCTGCTCCAATATCTCAATACTTTAACTGGAAACATTAATTTCATTCCTGTTGTCATGTGGTGTCACCTTCAGTTCTGCTTTTATGTCAGACCAGTGTCAAGTCTGAAAAGCCCAGGTCTTGACTCAGCCACCATATTTTCCAGGTTAGAAAAAGAATACACTACAATCAAAACTAAAGAAATGGAGGAGCAGGTGGAGATAAAGGTTGGTGCATGTTACAAATTTATCACAGAAGTTCTTGGATTCATCTGTGTATGAATATGACTACGTCTTTGATTTTTTTGCAGAGGCTGCGGACAGAGAACCGTCTTCTGAAGCAGAGGATAGACACACTAGAAAAAGTGAGTGCACAGCTGTTTTTCTCTGTCTTCAGACAGACAGTCAGACATTGCTCCACATTAATCCATCAGCTCTGTCTGCATCTCCTCCTAACGACGGAGCTCACCTTTCACTAACTGGCTGTTAGTTGAAAGATGTCCATTCACATGTCAAACCTTCATGGCTGGCTGCTGCAGTCCAGGAGTTTTCTGATTGTCAATGAAGTCAGAAATAGACGCCAGATTTTATGCCTAGGGTCACCACGACCATCTGGGCTGCTCAAGTAATTGTGTTAGCATGCACCAACAGATGCTAACCGAAGCAGAGGCTGTCTTGGGTCAGCTGCTTGAGCTCCAGCTTGTACAAAGCACTGCATGCCCAAGTGTGCCCATCTGTGTCCTGCTGACATTGCTGCTGCCGGGTTAAGGCACCATGCATGAATGTGCCATGGATGGCTCAGAGCATCTGCTGTGTTGGTTTGGTTTGAGGAAGATAAAAACAGCTGGAGTCTGCTGTTCTGTGGTTTCACTGTCAGGTTCTCCTAAGTGTCACTAACTGTCCCAAAGCTCCAACAGAATTAGGCCACAGATTTGAAATAATACAAAGTAAACACTGACGCTTTTCTTCTCCTGAACCAGAGCTGTCCTCTGCTTCTCTCTAAAACTTCCTCTGTCTAAAACGAGTGTCTTTCTCCCTGCACTACCTGATTTTTCACTTCCGCACAGCTCATGCACCTTTCACCACCACCTGCATGTAATGTTCTTTTCTACCCTTAACATCTACATCCCAGAGGAGATGTGTCCGAGGTCTTCACTCTGGAGAGAAATGAACATTGCACTTCTTCTGTAAATGTGATCAATGGTTCTTCTGTGTGCCTTTAACTTCCTGTGGATTGTGTGTCTCTGCTCTCTTGTCCATGTTTCTGTTTTTATAGGAAAGTGCTTCCTTGGCAGATAGATTGATCCAGGTACCCCCCCCCCCCCCTCTCAATTTCTCTCTCTGTGTTACTGTACTTTTCCTTGCCTCCCCTCTCGTTGTAGCCTTGCATGCTTTTGATTTTCAACAATGACAGATAACGTATGAAGTAGGGCTGGGCAATATATCAAGAATGAAGGATAATGTTTATATATTTCTTGATGAGATATAGAATAAGACCATATTTTTCATATCAGTGGAGTTATTGTTGAAAGGCCCTTAACGTTATTATAGTTAAATTACGATAATCAGTTTAAAATGTTTCGTCTGAAAGGAGAGCTATTGTTCATTTGATAAAAGAGCTTTTGTGTTATTAGTAAAATCCTGATGGTTCTGATACTTTTTTGAGACCATTGCACAAAAATAAGTGCCCTGGGTTCACTTTGGGTCACTTTGGGTATTTTAATGACTATTATTCAATTTATCATTAATCTGTAACAACTGAAATAGAGACTGAACCTTTGATAAGCTCCTGCTGCTCCTGAGACTTAAATTATGCAATTGCATTGTTGCAAATATATATAGGGGTGGCTATAAGATAAGGACCCTGCTCATCTGAGGATGAGCACGGTGGTCCACAGTCTCTCTGAGCAGGTAACACTCAGACAGAATAAATACATATAGACATAATCTGAGGATTATGCATGAACCAGAACATACATACTGCAAAATATATGGACATAGAAAAGGTATGCAGACACACCTTTTTCCTTGCATTGCACCTCCTGATTTGAAAGGGGCCACATAGTGATTTTACTAAATTTGCTTTAAGTTGTGCAGCCCTACAGCATACTGTCCTGCATGACAGTGAAAACAACAGCTGCATAGTCTCATCTCTAAATTCAGCCCATCAGCACATGTTGTGTTGGTTCAGGCTGTCAGAGCTACCTAATTTGACCATCAGCATCCCCATCAGAACTCTGACTGAACCTTTGGAGCAAAGTGCAGTTTGGTCCAAACAGGTTAACACGTGAGGAACACAACAGTCTCTAACAGCACTGTCAGGCGCCATAGTCTGGTCTATGTCTTGGTGAGGGGGGGGGGTGATTTTTCTCTTTTATTGTGTTCCAAATTGCAATCTTGAGTATGTCATCGACTTGCATACTCATTTTATTCCCATACTTTTTTTTATTTTGACACAGTATACTCAAAATTTTAAGTATAGAGTGTGGAAGTATGCGGTTTGGGACACACCATTTGTCTCACTGCATCATGGAAGTCTGTTAAGAAATGATAAACTGGAGACAGGCTCACTAATGTAACGAAGGCAAGACTGCATAAAGACAAATTTAACCATTAAATGAGCCACTGAATCTGGAACAGAGGTGCACAGGATCTTTCAGATCCATTTGTTTTATTTATCTACAGTGATAGTTAAGGTGCTGTTTATCCAATGCAGGCTGCCAGGAACTTTTGCAAGGTCTGTATCAAGATAAATAATTCTGGTAATAGAACTACCATGTGTTATTCTGTGCAGAAGTACATAAATATGGAGGTCCACAAATGTGTGTCCCTCAGCTTTAATAATGTCCAGATTTGACTCTTGGTCCATATTGCCCAGCCCTGTTAATAAGGCAGAAGCTAGCAGCTGGACTAAGGCCCTCCAGACCACCATAAACATCAACAGGATATAAAACTTGCATGAAAAGTTACAAATCATCATGAAACTGGTGAAACATATTAAAAATAAATCCCACATTAATAGAATTAACCAAGCATGTCTTTGAAAACCCAGTCCCTCACCTTCACTTTGATTTGCCCTTTAACGCCAACCCTTCGTATTCACTCCTGGCTTCACTCCTCTCGGTTGGTGTCCAAAGGGACAAGTGACTCGCGCTCAAGAGGCGGAGGAGAACTACCTGGTCAAACGGGAGCTGGCCACAGTCAAACAGCAGAGCGAGGAGGCCGGAGCTCAACTTGAGCAGGCCAGGAAAACCATCGAGTGGCTCCAGCAGCAGCAGCCAGATGCGGTAAGGAGGGCCGCGGCGCCCCCAGCTCACAGCTTCAACTGGCTCAGGAGCCATGTCTTTGGTTCACAGATCAGTGAGTGATGTGCTGGCTAACACAGTTCTCTGAGGAAACCCAAATGTGCCAGGATACGCAGAGGGAGAGCGAGGCTGTTGGCACTCTGCACATGGTCTTTGTGGGATGACTGGTTTAAGCATGAACAGGGTCACAGAGCTTTGGGTGGTTCAGACAGCACCTCCTATGGTCCTCTTCAGTCTCAGAGGTTCATTCATGGATATGTAAGCAGTAGTTCGACCGGCAGCTGAGTTTGACACACTGCACCGTTTTCACAGGCTGCACACGCGTACGGTCTGTGACCCACTGGATTATTAATGCTAACGTGGACAGCAGTGTTTCACAGACTCTGCTTTCATTTTTATGAATGTGTGGTGGAGACAGAATGACTGAAATCAATGCTGGCGGTCTTTTGTAAAGTTTAAACACTGGTTCTAAACGGGTAAGAAACATGTCACTTTCTATTTCATGCGACTTTGACCCTTTAAGCATGTGAAAGAAAAAGGTTAAAAACTGTTTTAAAAATGCATTTTTGCACATGACCTTGGAGGACATGCATGCAAACACTAAGGGGTTAAATCTGGCGATATCATCTGGATCACAATGAAAAAAATGTTACAATGTATCTTTAAACTATAATCTCAATATTTAATGATACTATAATCACAATATTTGATAACTAGAAACACAATATTTTATTAAACTTTAAACACAGTATATCGTTATGCTGTAATAACAATTGATCATTTAACTATAAAACACCACAATATATCTTTAAACTATAATCACAATATTAAATGAAACTTTAAAAATAATGTTTAATTAACTTAAGTCACAGTATTTAATGAAACTTTATACACCATTACACTTGAAAAGCACTCAGACAACACAGACCTCTGCCAAGCAGCCCAGCTCCACCCATAAATTGATTTCCACCCAACATTACAGTCTTTTATCTATTTTTTAGGCACATTTTGGAATGAAAAATAACAGTCTGGAATTGGGATTGTTATTGATATAAATATCATCCAGTAGAGTGACCTAATTAGTTGTGGGTCTTGTAACTTGTTGACTGAACCAATTTGCTGGTGCTTGTACAGATGTTGGTGTTGTGCATGCCGCCGCGCTCCCAGTGGGCATTGTTTCCAGCCTGTCGGTCTGAGCAAACCATGGTGCTTCGGTGTGCGACGCGTTTGCTCTGTGTGGAATATGGGGGTTAGGTTTTTACTCACACACAGACTTATACTGTGACGGACTATTTCTGTATTGACGTTATCAGCAGCCTTGTTTTGAGTGTAAAGGCACGTCTGGAGGGAGGGATGGTGAGTGAGCAGAGTTTCCACGCATGATTCCATATTGTCAATCAAGCACTACAAAACAACAGACAGTGCAAGAGATCAGAGGGAGTAGGAGAGCTTGAACAGATGGATTTTGAGTCTGGTTTGAAGAGGGGTTAGGACTCAGTGTTGCGATGGTCAGGGGGGAGTGAGTTCCATTACTGGGGAGCTGAGTGGCTGAATGCTTAGCCCCTATGGTGACCAGGCGAGTAGAAGGGACAGAGTAGAACAAAGGAAGAGGATCGGAGGGTACGGGCAGGTACAGAAATGTTAACGAGGTCAGAGAGGTAAGGAGGAGCGAGATTGTGGATGGCTTTGTAGGGGTGGAGCAGGATTTTATGTTAGATGAGGTATTTGATGGGGAGCTACTGGAACTGCTGCAGGATGGGTGCGATGTGATGAGTGGATGGAGTCCTTGAAATGATACGGTAATGATACCAGTTGATTTTTATGGAGGATTTTCTGAGGGAGACCAAACAAAAGGGCTCATAGTAATGTTATTAGTAGTTGTGATTTAATAGCGGTGGGGACAAACTCCTCCCCTGGCATTTGAAGGGAAGCTGGGAAATGTCGGCGACATTGGCTTGAAAACCTAGACATCAGTTTGCAAATAAACTACAATTCCCATAATGCCATAAATGAGTGGGATTTTATGTGATAAACTTAAATGTTTTTTGTGACATCAATCTGGATCAGATCAGCACCAAAATGTATTGGCTTCTTCCTTGGACCAGACTACACCATTGGTCAAACGAAATGTGTGATTAATCTATATTCACCATATATCATTTAACTATGATCACAATATTTAATGAAACTATAAACACAATATTTCACAGGTGAAAACCCAAAAGCTTGGGATGCTCATAGAGAATTGACTTTGAATGTTGACCGAAATGTAGTAAAAAAGTTGCAGCCTTTACCTGAAAATTTCCCTTAAAGTGCAGCAATTTATTGCAGGAGGAAATAAAAATCACAGGTTTTTTTGTTATTATCAGCCTAACACCAGAGTAAGGCCTCCCATAGGTCAAACAGGTGCAGTATTTAACTCTGGCTGCTGTCTCCGTGCAGAAGGGCGCCCCGCGGTACTCTGAGGAGTCAGTCCTTCAGCTTGAGAGAGAGCTCGTCCAGGCCCGACTGATGGAGGCTGAATCCCAATGTGCTTTGAAGGAGATGCAGGACAAGATCCTGGACATGGAAAAGGTGAGATGTATAAAATGAAAAACCCACATCTGTGCTGTCTCTGCAGCTTGATCTGCGTCTTCTTACTTTAACATGCTCTCTCTAGAGGAACACATCTCTGCCTGATGACACCAATGTGGCTCGACTTCAGGAGGAGCTGATAGGGGTGAAGCTGAGGGAGGCTGAGGCCTTGACTGGCCTGAAAGAGTTGAGACAACAAGTCAGAGACCTCGAGGAGCACTGGCAGGTGAGCAGGAACACTTTGGTGTTGAATCGGTTCGAATGGCCAAAGAAGCTGACTTGCATGTCTTTGCAGCGCCACCTGGCTCGAACGGCTGGCCGCTGGAAGGACAGCCCAAAGAAGAACACGCTGAGTGAGCTGCAGGATGAGCTGATGAGTGTTAGGCTGCGAGAAGCTGAAGCCCAGGCAGAGCTGAGAGAAACACGACAGAGGATGCTGGAGCTGGAGACACAGGTCCGAGGTCACAACCTTTTCTGAGGGTTTTTTGATCTTATTTTGTGGAGCTTCACTTTGCTTATTCAGCCACACATAAGCAAATGCCAACTGTGGTCCTTACATGGGGGTGGGGGGGTCAGGGTTCATCTTTTCAAACAAACCCTGAGAGTTGAGCTGCAGCAGTGGAGACAGTTCTTGTTATGCTGTTCTTTGCGACTGAACTTTTCAAAGGCTCTTTCATTCATCAGAGTAATACTCACCTGCATTTTCTTTTTGTTTCACCACTTTTCAGAATCAGATCCACAGTAACCAGCTGAGGAGGGCGGAGCAGGAGACCCGCTGTCTGCAGGAGTGTGGGCAGATGCTGACGCTGCAAAACAAAGACCTGCATGTGCAGCTGCAGGAGACCAAACGGAAACTGGCTGAGACCGAATGCAAGGTGAAGCTCTGCGGCTATCTGACAGCATGCACGCAGGGAGAAATTAAAGCTGGATGTACTACATGAAAAATTTGGAGGAACATATCGAGGTCAATTGGTCAAAAGGTCAGAATCTAAATCTTGAGAGAGAGAGAGAAACAGTTTTGTTCTCATTGGAGGTGTTTCAGATCTTCGGCCCAGTTTTTGGTCAGTGTCTCGTTGCCAAGGCCCCTTTCACTGGTGTGTTTCTTATATTATATATAATTTATAGCTAAGGCAGCATCATAGATGGTCTCTTTCAGAAGGCCCTAAATTTCCCCAAGAGGATCCAGTAGTAAGTATCTCTGTCAGTAGGCCTGACCCCAACTCAGACAAGCAGCAGATCTCACCACCCTTTAATAAAAATAGAACGTGAACTGAGTACATTTTTGGTCCAGTGATGTGATCTGTTGATCAAACTTTTATGTGATTTGGTGACCAGACATGAGAGGAGGTGTTTGATTTTTGGGAATGTTGCACCAGAAAAGGCAAAAAAAAAAAAAAAATCAGCCATGGAAACTGGCAACCGTTTATGCTGCATCTGCCTTGATTTTTATTTCAAACCTTAACAAATTTTAATAATTTTTTAATACGTAAAACTGTTTTTGATCCAGATCACAGAGCGACAATCCATGTCCATGTGTGAGCATTATCAATCAATCTTTATCTGTATAGTGCCAATTCATAACAAGTGATATCTCAAGACATCTTATAATAGAACAGGCTGAAAAGAAACTCTTCATTTTATGGATACACATATATGCATAGATACATATATACACATGGATAAAAGTTCTCTGTCGTCACAGCTCATTTCCGTCATTTGGTTGGGACATAGAGGTGTACCAGATATTATCAGTGAACTTCAATAACAACATTAACTCTACAAGTGCAAGAACACGGAAATATTGAGTGAACGTAAGGAAGCATAGGATATGATCCTGCATCACTTTGTGTGTTTTTATAATTCAAACGGTGTCTCATCGGCTCATGTGCACAGTATAAGTAGTATAAGCCAGTCTTTTGGTTAATTAAAACACAACATTCCTGAGCAGTCCAGCTCTCTGACTTACTTTTTCTAAGTGATGAGTGTCGGGCATCGGTGGTGGTGGCACAGTGCACTTGGTCAGTGACCCGGAGGTTGCAGGTTCAAGCCCAGTTCTGGGCCACACATGGCAACGTGTCCTTGAGCAAGACACTTAAACCCAAGTTGCTCCCACTGCTGCGTTAGTGGTGTGTAAATGGGCAAGAAAGGGCGTGAATGTGTTAGAGATCCTGATGGATAATAAACATAGAAACTCAGGACCATCAGTGAGTGTATGTGAGAGTGAATGGTTAAGTGTGACCTGTGGTGTAAAGCAGGTTTGAGTAGTCAAACGACTAGAAAAGTACTATATAAGCTCAATTCAACTTACCATTAAACTAATCCTAAGGTTCCCTGCATCACCCATTCTCCATGATACAAGAGCAATCTGTAGAGGATCAAGCCCCCAATGCAGTCTACTAGTGCAGTGCTTCTTACCCTTAAGGTTGAGGCCCAAAAATGGGTCTCAGGGCTGTTTTCAGTGGACGGTGAATAGATTAGGTAAAAATGTGGCAAGAATGTCTTCAGGGTTCAGAGGCTGTGAGCAGACAAACAACCATACATTTAAATTCACTCTGTTGTGCTCTATCAAGTACATATTAGATGTTCTCTAAGGATCTTGACATATTTTGTTATCTTTGCACAGAAATTGGGGTTTCCTATGACAAACGTTTGACTTGAGATATCTAGAAAACAACCAACATATAAATGTTATGATGGGAAAAATAATATTTATGGATGTATGATCTCTTAGGGCTCTCATTATTATTTAATGTTCATAATATTATATAATAATAATAATATTTTTTCTCCGGTCTCTTTTTTTTCTAATCAAGGTCTCTTTATTGAAAGTTTTGCTAATAAATAATAAAAAGAGTGTATAGAAGAAACATATACACAAACTATCAAAACAAAAACAAAAAAAGTCCCACCCATGAACCCACCCACTGGATAAATAATATACAATTAATATATTGTCAGTCAGTCATCCCACATTACCACTAGCCAGCACAGAAAGAGGTGTAATACATTATGGGATTATACTTTTAGCCCCTATATTATATGCATTATATAAACATCAAGAAAGGGTTCCAGGTGTCATAAAATCTTAAATCAGACCCTCTAAGTGAGTATCTTATCTTCTCAAGCTTGACATATTGCATAGTCTCTTTAATCCAGTGAGAATTTTTAGGAGGAAGGGGGTCTTTCCACCTGAACAGTATAAGGCGCCTGGCCAGCAAAGTGCAGAAGGCTAGCATGTTATTGTTAGAGTTATTTAGATGTACACCCTGTGTCTACCCATGATACAGGGCTTGAAGACCTCCGGCACGGTGCCGGAAATCCGATTATGAATACTTTGGTGATTTTTTTATTATTATTATTGTTATTTTTTTCTGTAACCAGTCGTTTCATGTGATAGTTCCAACTACCAATGGTATTCAAGGTAACCAAGACGTTCTAGCCAATCAGGGGCAGAGTAGGGCGGGCCTTAAGTTTTCAACATTGGACAGCGTCAGCGGTGAGGAGCCGATTTGGCGTTTACTGCTAACATGTATGACCGGTAGTTAAACCGGCCTGGAAACCTCAAGATGGAAAGCAGGAGTAAAAAAAAAAAAACAGGTGGCGCTGGGGTTGGATAGAGGAGGCCGGAACAGGAGAGAAGGGTCTGTCTGCGGCCCGCAAGACGGAGGCCTGTCATGTAGTGGGCGTGTCGCGTAATGACGTAATGACTACACGACACGCCCACTAGCTAAGACGGAAATCACGGAAAACCACGCGAGACACTGTTAAAAGTTTATGAAAAGGAAGAAGATGAAAAATAAGAGGGAAACGACGAAAAATAAGAGGGAAAAGAATGTTTGGTCTGTGGTTTCTCTTACACAAATAAAACCTAACGTCACCCATCTGCTAACCCTTAACCTAACCAATCACCCTTTTAGTGCCTAAGCTGAAGTCTCCCCGTTTAATGTTATAATAACTTACACAAATAAAACCTATCGTCACCCATCTGCTAACCCTTAACCTAACGGTCACTCTTTTAGTGCCTAAATCTAAGTTTCCCCTTGAATATACAGTCATGGAAAAAATTATTAGACCACCCTTGTTTTCTTCAATTTCTTGTTCATTCTAATACCTGGTACCACTAAACGTATAATACAATGAACACAACAAAAAATGCAGCTGGTCACATAATACTTTATGTCCTATTTGACATTCTTAAGCTTAATTGATTCCCAGGGTATATAAGAGGCCATTTCATGTCACAAGCAGCACTGCACATGCAAAGGCCTAGAGTGGTTTCCTGCTTACATTCAAGCCGTAGCACAACTCAGAAGTTGTCAGCTCTCACATAATGCCTAAAACAAAAGAATTATGTGAAGCCACAAAGGCAGCCATCTTGGCACTGCTGGAAATTGGCATGAGTGAGAGACAGGTAGCGAAAAAACTGAAGATCTCCAAGACAGCCGTTCATTACAACAAAAAAAACAAGCTGAACATGGCACTACCACTATCTGGCCGTGGCAGGAAACGTCTTTCTACCCCACGAGATGACCGTGCACTCATCCGTTCCTGTGTCAGGAATCGTCAGACCTCCAGGGACCTTAAAAATGAGTGGGCACTGTCGAGAAATGTGACTTGTTCAGCAAGGACAGTTCGAAACCGACTTGTTGAAGCTGGTTTGAAGTCAGACAGAGCACGCAAGAAGCCCTTCATCAATGAAAGGTAGAGGAAGGCCCGGTTACTCTTTGCTCGAGACCACAAGGATTGGACTGTTGATGATTGGGCTAAGGTTCTCTTCAGTGATGAATCCAATTTTGAATTGATGCCCACTCCAGCCAACTTACTGGTTAGGAGGAAGCCTGGAGAAGCTTACAACCCAGACTGTCTTGCCCCTACAGTAAAACATGGGGGTGGATCAGTCATGATCTGGGGTTGTTTCAGTCTGAGTGGAACAGGGCAAATGCAATTGTGTGAAGGCCGAATGAACCAGGTCATGTACAGGACTACCCTTGAAAACAGTCTTCTTCCATCAGCTGGAAAACTCTTTCCTGCCTCGAATGACTGGATTTTCTAACAAGACAATGCCCCTTGCCACATGGCAAGGTCAGTTAAAGCCTGGATGGAGAACCACAACATTCGCACCATGCCTTGGCCTGCTCAATCACCAGATCTTAATCCAATTGAAAACCTGTGGAAAATCATCAAACTCAAAATGGAGAACCACAAGCCCAAAAACAAAGAAAATTTGTTTGAATTTGTCCAACAGGAATGGGCTGCTGTGACAGCAGAACAATGTCAGAAGCTGGTGGAGAGCATGCCAAGACGCATGGCTGCAGTCATCAAAAACAATGGTTATGCAATCAAGTATTAACTCTTGTGTGTATCATGTGTTTAAAGCAAACAGAAAAGAAAACATGGAATGCTTAAAAGTAGTGTTTTTGGCGGTACAATGCCATAGCTATTGATGTAAGAATTTAAGTAATTTTGGTTATTATCAAGAAAACCATGGAAAATGAATAGTTCTTAGTTCTTAAATTAAACTCTCATGAGCTATTTTTGTTGTTATCATTATAATTGTCCAAACAAATGTACCTTTAGTTGAGCCAGGCATTAAAATTAACAAGAAATTGAAGAAAACAATTGGGGGTTGTCCTATGACGACCATTTGATTTGAGTTATCTAAAAAAAAACTTACATGTTATGATGGGAAACACTGTGTTAAGATTTATGGATATGTGATCTCCCAGTGCTCTTATTATTTAAAGTTTAAAACATTTTTTTCTGCCATCTCTCTTTGCACAGAAATGTTATTTTCTATGTTTTTTTACTAAGCAAATTAAAGTGGTGAATATTTCTGAGGTCTTGGTCATAATGACTTGACATGGTGAATGTTACTCAGGACAGAGCTGTAGAGATCCACCTCTTCACTGTATGTTTAATCTAAAAAGTGAAAATATCAACCCTGTGAAGGGCCCTTTCCTTTCAATTCCCAAACTCATTATGTAACCAGAATGTTACATGCATAGATAGATACTTTCATATACATTCATGCTGTCCTGTAATTCTGCTTGATGTTTCTCTCAAAATGCATCAGATTGATGCTTTTAAGTATGAAATATTTCACATTTTCTTAAGGGGGAGCATGCCCCTGGACCCCCCCACAGGGGTCCTAGCCTCTTCACCTTTTTTAATCCTGACTCGTTTTCATGCCTGATATTTTCTCCTTATGTGGCCTTTGTAGTTAATTTAACTTTCCGTCTTTCCTCTGCCTTACTTGATCTCATGTGTTTCACTCACCTGTGTGTCTGCTTAGGTGTGGTTTTCACTTAAGTCCTTGTCTGAGTCTCTGTTTTGGGTTGTTAGTTTGCTGTGTTTCTCTGTGTTAGTTAGCCATGTTGGATTGGTATGTGTGCTAGAGCTGAAACGATTCCTCGAATATTCGCGAGTACTCGATTACAAAATATCCTCGAATTAAATTGTGTGCCTCGAAGCCTCGTTTAATATATAATTATACATATAAATATTGGGGCTGTAAAGTCCAAGTCGACTGGTCGACTGATTGGTCGATGCGTGCTCAGTCGACCAAAATTCTGATTGGTCAACCAATTATGTCAATTTATTTTTTCCCCAGCAGTTCATTTCATTAGGAGAAACGTATCAAGTGAAATGGGGGTATTTTCTGAGCACCCCCATCATGTCTCAGAACACCATTTCAATGTATTTATCGTTCATTTCAATATTTTTATTTAAGAGCATTTCAATATTCTAGTCTAATAATCGCGTATTCGTTTTATAACTGCATGCGCTCTGCCCGTGCTCTGCCCGTTCTGCCCGCGCTGCAGCGGCGCGATCCCTCACAAAGCCTGCGCTGGATTTTATGCCTCATATAAACATCCAAATGCAAAAACTACATCACAGAAGGAATTGACTATTTTATTTCTGAGGGTATGAGGCCCATTGGTGTCGTGGAAGGCCAAGAAAAACATTGGAACCTGGATATTCAGTGCCAGCGCGCCAGACAATTACGCACGCCCTCACGGCAAAATACGAGGGAGTAAAAAGAGAAAGTTTCCGAGTTAATAGATAAAGATAACTGATGTGTACTTCTCTTCGAATGGACCTCTATATGAGAGTGACAGCCCATTTCATTGATGAAGACTGGAAAGGAAAGAGTCTTGTGTTGAGAGAAAAAAAGGAGGTGCGCACACAGGAAGAACATCGCTGCGTGACTATGAAGTTGGCGATGCCTTCAAAGTTCCAGCAGGAAAAGTGTCTGTTGTAGTGAACAACGTGGTTAATATGAAACTCTGTGTGGGAACACTAAAAGAGTCCCATGAATTTCCAGGTTTGAATGTTTTTCTGGATATTCAGTGCCAGCGCGCCTCACAATTACGCATGCACTAACTGCAAAATACGAGGGAGAAAAAAAGAAAAAGCTTCCAAGTTAATAGATAAAGATAACAGATGTGTGCGTCCCTTCGAATGTAGTCCTATATGACAGTGACTGCCCATATTATTGATAAAGACAGGAAAGCAAAGGGTCTTGGGTTGAGAGAAAGAAAGGAGGGAAAGAGGCGTGCACAGGGGAGAAACACGGGATGTGCGACAAATTGCTGTGTTTTAGACGACCAAAAATTTCTTTGGTTGATTACAGCCCTAATAAATATATATCTGGACTACTATACAGCGCACGGTGTTTGACACAGACAGTAATTTCTGTGGCACACCTCGCCTGCTACCTCTGCTGCTGCGTGGCTTGTAAAATCATGAAGGAAGAGAAAAGAGAGGGACAGAAAGGAGAGAGTCTGCAGAAGAAACAGCAGAGAGTGTCCCAAGTGTGTGGTCACTACAAGAAGGGACGAAAAGAAAACACAGTCCAGTGTGTCTGATGTCAAACTGAGTGAGCTTAGCACGTAGCTTAGCACGATAGCACGTTGTTAGGGCTGCAACTATTACTATTACAGCATTTTAAATATGCTCATCACAGACATGCGTCCTCTTTCCGTGGTGGAGGACACAGGATTTAAGAACATGATCAAGGATTTCAATCCAAACTACACAATGCCCTCCAGAACACACTTCACAAATATAATTGCAGAATTATATTACTGCTTTGTAAATCAGTATTGTATTGGCTTTGTTTTAAGCCAGTACTGGTTTAAACTTTGAAAGTTGTTAACATAAAAAACCTTTTCTGAGGAATAAACGGCATTTGGTTGCTCATTTTGAAAGCCCTAACATGTTGCATTGTATACAATTGCTTTATTTGTTTAAAAACAAAAAAGTATATTTTGTTAGAGTACTCGAGTACTCGAAGAAATAATCGACAGAGTACTCGATTCCAAAAATACTTGATAGTTGCAGCTCTAATGTGTGTGTATTACCTGTTAAAGCTGTGGTCTACGATTTGAAACCGCAGCCTGCCCCTCCTTCCCTCACCTCTCCCCTCCGTGTTCCAAGATCCCGCCCCCAGCTCGTGACGCCTCATAAAGCCCCCTCGGACTGAGCTACGAGCGACTAGCACAATATATCAGCAGCAAACTCAATCCAAAACAGCTCAGCTCAACTGAAAGTATCAAACACGACAGACATCTCCCTTATAACACACAGCAGTAGCCATTTCAACTGGACCGGCGGCAATGCGGGTTTGGCGCCGCCAGAGCGGAGCCGAGTGTGGGGGAGGATTTATCTTTCTCAGCCTGTCCTCCCCAGCTCAGCTTACAGTGCTAACGATTAGCGGCTAACAGGCTAACCCGCTCCCCTACAAGTTATTAGCCCGTGCAGGCACAAACTAACCAGAGTTATTCAGCAGACATCTCCCACTGTAGTAAACAAAGCCATTACCTGATCAACCAGGGGCGAAACGGCCGATGCTGAAGGTCTGACGGCCGGCTGAGGCTATTCGTTTAGCCGTTAGCCGTTAGCCGTTAGCCCGCTAACAGGCCTCAACCCGCGGGCAGAGCTCCGTTGGGCCCCGCGGGAGAGGGAGGCGGCTTCGGTCTCGGCGCTAGGCTTTTCCGGCTCCATGATAGTTCAGTAGCTAACGCTGCTAGCTGCTCACCGGAGGTAGAGGGGAGGAGGCGGGACCATGGGCAAGACGCTGCGTACTGCGTAGCGAGGGAGACGAGGATTGGATGGACTCATGGACTAACTCACGGACCAATTAATAGTCGCAGGTTCTTAGGTTTGATTGGTCAGTTAGTATGCAGCTTTTCAGCGGATATACTGAATGGATTTTTTTCGTTCTTTTTGGTCTTTATACTGTGTAGATAGGACCATAGGACTATAACAGCCTTGTAAATGGTGTTATTAATATGTACAAAGCTTCCAAATCGTAGACCATAGCTTTAATGTGGCCTTTATTTTTCTGTTAGGCTTATACAGCTTTTTGCAGTAATTTACATCATTTTTCCTACTGCGCTGCAACACCATATTTTAGGGCTCCCCCACCTCCACCTATCAAATCCCACTCTGTGAACAGAAAATTTGTATGACTGCGTTTATTGCTGAACTAGTTCATAGTGGCAACTGGAGGCAATGCAAGAATGTTAGCTTTTCAGTTCTAGACCAAATGATTTTTTAAAAATTCTGCAAATCAACTACAACTTTATAGTAGCTGATCATTTTTTTCTTGTATTTGTTTTGGTGTATTCTCATTTTTCATACCCCCCCACGTAATAATTTTCAGGCACATGACTTTTTCCTGCTTCAAGCCCTGATGATACCAAATCAGGCAGTGAGAGGGGATGGATATTTACACTTCTGATATTTTGGAAAGAGTATTAAAAAATGGATTCCTAAAATATATGTGGTCTTGGACAGGCCCAAAGCATATGGAGTAAGTCTGCAGGGGCTTGGTCCAGGTCTGGCCTGATTTTAGACAGTCTGACCTTTGACCAGTGAAGTCTGTGGACAATTTTAAATTGAATAACATGTCTTTGGCATATGGAGGATGTGTAAATTCTTATTATAAATTTTGCCCAAGTTTCTTTTGAGATCTGCACATTTAATTCCCTTTCCCACTTGCTCTTAAGTTTAATCAAATTCAGTGAATTATGATGATTGAGAAAGTTATTTATCTTACCAATCACCTGCTTTAAGTCTATTCTTAGATTAAATATTGAGTCTAACAAGGGCGCTAAGGAGTAGAGGGGAAAACCATTACAGTTTGAGGCAACAAAGCTTCACAAGTGTAGGTATCTGTAGAAATGAGCTCCAGGGATCCAAATTTTACTTCTTAGTTGCTCAAAAGATGCAAAAGTATGGTCTATAAAGAGATCCTGAAGACATGATATTCCATTACCAAGCCAGATATTACAGGCTCTGGCTGACAGTGATGGAGCAAACATATGATTTTTAACTATCAGGGCAAGGGGAGAAAGATCATAAAGAGCAAATGCTTTCTGAAACTGTGTCCAGATTCTCATTGACTGTGCTACAATGGGGTCAGTAGTAAAATAAGAAAGGGGTTTGACCAATGGGAATTCAGAACACAATAAAGCTGGTAGAGAGGTGTATCTGCAGGATGTCGTCTACAAGGTTACCCACCTGGGTGTATCAGAGGTATTTAGATCTCTCATCCAATACATCAGTACCCTAATATTTGATGCCCAATAGTAGTAAAGAAAATTAGAGAGTGCCAGGCCACCTTGAAGACGAGGTCTCTGCAGTATAGATTTCTGTATGCAAGACTTTTTTTTTATTACATATGAAATCTAACAAAAGACTATCCATGGAGATAAAATAGTATTTGGTCTAGGGATGCAAACAATTAATCGATTATCGATTAATTGTCGATAAGAAATTACTCGATTAAAGTGTATTAATTGCAATTAATTGCGTTTTGAACCCGTAATTCCCCTCAAGCCCGCAGGGGGGCGCGCTTGACGCCAGACGTCCTTGACACACTCGCGGGAACACAAGAGAAGCTGGCCTCTGACAACATAGAGCCAATATAACCCAGCCTGAGGGGGGCAGCATTACGCTTCATTGCGTTTAGCCTGCCGGAACTTTATTAGAAGAAGAAGAGGACGACAACACCAACAACAAGACCAACGAGGGGCGGTAAGCTGGCAGGATGAAGAGGACAAGACGGAGTTCGGTATGGAACCACTTTAAGTTGGTTAATGACAACAAAGACGCCACATGCACAATCTGTGGAAGTATTTTAAAGAACAACTCCCCCACAACTTAGCTACATTATCACCTCAATACGTCACATTCAGCCGTGCTGCAAGGAGCGAGTAGCTCTCAGCCTACAATCACCGCAGCGTTGGGACGACGAGTATGCGACTCCACGAAGGCAGAGGGCATTACCCAGCAGATATGTGACATGGTTACTACAGACATGCTGCCAATAAAAGGGCGATTCCGCCAAAAGAGTGAAATTTCTGTCCCCAGCATATTGTTGTATATTAAATGTATAAACACAAGTAGTAATATATTACAAATTGTATTTTACTATTACACTAAACACCATACACATTAATATTTGTAGAAATTACAGATATATAATTTTTTAATATTTTAAAATGGCATCCAAAACACTAATACAGAGCATTTCTTGCCTGTCCCCACAGCCAAACACTACACTTTACTACAATGTATCATGAACAAGATCCTTCCAAAGCAAATTTTCTTTGCATTTAAGTGTGACTCCATATTCTATCTACACTTATTTATTTTCATGTTTCAAGTTGCCTCAAAGTAGCCTTGTTATTGCATTGTCCCATTTGTGAATGTGTTGTTCCCTGCTGTGAAGAATAAATCTTTAATTAAGGAATATGATTTGCATTTTCTCTTTCATAAGAAAGATAGTATTTTCGTAGAAAGGGACCTATTAATTCAGAGGGAAATTCAGCTTTGCAGGAAAATTCCGGCTTATCAATTAATCGATCATCGATCGATAAGATGAAACAACTATCAATTAATGAATTACTCGATAATTTGCATCCCTAATTTGGTCAGATTTATAGGGAAACTCTGAAATAAATGGAGGATCTTAGGCAATATATTCATCCTAACTGTGTTGATCCTACCCATTAATGAGAGGAACAACTGATCCCAGTCTTTTTTTTTTTCTTTCCCCTTGTTTGCATTGTCTTTTCAGCTGGGCACTGTGTTTGATGACAGCGTTAGAAAGACCAATGCATTTTTTTTCTAGCAGTTGGAGATATGTGAGTATGATTCACTGCTACAGTGACCATCACCAGCCCTCCCTGTAGGCTACTCCATCTAATCAAAATTTATTTAAACCCTGATGAGAGCTGAAGTGGAGGGCCGTGCCACACCACAGTGTGAAAGAAGGGGAAATAGTGACAGACAGGACAAGACGAGACAAGACAAACGGAAAGGAGGACAGACAGGCAGTGTTACTGTTTGAGCAGTCCAAATGTTATGCTGATCTAAACTCCTACAGGAATTAAAGGCAGTAAGAAACCAGGGACACCAGAGAAGTGGGGTCTTGATAGCTGGGGGAGGTGAGTTCACAAAGATCAGATATGGAGGAACATGCATCGCAGGATGTGAACAGATGTATTAAAGTGTCCAACTCAGCCAAGTTCTGACGTGAAGAACTATTTCTTTACAGTAAGTCTCGACAGGAGCTTGAGTGTCTGTACAAGCATGCATGTGAAATCGTCACCGAATACCCAGGGAGTTGCCCCCCCCTCCCGGGCCACCAGGGCACCGATACCCACCCTAGAAGCCAAGGCCAAGGAACAGCCCCCGGTCCCAAGGGGGCACCAACCTGCCCCTCCAGAGGCACCAAGGACAACACCCAGAGATCCAGGGCGGGGCAAACCCCGCAGACAGCACCCGCCTCAACCAACCACCCGCCCACCCGGCCCCAAGCCACCCCCACCCCCAGGCACCCAGCCACCCTCACCCCCCAACAGCAGGCCAGAGGCCCCAGGCCCCCGGAAGCCAAGTACCTCGGAACCAGCCTCCAACCCAGGGGAAGGAGGCTCTCGAGGTGAACCAATGGGGCTCGGCGTGACAGCCGCAGCAAGGCTAGGTGGGGCAGGTGTGGGCGTGAGGTAAGGTCGAGGTTAGGTCCCGCCCTCCAGAAGAGCCGAGGCCAAGAGGCGGCGACGGGGACTGCCGCCCCGATGCCCAAGGGGGGGCCCCAGGCAACCCACACAGAACGACAACCCAAGGCGGCCCCCCACGGCAAGGTCCCCAGAGAGCGACAGGCCGACGGATCCAGCACCACAGTCCACCAGAGTCACCCCGTCCCCAGGGCACTGTCCCAGGCCTCCCACCCGCAGGCGCCAGAGCCCAGCTGCACCAGGAGCCACCGACACCTCCCCACATTTGGAAGGGCTCCCCAGCAAGAGTCGTGGTGGAGAAAGGGCTGAACCCCACCAGCCGCACCAGGCCTAGACTAGTTATGCACCCCCTGTCCCCCCTACTATTCTGTATCCTTGATCCCCGACAAAGATACATTATCCCTCCACCGTGAATAAGTGCAGCTAAGTGTAATGTGGTGCAATAAAACTGGGGAAGAACAGGTTGAGCGAGAGCCTACCGACTCCCCCTCTCACTGTCTGCCCCAGAGACGTGGATGTTGTGTAGCATTAAAAACAGAGGGAAGTTGAGGCAGGTGTGAGGCAAGCAGGGAGGGGACACAACCTAAAACAGATTGCGCCCACCCCCTCAAGGTGGTGTATGTGGTGCAGTTAAAATTGGAGGACGAGGTAGGCAGGGGTGGCGAGCTGGTCGCCCTCCTACCAGCCCCAACTCCAAGAACCGTAAGTGTTGTGAGAGTGCCCAAGAGTGTGGTGTGTGAGTGAAGAAGTGCTCATTAAGAGGCTGGGCTGGTGGGGCCAGCCCCGACCAGCCACGACAGATCGGGAGTGTGGGAGCGGCGTCAGGGAGCCCCCAGAACAGCAGGCCCCAGGACCCACGGGCTACAACCTAGGTGGATCCCAGAGACTAGGTGCCCCCCACAGAAACACATCCCCCAGTAGACTGCAGTACCAGAGCCACCGGCCCGAAACACACCGAGGACCAAGCACAGGTGGACCATCCCCAGGTCGCAGCCCAACATGGGAAGACCACAGGGCCCCCCCCAGGGCACCGAACCAGCGAGTCCCCGGCACATACCATAGGCCCCGACACACCAGGAGAGGCAGAACTAGCACCAGGCGACACCACCCCAGCACCACAGCCCCAAAAAGCATCTGGGGCCGCCCCACCCAGGCATGGAAGCCCACACCATGGATGTTAATTGGTGGATGGGTCCACGTGCTGCGGTGCCAAAAGCCCCCCTCCCCACCGGAGGCGAGCCAGGCCCTAGCGGCAGGCTCCCAGGTGGCAGAAGGCCCCCAGCCCCCCGCGAGAAGGAGGAGGGGGCAGGCGAGGGGGAAGGAGGAGGGGTGGGGAAGGGCGGGCAGCAGGAAGGAAGAGGCAAGGGCTCAGCAAGGAGGAGCCCCTGCCCCAGAGCCCCAAGGCCGGCCAAGGCGCCCCCGTGGGAAGAGGCCGGCACCACCCCCAGATCCCGTAGGCCACACCCTGACCCAGCAGCTCCAGGTCGCAGGGGGCAAGCCAGGAGCACCCCAGTACCCCAGAGGAGGCCGCCAGGCTAGCAAGCCCCACACGGCGGGGGAACAAATCTGGGTACCTAGTTGGAAAGATGCCCCCAACTACCATTACAAGAGAACACTCATCTTCTTGGGGTTCCCGGAAAACAGTCCTATTTTAAATGGGAGAGGAGAGAGAAACAGCAAGGGTGACAGTACAAGCTTGTGAATTGTGTGAGTGTGCGTGTGTGTGAGGGCGTTGGCAGGCAGGGACAAGGAAAGAGAAAGAAGAAGAAAAACAACTATTAATTAAAAATAATAATAATAGCAATAGCAATAATAATAATAAATAATGGTAGAACAACAAATAACTAAATAAGTAGGATAGGCAAAATGAGCTTAGCTTACTTGTGTAATACCAATCTGTTATAATGGTTGAACAATCACAAGTTGTTGGATGGTATTGGAAATTAGGTGACCGAATCGGTTAATTTGATTATGAAAGTGGACCAGGTTTCATTAAAGTTGGTTGATCTATGAGTGAGGGAGGCAGTCATTTTTTCCGTAGATATGTGTTCTGTCAGAAGATTTTTCCACTGTGTAATGCTGAGGTGGGCTTTTGATTTCCAGTTTAGGAGGACTGTTTTCTTGGCGATAGCTAGGGCTGTATATAGTGCACTGGATTTGTGGTGGTTGAGTTGTGGCATTGAGAGATCTCCTAAAATACAAAGGTTGGGGGATAAAGGGATGCGGCAACCCAGTATGGAGGATAAGTGATCTGTGACTTTGATCCAAAAGTGCCTAACTGGAGTGCAGTGCCAGAAAGCGTGCATGAGTGCGTCTGCTTCGTTGAGTGAACAGTGAGTGCATTGATTTGCTTAGACCCATTTTGTGTAATTTGTCATCTGTGTAGTGTGCTCTGTGGAGGATTTTAAACTGGATCAGTTGTAAATTTGAGGTTTTATTAAAGACAAAATTGTTTTTACAGATTTGGTTCCGGAAATCGGCATTGGTGTTGATAGACAGATCCCATTTGAGTGTTGGGAGTGAAATTGAGGTATCTATGGTAGAGAGAAGGATGTACATTTTTGACAGCATTTTTTTGATTCCAGATACTTCAAGAAGATCTTTTATTGTGGCAGAATGAGTTTGGTTGGTTATGATATTGAATGATTTTCTGATTGTGGCTTTTAATTGATGGTATTGGAAGAATTGATTATTTCCAATGCCAAACTTCTGGACCAGTAGAGGGAAATTAATGAAATGTGAGTCTTGGATAATATGGTGAAGGTGCGTGATTCCATGGTTCTTCCAGGTGAGGCAATTTAGTGTTTTTTTGTTGATTGTAAAATCTGGGTTATTCCAGATTGGTGAGTGGATAGAGGGTGCACCTGTGGAGTTAGTGATCTTAAGTACTTTCCACCAAGCTGTCAAAGCTGAGGCTATGGTTATATTTTGGAAGCAGGGATCTTTCTTGATGGTCTGACTAATGAATGGGAGGTCAGAGAGGAGGATGTTATCACATAAAGCCTGTTCTGTTTCTAACCAGTGCACGTCAGTGTCTGATTGATGGAGCCATTTTATTAGATATTGCAGTTGGTTTGCAAGATGGTAATTTTCAAAATTTGGGGCTTCCAGCCCACCATGTTGTTTAGATTTTTGAAGAGATGAGAGTTTGATCCTGGGGGTTTTATTTTCCCAGTAGAATTTTGTTATTGCTGAATTGAGACTTTTGAACCAAGAGGAGTTGGGGGAAATGGGGATCATTGAGGATAAATAATTGACTTTAGGCAGGATTTTCATTTTGATTGTTACTATTCTTTTATACAGCGAGATTGGAAGATTGGTCCAACGAGTGAGGTCATCTTGAATTGATTTGAGCATTGGAGTGAAATTGAGAATGAACAGCTCTGACATCTTGGTGGAAATATTGATACCTAGATATTTTATATTACCAGTGGGGATATGGTGGGGTGTGGACTGGGGGACCGCATCCCAATTATCATATGTCAGAGGAAGGATAACAGATTTTGAGCAGTTGACTGCGTAGTTGGAGAGTTCTGAGAATGATTGAATGACGGTTAGACATTCTTTCAGTGAAGGGTGAGGGTCCTGGAGGAGGAGTAACACATCATCTGCATAGAGAAGGATTTTATGTTCTGTGGACTGAGTTTGAATACCTTTGATTTTTTTGGTTCTGACGAATGGCAGCTGCGAGGGGTTCAATGAATAAGGCGAAGAGCGATGGAGAGAGCGGACATCCTTGCCTGGTGCCATTGTGAAGAGTGAAGCAACGTGATGTGAATCCTTTAGTTGTGACTGTAGCCATAGGTGATGTGTAAAGTGCCCTTATCCAATTAATAAATGACTCTCCAAACCCTAATTTCTGTAGTGTGGCGAATAAAAAAAACCAGTTAACCCTGTCAAATGCTTTTTCAGCGTCTAATGATAAGATGATGGTGTCAGTTTTCTTGGAAGTGGAGAGTTGCATGAGGTTAAAAAGTTTTCGAGTATTGTGTGATGACTGTCGACCTTTGATGAAGCCTGACTGGTCAGGGTGAATAAGAGATGGAATCACCTTTTCTATTCTGGCAGCTAGGACTTTACTAATAATTTTTAGGTCTGTGTTGATAAGAGACAAAGGTCGGTAGCTCGATGGAGAGGTGGGATCTTTGTCAGGTTTCAAGAGAAGTGTTATCATAGCAGTATTCATATCGGGAGGTATGCTATAACTGGATGAGAGTTCGTTGACCATTTTTAAAAACAGAGGAGAGATGGTAGACCAAAAATGTTTGTAGACTTCAGCAGGGAAGCCATCTGGACCGGGTGCTTTATGATTTGGGATGTTATTGATCGCTCTGTAGAATTATTCTGGGGTTAGAGGCTGGTTGAGATGGTTGGTTTGTTCTTCTGATAGGCGTGGCAGATTAAGGTTGTTTAGGAAATTATTAATATCATTGATGTTTGGATTATGGTCCGATCTGTAAAGGTTTTGGTAAAATGTCTTAAATACATTGTTAATTTCTTCAGGGTCATGGTGAGACTTCCCTGCTGAGTCCCTTATAACTGGAATTGTGGCTTTGTCTTTGTTGAGTTTCATTAGATTTCCCAGATATTTACTTGATTTATTGTAGTGCTGAAATTTCATGAGTTTCAGTTTTTCAATAAGGAATTGTGTTTTTTTGTTTATGAGATCACTCAGTTCCATTTACATTTTCTTAATTCATTGAGTATATTATCTGAGGGATTGGTAATGTAAGAATGTTCTAATTCTTTAATTTTTTCTCCAAGCTATGCTCTAATGCATTTTCTCTCTTCTTTTTATAAGATGGGTATGAAATGATTTTTCCCCTTAAAACAGCTTCGCTAGTTTCCCAAAGGAGAGTTGCTGAGGTATTCGGAGAGTCATTTATTTCCATAAAGGATGTCCACTCCCTCTTGAAATAAGTGTCAAAGTCTGGGTCTTTTAGCAGAGATGTGTTAAACCTCCACCTGGTTATAGTTTTTGGATGGGATTTAATATTGAATGTACAAGAAACTGGGGAGTGGTCACTTATAGTCGAGGAGTGGATTGTTGTGTCAGTAATATCTTGGTGTAGTGTATTACTGATTAGGAAGAAATCAATTCTGGAGAATAAATGATGAACCCGAGAGAAATGGGTATAATTTCTTTCAAACGGATGGTTTAGTCTCCAGCTATCGCTAAGTCCACAGTCCTCCAATCTTTAATATCCTGTTTCAAATGCTCTATCAGGGGCAAAAAAATTTGCTTTGTAAAGATCTTTGTGATTGTGCATTATCCAGACTCCAAGATACCTAAACTTTGTTGTACTGATTTTAAAAGGGTTTGAAATAAATGTTATATTCCTGGATACTTAATTTATTGGCATCAGTTCACTTTTTTGAAGGTTAATCTTTTAACCAAATATGTCACCAAATTTCTTCAGAATGTCCAAGAGCCTAGGAAGGCTCAGCAGAGGGTCTGATACATATAAAAGCAGATCACTCTTGGCCCCTCTTTACGAATCCTTCAATAGTAACATCCTGATGTATGGCAAGCACCAGTGGTTCAATTGCAATGGTATAGAGGAGCGGAGACAATGGACACCCCTGCCTTGTACCCCTTTGCAAATTAAAGTGGGGAGAAATATTATTGTTAGTATGAACTGCCGCTACTGGAGAGGAGTAACCAGTTTTAATCCAGGATAAGAATTTTGAGCCAAAGCCACATTTTTTGAGAGTATAAATAAATAATCCCACTCCACCCGATCAAAAGCCTTCTCCACGTCAAGTGAAAGTGGAACCTCTGGTATGTCAGATGGAGTGGGATCATAGAGAACATTGAAAAGGCACCTAATATTGAAAAAAGAGTATAGATTCTGCATGAAACCTGTTTAATCAGTTGAAACAACTGAAGAAAGTGGAACCTCAAGAAGCCAGGCCAAGAGTTAAGCAAGAACCTTCACATCTTAATTCAGAAGAGAAATTGGACGGTATGAGTTACACTGCTGTGGATTTTTATCTTTTTTTAGGCTGAGTGAAATTGTTGCTTCTGGCACAGTTGCAGGAAGACAACTAGAAAGGAATGACTCCTCAAATACGGAGAGATTGTTTAAGGCATTAACAATCTGCTTTTCTTTGTGCTGCACAATAGGAAATGGCCAGTCCTCTTAGGTAGGCCTTCATTGCTTCCCATGTGGTTGAAGCTGACATACCAGGGGTCTGATTGTTAGCAAGAAAAAAATATCAATTTCTGATTTAAAGAAGTTCACAAAGGCTTCATCTTGAAGAAGTAATGTGTTAAGCCTCCACTGACAATAACCTAATAATAATCTCAGGAAAAAAAATTCCCCAAATGATCGGGGGGGGGCCATTATCGACAATAGGTGGCCACCAAAGGGAGAAGTTTTTTGTCAATGAAAAAATAGTCTATTTGGGAGAATGTCTTATGGACTGGAGAATAAAAGGCATAAGCCTTAGTTGAAGGATTACGAAAAAGCCAAATGTCTGCCTGCCATATGTCTCTAGAAAAAGCTGGATGGCTTGTGCCGATTTAGACTCTGATGTTACCCTTGAGGAACTATGGTCCAGGTGTGGGGAAAGCACACAATTTGCGTCCCCTAAAGGTGATGCATGTCCATATTGGGAAGTCTGGAAAAAAGGTTTTTTAAAGAACATTTCATCTTCCCAATTTGGGACATAAATATTTGCTAACACAACTGGGAGTCCGGACAACCAACCAGCCACAATGACATATCGCACCATGGAGTCAGATTCTATGCTAGACATCACAAATGGTATTTTTTTACCTCCGCCAAGGAGGTTGTGTTTTCGGGAGAGTTTGTTTGTTTGTCTGTCTGTCTGTCTGTCTGTGAACAAAATAACTCAAAAAGTTATGGATGGATTTTGATGAAATTTTCAGGAAATGTTCAGCATAGGAAAAGGCAGAATGATTCAATTTTGGTGTTGATCCAGATCACCGTCTGGGAACTGTGCTGCTTGGCAGAGGTCTGTGCTCTCAGAGTGCTTTTCTAGTTATTGATTAGGATTGCTGACCCTCTTGCCTTTGAACTAAAATTAGAATGATATGCTTGCCCGATCCATCCACCTCTCAATCTGAATTGATCAGCACCGCGGAGATGAGTCCCCTGCAAATATGCTGTCAGAAAAATGATTCTTTTACCAAGAATGTCAGGAAAAAGATTCCCTCATTGTTCACCTCTGACTGGTGGAACCAGCATGGAAGGATGGCAGGTCACACATCTGACATGACAGCTTTGAGTGATGTTGGAACCCTACGGCACTTGATACTTTCATGTGCTGAATAAGGACCTCTTTGTGGCTGGACAGACATGGGCAACTGTCCATTCCAAGGCTGGGGCCTCCACCCTTCGGTCTCCTTCCTCACATCTGGCCTTCTTGTGCATCTCACAAAGGCATGTAAAGGGTATTTAGGGGTTCATGTAGCGGTCACTCAATTATTATTTAATGCAACTTTGTGTGTGTGGACCTGTTAAAGGAGTAAATGAGATCATAGTAAATACCATATAGGCTAATATAAGACATCGTGTATTACACAAGTTAGAACATTATGTAAAAACCACACACAGAATATTATATAGAGAATACCAAGATAAAGAATACTAGGATAATAAACACTGGTAACTGAACAATAGAAATTCTCCTAACATAGGCAATATCAGTCTTAAGATGACCAAGATGCATAATTATTCTCTTATGTCTTACAGGTGATTTAGAGATTTTGCATTCCAGCTTATGAAGTTAACCTGGCTACCTAAAGCCCTTCTTAAATCACTTACATCTACCATTAGTAATCATTACAGATATTATAAAGCATACATATCTAAAAATGTGTTGTCATTATAAGCTGAAGCATGTAAGACAACTGACAGAATGAAGAAATAACTAATGTCCAGTAAGTCCCTAACCCTTGACACCTGAAAGAACATGGCAATAGTAACAGTCCTTGCAAAAAAAAAAAAACACACACATTAAGCAATGGTAATAGGGAGCAGTCACTAACCAGCAAACAAAAACTGGCTCCCTCCATACCTCACTTTGAAAAATAATTTCATTGTTAAAATCATGCAATGAGTTAAGATAACAATCTAACCGTCTCAGTGCAACAGTCCAAATATGCAAACAGATAATCAAAACAAAAAGTGATGGAAACATGGTTACCATTAATATATGTCCAAAGCTCTGACACTCAGTCTTAGAAGTTAGAATCATAAACAAAGGTAGATAAATTTAATAATCTAAATGTAAGTCTAAAATTGCATGTATCAAAATCAGGCAAGGGGTAGAAATTATCATTGCTGTACTACATTCAAAGTAATCTAACATTAACTAAAATGTCACGTCAGTGCTATGGTGCAAACCTGCATAACCAACACATTGAAGCAGGAGTACAGATGACCTGTACTAACAAATGGACTAATATAACATTCCTCTGAACTGTACAAAAATTAAACGACAGTGCAGCAAAAAGGATATGCAAATTAGACGTCCCAGGTCCAGATCTGGTGTCCATATATCTTCCATTAAAACAGGAGAAGAAGTCAGAAACAAATGTAAATCCTCTAAGTCTTAAAGCGTATAGGATGTTAGCCAGTGATTTCACTCTCAGTTGTGATGGTATTCTTCACGTAGGTCATAGCCTAATATGGATTCAGGAATTCCTTGTATGAGATATGGAGTCAAGCTGGGAATGGAATACCATAGCGGACATCTTGGCGGCCCTGAAGAATGTTCCTTACTTGTTGAACGCGGCCCAGGCATTAGCAAACCTTTCGGTGTAAAAGGAAAGGCGGAGATCTGTTCTCCTTGGTATCGGAGCGGAGCTTGTTCACAGGCGCAGCGCAGTATGTTGAGACAGTCCTGATAATAATGCAGCAGCATGATGATGACCCAAGGTTTTTCATGCTTATTCTGTCCCATACCTATGTGCAAGCGGTCTCTCAGGATATCCTTGTCCAATTTGAGAGCTTCCCTTGGCACCTTGGAAAGGGAGGCAGTGGAGCTTGAGCCTGGTCCCTCCTTCACACCCACAATACAACGTTATTTCTCTACTGTCTGCCCTCCAATTCCTCATTCCTCATCCTCACCTGAACCACCTCCGCTTGTTTGGCAACTTCTCTCTGCAACACAGTTATCTCATCTGCCCATGTTGACATGCCTGTTTCCATGTCCGTGAAGGTCCCTTTTAGGCCTGTCACGATAATCAATAAATCAATTAACTGCACAATAAATAAAAACGTCCTTGATAAGTCAGTGTAGATTCTCATTCACCCAGGTCATGGTGATCTTGAAGATATAAAATCTAGGCAACTGGACCGTGTACAGTTTTGGGAAGACGTTTTGCTTCTCATCCAAGAAGCTTCTTCAGTTCCAAAAAGCTAGACAAGGCAGCAGATATTTATCTTGCCAGAGAGCGAAGGCAACAACAATAGAAGGAGAGAGAGTTGACTCATAGAAATTCTTCACAGGGTGATTCAGCCTCCGATAGTCATTACCCTGAATGGGTCATTATCTCCCCAATGACCAGGTCTGAGCATTCCTCACTTTGACAGACAATACAAATTGACTGGGAGAACACATACCACGAACAGTTCCAGATGTATAAACTCTGTGCGTGTTTTTATTGGTATTTTATTTACTATACAGAGTCTATCAATTTTTTATTGTTTTTGATCATTATAATGATTTATTTTTATGTAAGTTTTCCTAAAAGAGAGTCCATTTCATTTTCATTGTTTTTTTCCTCTTTTTTGTTTGTTTAGTTTATTATATTTTTTGTTTAAGTTATTTTGCTTAAAAGCTCTTGACCTTCAGTTGCAGTTAACTACTCTTAAGAAATTTAAGTTTATTGCTTTTGATCGGGTGTACTCGTCCAGCAAAATTTGGTATCGTGACAGGCCAAGTGGCTTTCATTTTATCCACTTCAGAGCGGATAGCTGTTGTACTGTTGATAATTTAGACTTTAACTTCTGCAACTTATTTCTCAGTAAATCAAAGTCTCCAGCAAGCACTTCCTTAAACTCCGTCCTGATGACAGCTGAAATGTCCGCTCTCAATGAGGATATAACATCCACTTTCTTATCCTTGGTGTCCACTGTTGACTCTGGTCGTGGAGAAGATGGTTTATCATTGTGGGTAGTAGCTGCGAGCGCCACAGCGTCGCTAGGTCTTGAACTTGCTTGTCCGTCGTACTTGTTTTTACGGAGCGTGGTGCTTGCTGCCATAACACACACTATTAAAACTTGCTGCAGTGTATTTAGAATGTTGAGGTAAGACTTATTTACATCCAACTTGCATTAAAGGAGTACTCCGACTATTTTGGACCCACGCCCTTTCCCTATCATTGACAGAGTGAGACAAGCTCAAAAATACCTTTTTTGTGTCTCTGCGTCCAGTGGCTGGCTCCCAGCTGTTAGCTCCGTACGTAGCTTAGCTCAATGGCTGGAAGTCAATAGGAGTCAAAGCCGAACTGACAAAAGTGGACAAAATACTCCTTGCAGTGGACCAGTGGAGGGCGTATTAGCAGGTGAAGTAAATCCAAATGGTTATAAAACATTTTAAAAGACGTGTTTTCTTTCTTAAATCCGTTAAAATAACATTTTGATAAACACAGAACTGAGCATGCGCAGAGCTCCGCGGACCGGAAGTAGGAGCCGGACTGAGTACTGCGCATATATCAAACGTTATTTTAATGGATTTAAAAAAAGCCAACTCGTTTTCTTTCTTAAATCCGTTAAAACAACGTTTTGATAGACACAGACCTGCGCATGCGCAGTGCTCCGCGGACCGGAAGTAGCAGCTGGACTGACAAAAGTGGACAAAATACTCCTTACAATGGTCCAGAGGATGGCTTATTAGCACTTAAAGTAAATCAGGATGGTTATAAAACATTTTAATTGACGTGTTTTCTTTTTAAATCTGTTAAAATAACGTTTTGATACACACACGGACCTGCGCATGCGCAGTGCTCCGCAGACCGGAAGTAGCAGCCGGACTGACGAAAGTGGACAAAATACTCCTTACAATGGTCCAGAGGATGGCTTATTAGCACCTAAAGTAAATCAGAATGGTTATAAAGCATTTTAAAAGACGTGTTTTCTTTTTTAAATCCATTAAAATAACGTTTTGATACACACACGGACCTGCGCATGCGCAGTACTCAGTCCGGCTCCTACTTTTGGTCCGCGGAGCTCTGCGCATGCTCAGTTCTGTGTTTATCAAAACGTTATTTTAACGGATTTAAGAAAGAAAATGTCTTTTAAAATGTTTTATAACCATTTGGATTTACTTCACCTGCTAATACGCCCTCCACTGGTCCACTGCAAGGAGTATTTTGTCCACTTTTGTCAGTCCGGCTTTGACTCCTATTGACTTCCAGCCATTGAGCTAAGCTACGTACGGAGCTAACAGCTGGGAGCCAGCCACTGGACGCAGAGACACAAAAAAGGTATTTTTGAGCTTGTCTCACTCTGTCAATGATAGGGAAAGGGCGTGGGTCCAAAATAGTCGGAGTACTCCTTTAAGTGCGCAATAACATTTTTCAGTAGGTAAGGCAGGAGCTAGTCGATGCACGTCTTACTCCATTGATACCTCCTTTCTCCAGTCTCTTTGAACAAAAATATGTTTTATTCAATTGTAGGTCCAATCTGCAATGTTTTCACTTAACAAATCAAAGTGGTTGATCTTTTTGAGAATTGGGTCATGATGACTGATAAGATGGTGATTGTTTCTCAGGACAGAGCTGTGAGAGCCTCACTTCAGTGTATGTTTTATTTAAAAAGTGAAAATATCAATGTTTCCTTCCAATATCCAACTAATGATAAAAGCTTTTATGCATTTGCAGCAAAAGGACAGTCACTCCCAGAATTAAATAGGTACAAAAAGGTACTTTGCTATACGCTCATAGTTCTTGTAATTCTACTTGATTTTTCTCTAAAAATGCAGAACTAATGCTTTTAGATATGAAATTTTCAAAGTTTTCTTTCAGGGGAGCATGCTATCAGGACCTGGACTACTTTTTACTAATCCAAAAATATGAATTTTGAGTTTGGGATCCTATTTATACTCAAAATGTTCAAAAAAGTAAAGTAAGTTAATTGAAGATTGTATTGTTAATACAATTTTGTTTTGTATGTTACTGATGCTTTTCAATAAAGCCGAAGGGGTTTAATGTAAAAAAAAATTGCATTGAGAGCAATGTACCTGTTTTCCGATTAATCATCAAAATACTCGATAGAGTACTAGATTACAAAAAGAATCAATAGTTGAAGCCCGAATCTTTAGCAACATATAGGCATGAGGTCCCTCTTGGGAATGGGATGTCACATCTCAGGAGGCTTACCTTTAATAAATGTATACTTAGTGGAGACAAATGTCGTGGGTACAGATTTATGGTCTGGGCGTCCAAGAGTCTGTCACTACCATAAATTCTTATTTTCAGTAAGACTATTATTGGTTATACTTCTTTACAGTTATCACCACAATCATACAGACATGTGGATCCTCCTGAAAACCACATGCTGCATCTTAAGGGGCTAACCTCTTGTCAGGGACCAAGCAGTAAAGGCTCACAACACAGGATTAATTTAAAGAGAAGTGGGGGGGTTATTTTACCCAAAGAAAGTTGTTCAAAATTACAAACCAAAAGTATTAAGAATTAGGCCTATAAAAGAGGTCAACTTAACGTAATACTGAATAAACTAAACAAACAGTGGGTGTCAACTTAACAAACAGACCTGACAAAATGAGACAAAGGGAGCACATATATAGGGGTTTGGCCAAACCATAGGAAACAAAGGGGGTTAACAAAATGGCTGCCACATTAAACTAAACACAAGTCAAAGTAACTAAACCCAAATCCCCCCCATGATGTCAGCAGACTTGGTCCTTCCCAATGAGTTTGCTCCAGCATAAATGTTGCTCCAGCCCTTGGCCACGCCTTTTGCCTCTGAACCAGGAAGCCCCCCTCCCCCCAACATCCAGGTAACTCAAAGAAAAGAAACCAGAATCAACAGAAAAAAATTGATTTAAATCTTACAATGAATAAACTGTGCGCACTAAATTTAAACAGTAAAAGACATAAAGCAACTAATAAACTAAGACTGAATCAAAATAATGTGTAGATGTATTCTTTTAACTGCAAAATATGTGTCAAACTTATGAGGTGAGCAGCTGATGAAGTGAGGGTTAACATTAAGGTGAGCAACTGATGAGGTGAGGGTGAATATAACCAATGTGTGGCTGTGGCCATCACACCTCTCATGAATTTATAATCAGTAGAAGCAAGTTTGAGATCGACAGTTCTATGATTGGTCCATGGATCTGTTACTAGCTTTAGTTCTTACTTTGGTCCACCTGTCTCCACCCATCTCCCTTCTTTCAATCACCCAACACAGCACCGTGTGGATATGCTGTTCATCATGAGACTGGAATCCACATTAAAGATGTCCTGCTGCTTAACAGAAGATTTTTTACTTGCCTCCTTGATGGAGGGATTCATGTTGGGTGTATGTATATACTTGTATATATATGTACATGCGTATTTCATTCATACATATGTAAGTGTATTGAAAAATTGATAGAATATGCATTTTGCACATTTGGACTATTTTGAGGTTTTAAATAGAGCTACAATATGCATAAGCAAGAAGGGGGAGTGTAACAAAAAACATTTGGAACTTGTAATTAAAGAAAAAAAAAAACTGAATAGATTCTTTATCACCCGATCAAAAGTTTAAGAACACAGGATATTAAAGCCAAAATCTGCTCAAAATTTTCATTTTCTGTCAGGCATTTACATGGCCATGCCCTCCTGATGGCTAAAGCTAAAAAGCTTTCTCTTCTTGAACGTGGTCGGATCGCTGAGCTGCATAAGCAAGGCCTCTCACAGCATGCCATTGCTGCTGAGGTTGGACGCAGTAACACAGTCATTCTAAATTTTTTTGAAAGATCCTGAGCATTATGGAACAAAAAAGCCAAGTGGTAGACCCAAAAAAATTACACCTGCGCTGAGCCGGAGGATCTGATTGGCTGTCCGTCAAGACACAAGGCGGTCCTCGACCCAAATTAATGCCCTTCATGGTGCCAACTGCAGCGCAATAACCAACAGACGGCATCTGCGGGAAAAGGGTTTCAAAAACAAAAAACAAATTCAAAGACCTCGTCTCCTTCAACGCCACAAAACTGCCCATGTAGACTTTGCCAGGGAGCATCAAACATGGGACATTGAAAGGTGGAAAAAAGTTTGACTTCTCTGATGAGAAAAAATTTAACCTTGACGGTCCAGATGGAGTCCAACGTTACTGGCATGACAAGGAGATCCTACCTGAGATGTTTTATACCCGGCACAGTGGAGAGGAGTCCATCATTATCTGGAGTGCTTTTTCATTCAGTGGAACACTGGAGCTTCAGGTGGTGCAGGGTTGTCAAACAGCGGCTGGTTACATGCAAATGATGCAGCGGGCATCCCTCATGACTGAGGGCCCTCGTCTGTGTGGTAACACCTGGTTTTTCAACAGGACAACGCTGCTGTTCACAATGCTCGCTTGACCAAGGACTTCTTCAGTGAGAATGACATCACTGTTTTGGACCATCCCGCATGTTCCCCTGGTTTAAATCCCATAGAGAACATTTGGGGATGGATGGCAAGGGAAGTTTATAAAAATGGCCATCAGTTCCAGACAGTTGATGCCCTTTGTGAAGCCATCTTCACCACTTGGAGCAATGTTCCCAAAAGCTTCCTGGAAACACTCACATCAAGCACGCCCAAACGACTTTTTGAAGTGATTAACAAGAACAGTGGAGCTACTCATTACTTAGTCCTACTGAGAAACTTTTTTGTTCTGGTTTGGAGAGTTTTTTGTAATTTTTTTGAGCGATGGTTTTAAACTTTTGATCAGCTGATAAACAGCCTATTTCAGTTTACTTGTTGTTTTCAATAAATTACTTTTTCAAAGTGCTTTTGTCACATTGCCCCTTCTTGCTTGTGCATATTGTGGCTGTGTTTAAAACCTCATTAAGGTCCAAATGTGCAAAATGCATATTCTAGCAATTTTTCAACTGGTCTTAAGATTTTGTTCAGGTCTGTATCTATCTATCCATATACATGTATATATATATATATATATATATATATATATATATATATATATATATATATGTATATATATATACATATATGTCTATGTATATATATATATATATATATATATATATATATATATATATATATTTATATATATATATATATATATACATATTTATATATATATGTAGAGAGAGAGAGAGAGAGAGAGAGAGATACACACACACATATATATATACACACACACACATATATATATGTATATATATATATCTATATACATATATATATATATATATATATATATATATATATATATATATATATATATATATATATATATATATATATATATATATATATTAGGGCTGCACGATATTGGAAAAAACTGACATTGCGATTTTTTGGGGGTTTGCAATATATTGCGATATATGTTGCGATATTTAAAATAGAAGATTTTTCACCAGATGACTTGAATAGCTCTGTTTGGGAAGAATTTGGTTGGCTCACAATGACACCATTGTATTGATATAATACCGTTTAATCCAGGCTAAGGGGGTTCATCTGTGTCTGATGGCATTGCTGTATATAAAAGGGATCCAGGAGGCCATGTCTCTGTACAAAATAGAATAGGTTTCAATTTCAGTTGCTTTTTTTCATTTCCCCAATAAATGTAGATGATATATGTAAAAAATAAAAAGTCCTTCTATAAAATAAGTGCTAAAGAAAATGTTTGTAATATCTCATCAGGATCTTTGTGCCTATCATAGACTAATGTAAATATAGTTGGATAACATATTGCTGCAAACCAAGATTTTCCTATTGCTGAACAGCATTTAATATAAAATTTATGAAAAGCTCTCTTCTCTAAAGTAAGGGGTGCAGTATAAGCTAGAGAATATATTTGATAATTTGGTTGAGTTTGGTATAGCCTAGTTAACATCAGTACAGTTATTGCAGTTTCATAGTCATCAACTAATCATATTACCAGCAAATTAATATTTTAACAAATCACAGACACTGAGTTTTGACCCATTTCTCTGAAGAGAAAGCTTAAAGGATAACTTCGGCTCCTGCAGCTTTTACATTGTTTATAGAATGAAGAACAACAATATACTCACCCAGAAGGCTTTCCTGATGCAAACGGTGCTTCGGGAGATATTTAGATCCAAAATCGAGCAGCGGACACCGATATAATGGTAGCCTGTAGGGCATAGATCGCCGCTCCTAAAAACTGCATTAATCGTCCAAAAACTCATGTTTTTCACCAATATTCCATCATGATTCGCGCCGAATGGACGGCCATTGCAGCCTGTGTCTCCCCACACAGCGCTGTGTGGCTGAACTAACCTCTAAACAGACGAGTCTGTTTGCATGCCCTTCGCGCATGCGCAGTACTCTCTGGAGCGTTGAGATCGCTTCCTCATTTCTATCAGCTCCTTATCTGTATAATCTGGCTCCAAACTGTAAGGGACGCCCATCATATTCAAAGTCCTCCTCCACAACATCTTCATCCCATAGATATTCGCCCATTTTGCACAAAACTGGAAGAAGAAAGTCGATTTGTAGCTGCCCTGAAACAATGAGCACTTTTCTGCGCCGAAGAGCATGTAAACAAACTTCGTTGGTTCAGCCACAGCGCTGTGTGGAGAGACACAGGCTGCAATGGCCGTCCATTCGGCGCGAATCATGATGGAATATTGGTGAAAAACATGAGTTTTTGGACGATTAATGCAGTTTTTAGGAGCGGCGATCCATGCCCTACAGGCTACCATTATATCGGTGTCCGCTGCTCGATTTTGGATCTAAATATCTCCCGAAGCACCGTTTGCATCAGGAAAGCCTTCTGGGTGAGTATATTGTTGTTCTTCATTCTATAAACAATGTAAAAGCTGCAGGAACCGAAGTTATCCTTTAAGGCTGTAGTATAAACACAAAATCCTTTACGAGTTTTCAAAATAAATTTCACACACAGTTCAATCCAGTTCAAACCAGCTGAAATCAGGCTTGGCAATGCAAACCCAGTCCGGGTTTTACCATGGACCCACTCTCGATGCAACTCAAGGATTCAAGGAGTTTTATTGTCATTCAACACATGTTAAATATGGATAGAACGAAATTGGTTACCCTGGTCCCGGAGCAAGCCCAAATGTAAGAAAAGAATAAACAAATATATACAAATATTAGAATAAAAAAGAGAATAAAAGAACACAATCAACTAGCCTTTATAATAAATAGGAGATTGTTCTGTGCAATATTGCAGTGTGCAGTTGTCGGGGGGAAGGGAGGGGGAGGGGGGCGCTAAAGGGGACCACCCATAGACTGTAAAAAACATGGACTCCGTGATGCTGGGCTCAAATTGAAGCCTCCACGAAAACTGCTCCCCCTGGTGACTGACTGCAGTATAGGTCAAATTTCCGTCTCCCCCATTCATCTGGACGGGCCGAAGTGAAACTTCAAAAAATTAATACACCTCGTAGAAATATTTCTCCCATCCGTATGCTGTGGTGACATTAAAGTATTATTGGGCTGCGTGTTCTCCAAGTCCTCTTTTGTCTGAAAAGTTTCTTTTTTATTAGTTATTAGAGTTTAAAAATAACCGCGGTTTACGGCAGCTTCACAATGATTGGCTGTGTCCGAAATGGCATACTAACATACTACATACTACAAACCCATTGTGTATATACTGTATATAGGAATGTAACGGTTACCGGTAAAATGGTAAACCGCGATAAAATTTCCCACGATAATCGTTACCGTGTCCAATTAAAATTACCGTTATATCGTGCTTGATCACCACACTGCCTCAGTAACGCACGGTGATGCTGCTCTTTGACTGGAAAAGCCGGAACTATGCATCTGTCCTCGATTAAGGAGCCTCACGCGAGGTGCACATGCACAGTTTGCATTGTTTGGCCCCTGAGTCTGACACATTTATTGACAAAAAAGACAAAAGAACTGTTATGAATATAACAATAAAGGGGTTAAATGATTTCAATTCTGTGTAAAAGTACTTTTAGAACATTTTGAGCACACTGCAACAATACCGCGATAATAATGATAACCGTGATAATTTTGGTTACAATAACCGTGATACAAAATTTCCATATCGTTACATCCCTAACTGTATACTACATACTATAAGTATGATTAGAATGCCAACCGTTCACACTGTAGTATACTACTAAGTTTCCCATGATGCATTTCAAACCTCTGACGATAAAAATCAGAAGCACACCAGGCTATCAAATATCTCTGTTGATTCACCTCATTTGAAAGTTCAGAGAGCATTTTAGGCGAGAAAGTCACCACGTAGAATACCAAAATGTGGTCATTTGAGCCATAAAACGCACGGATACAAATTTCATTTCGACGTTTCGGACATTCCGCTATGCCGCTATTATGCTATCGACGAAACTTCCGGTCGGCTCCAAAACAAGAGCCCATTTACAAAAGCGTTAAAGAACTAAAGGGAGATCATAAAAGATGCATTTATTTTGAAAATGGGAAGTTTGTTAGTCGCCGATTTTTAGCTGAATGCCGGTCGGTCGTGTATGGCGCAATGCATTATGGGGCTCGCAATGCATTGTGGGGCGGTTGAGTGTGAGTAGTATGCCCACCTCGCATACTTAACATTTTTTCCGATATAGTATACATCCGGGTATTTCTCGCACACTCAATCTTTTCATACTATCCAGTGTGAACACACTACATACTCATTTTCACGTCACACTTAGTATGAGTAGTACGTTAGTATGCCATTTCGGACACAGCCATTGTGTACGGCGTATGCTGAGGCGTGTTGCAACCGTTTACGACAGCTGCGTCCAGATTATGGCCCAAATTCTCTACTGGTTGCACAATGGCGGCGCCCTGACGAGGGATATTTTGGCTTCAAATCCGTTACATGGTGGAAGGCGGAGCCACGCTATCCAGTTCTTATAATACATCCATGGGACCACCAGAGTTCAGCAGTCTCACAGCTTCGGGGAAGAAGCTGTTCCTCAGTCTGGTAGTCCTGCTCTTGATGCTCCGCAGCCTCCTGCCTGAGGGGAGAGGGACAAACAGAGCATGTGCGGGATGGGTGGGGTCCTTCGTGATGCAGGAGGCCCGTTTCCTGCATCTGGAGGAGTATATGTCCGTGGTGGTGGAAAGGCTGCATCCCACAGTCTAGGGCTGAACAATTTATCATTTTCAGATCGAAATTGCAATTTTAGACAATGCAATTTATTGATCGCCAAAGCAGCAATTTTTTTGCAGCGCTCCTGACTGACTCAGGATCTGTTGTGTCTAGTATTATACACATACTGTTTTACAAATTTGTAGACAATCTATATGTCAAAAGTGCTGGTAAGCAGGTCAACAACACAAAGCCTCTGTTTAGTAGTAGAAATTAATGAAAACAGATTATTTATCATCTCTATTGAAGGTGAATAATTTGTCAATTGCTTTTCATCATCTATTTCCTAACTGTTGTCTGTACTGTAAACAAAGTGAATTTTGCACTGAAGTTTGATTTGAAAAAAAAATCGTGAATTGCAATATCTGCCAGAAAAATCGAAATTAGATCTTTTCCTAAAATCGTTCAGCCCTACATGTGAATATCCCAAAGCTTGATTTGAAGAAAATCGTGAATCTAATTGAAATCGCAATATCTGCCAGAAAAATCGCAATTCAATCTTTTCCTAAAATCGTTCAGTCCTACCACAGTCCTCTGTGCCGCTTTCGCTACCCTCTGCAGAGCCTTCTTCTCTGCCACAGAGCAGCTGCCGTGCCACACAGTGATGCTCTCCACCGCGCACCTGTAGAACGACGTCAGGACTGAGCTCCCCAGTCCGGCGCGCCTCATTCTCCTGAGGAAGTAGAGGCGCTGGTGTGCCTTCCTGACCAGAAAGGAAGTGTTGGTGCTCCAGGTGAGATCATCCGAGATGAGCTCAGTCCGAGTGAGTTCAGTAACTCAAGGTAAACAACAGATTTATCTCCTTACGCCGTTCAATAACGGACATTCAGCATTCACACACACACTCAGGAGGCACTCACGGCACCGTAGTCGGGTTATGGACGGTCGGTCAGTCGTTCTGAGGGGATATTCAGCCAACTTTGACGGACTCCTGACTAGGGTTGGGCATCGTTTGAATTTGAACAATTCCGATTCCGATTCAGAGTTTCGATTCCGGTTCCTAACGATTCTCGATTCTGATTCTTTTGAGAGGCAGGGTCGAAAAAGTTTTGATGTCTTAAATGAGCTAGCTGACAAGAGGTCTTTCTGGATAAAATAGTCTTTACTTCTCCATGAATTTTAATGCTATGAACTTACCACTTTCTATGAACTATACTATGAATTTCTCATAGGGCTGTTTTTATATACATATCTGAACTGAAAAACGATATTATAAATTTTCTTTTCACAGGAGTTCACTTTTCACAAGAGAGCTTTATTTTTGAAAAACTCATGATGGGTGTATTGTCCATGGTTGCGCTAACCTAAATACTTCCGGCGGACTCTACTTCGTTGGTGTTCGGCGGTTTCTCCTTCTGGTCGGCAGACTAGGAATCGAAACTGGGAATCGAAATTAAAACATTTGAACGATTCCGGGAGAATCGGAAAGATAATCCCGGTTCCAATCGATACTCGATGCTCGATGCCCAATCCTACTCCTGAAAAGGAAGAGGATGAGACACTCCAGGAATTCCCTCACGGAAATAATGCCCCAGGTACAATCCTCCTTAGTCCCACACGGACTCGGAACACAAGGCCGCGCAGGGCGGTAGATCACAGCACGAGACACGGACTGACATGATGCTAAAAACCACGAAAATTCCACTGTCTTCCTCCTTCACCTCCCCCTCAGCATCTCCGGACATGCTCAGCTACGCTAATTTCGCTATTTCCTCAATCTGAGTTTGAACGGCGCGGGGCATGGGTGAGTGGGGATTGGTGCTGCCAGGATCGTGGGTGTGGAAATTTACTCGTGAGGGCTGTCCACAGGATGGTGGGGGCTGTGTGATGAGTGTGTGTGATTGACATAGGCGCTACAGCAGGAGGGAGGGCTGTGTGGATCATGCTTTAATGAAGCAAAACAAAAGTTTGCCTGTTCGAAAAAAAAAAAAAGTTGCACGTCCTGCGATGTGACTATCGCGCATGCGCACATCGCGATGGTGATGTTTAAACGATGTATTGCGCAGGCCTAATATATATATATATATGTATATATATATATATATGTATATATATATATATATATATATATATATATATACATATATATATATATATATATATATATATATGTGTGTGTATATATATATATATATATATATATATGTGTGTGTGTGTGTATATATATATATATATATATTAGGGATGTAACGATATAAACATTTAGTATCACGATTATTGTGACCAAAGTTGAGATGTTACGATTATCATTATTATCGCGGTATTGTTGCAGTGTGCTCAAAATGTTCAAAAAGTACTTCGACACAGTCTTGAAATCATTTAACCCCTTTAATATTATAATCGTAACACTTCTTTTGTATTTGTCAATTGTTTACTTTCAAGAGAAATAAAAGTAAACAATTCAATTATTATGTTATAAATGCTTGAACAGTGTGTGATTACAAGAAAAGAAAAAAAGATTTGAACTTTACACAGGTTTCTCTTCGTAAATAATTGTAAATGAACATGTTCAAAGTTTTGAGATGACAAGAAATAATCTTAACCTATTTTACATACACTCACATTTTGATTTGCCTGCAGCATCAGTGAGTATGTTACAGCTCGTTATATTAGACCATGTCCAGGCCTTTTTTTTTCTTCTTTTTTTTACTGACTTACAGTACAAGGTCTTATTGACCTTGTACAGCCTCAGGCATTCCAGGATCCATGTGTGTGGCATTGAGTCATAGGCTTTCTTGTAATCAATCCAGGCAGTGCACAGGTTGGTCTGGCTGGTTCTACAGTCTCAAGCGACTGTTCTGTCGACCAGCAGCTGATGTTTTGCTCCTCTAGTATTTTTACCAATGCCTTTCTGTGTTTCTGTCACGCATTGATCCATGTGCCCACTTATCTTTGCCACAATGATGCCTTACAGGAGTTTCCATGTTGTGGAGAGGCAGGGGCCTCATGTACAAAGACTTGCGTGGATTTCATACTAGAACATGGCGTACTATCAAATCCAGAAAACGTCGTACGCAAAAAAAAATCCGGATGAATGAATGTGTGCGCACGTATAAATCCAAGCACATTCCCTGAGTACATCACAATCAGCGGGGAATAGCGCACATGTTGGATTACACGACCCCTCCCTGTTCACGCCCCCCATTTAAATACCCAAATCGTATTTAAATGAGCCCTGCACCTGAGATTCTCCACTCTGAACGATCAGATCTTGCAGGAATGGCGGGTAAGAAATTAAAAAAGAAGAATTTCACAGAAAGTGAGGTGGAGGCGCTTCTCTGTGAAGTAGAAAAGCGCAAACATGTACTTTTTGGCACGCTCTCCTCTGGCGTAACGGCCAAAAGGAAGAGGTGCGAGTGGGAGAGCGTGACCGAAGTGGTCAATGCTGTGGGGTCGGAGGAGTGCACAGACGCGGAGGTAAAGAAGAAGTGGTCCGATGTGAAGGTGGACGTTAAACGGAGGACGGCTGCCCACCGCCAGAGTGTGACCAAGACAGGCGGAGGGACTGGCGGAGAGGAGCCCACCACCTTTGATCAGAGAGTGGCAGCATTACTGGGTGCAACTGCTCTCTCAGGGGTGGTGGGAGCACATGTGGGTGACTCAGATTTCACCCAAGGTAAGTAGGCTATGAGTTCATTAGTATAACTCACAACATGTGTTCATTGTGCCTGCTCGCAGCCTGAGATAGGCCACGAATGTCATGCGTAAAAGCTGTTTGTAATGTTTGGAGTACAGCATTTAAATTTAAACATGTCAACCTATCAAACAATGGACATTGACTCGTTTGTAACGGAATTTATTTCAAAACAGGGGAGAACACGCTGCTGAGCGTCTCCGGCGTCACAGACCCGGGGTCGTCCTCCACCGTCTCCGGGGCCTCTGGCCCGGGGGCTTCCTCCGGCGTCACAGGCCTGGGGGCTTCCTCCACCGTCTCCGGCGTCACAGGCCTGGGGGCTTCCTCCACCGTCTCCGGCGTCACAGGCCCGGGGGCCTCCTCCACCGTCTCTGGCGTCACAGGCCCGGGGGCTTCCTCCACCGTCTACGGTGTCACAGCCCCGGGGACCTCCTCCACCGTCTCCGGCCGTGTCCTCACCCGCGCTGTGCTGGAATCACAAGGAGAGATCATTAGCGCAATAGGCGGCATCAGTGATCGGCTTGATCAATTAATTGGCGTCCTGAAAAATATTGACGAGTCAATTAAATCGCAGTGATGTTTGCAGTTGGAATCGTTTCTATTACTGCACTCACATTGGCTAGGAAACCTGGAGGTACTTCACTAATCCTTGCTAGTTGGTGTCGGGGTTGACAGGCGCTCATCTGAGCCATTATCTTATCTCTCAGGTCAGTTAGCTCTTTGCTCAATCCTGGGGCTTGGTACCCAGCCTCTGGAGGGGAGTCAATGTTAACTCCCCATCTGACCTATCGTCCTGGCTCCCCCTTGCCGTAGCACTAACGTGTTGTGTCTCCTCAATCTCTAGTCGTGAGATTGTGGATGTTGGAACACTGAGCTACTAGCTGTTTCGGTGTTAGCATTGACTGTGGGTATCGAAGTAACCATATGGGGTGTCGTTGGCGCAGTTGGATAGTGCGCTTGGTCAGTGATCGGGAGGTTGCAGGTTCAAGCCCAGCTCTGGGCGACACATGGCAATGTGTCCTTGGGCAAGACATTTAACCCCAAGTTGCTCCCACTGCTGCGTCAGTGGTGTATAAATGGGCATGAAAGAATGTGTTAGAGATACTGATGGATAATTAACATAGAAACTCTGAACCATCAGTGAGTGAATGTGAGAGCGAATGGGTGTGAATGGGTAAGTGTGACCTGCGGTGTAAAGCGGCTTTGAGTAGTCAAAAAGACTAGAAAAGTGCTATATAAGCTCAAGTCCATATGTTCCGCAGCCTGTTCATATAACCCCGCTGGTTAGGGTTACTGGAGTAGTATCATTCCAACAGAGACTTGTTCTCATCTCTTGTCCATTGCCTTCTAGGTCTTGTTCCAGTCGCCCATTTTTCGTCAAAATGCCCTGGTTCCTCAGCATTTGACGCAGACCTTGTTAACCTGGGCGACGTCTGAGCCGGTTTGACTTTTTGTAATAACGCACTCATGTCATGAGGTAGGCCATAGTGCATAGGGTCTTGCCCACTGACCCACTGGGAGATGTCATTCACTCCATCCATATGTATTTGCCCCATATACAAAACCCAAAACCAGTGAAGTTGGCACGTTGTGTAAATCGTAAATAAACGATACGATGATTTGCAAATCCCTTTCAACCTACATTCAATTGAATACACAGCAAAGACGATACTTAATGTTTGAACTGGTAAACTGTGTTATTTTTTGCGAATATTTGCTCATTTGGAATTTGATGCCCGCAACATGTTTCAAAAAAGCTGGCACAAGTGGCAAAAAAGACTGAGAAAGTTGAAAGTTGAGGAATGCTCATCAATCACTTATTTGGAACATCCCACAGGTGAACAGGCTAATTGGGAACAGGTGGGTGCCATGATTGGGTATAAAAGCAGCTTCCCTTAAATGCTCAGTCATTCACAAACAAGGATGGGGCGAGGGTCACCACTTTGTGAACAAATCTGTGTGCAAATTGTCGAACGGTTTATTAACAACATTTCTCAACAAGCTATTGCGAGGAATTTAGGGATTTCGTCATCTACGGGCCGTAATATCAAAAGGTTCAGAGAATCTGGAGGAATTACTGTACGTAAGCGGCAAGGCCAAAAACCAACACTGAATGCCCTTGACCTTCAATCCCTCAGGCGGTACTGCATCAAAAACCGGCATCACTGTGTAAAGAATATCACCACATGGGCTCAGGAACACTTCAGAAAACCACTGTCAGTAACTACAGTTCGTCTACATCTGTAAGTGCAAGTTAAAACTCTACTATGCAAAGGCAAAGGCAAATAGTTGTTCTACTATCCAAAGGCAAAGCCTTTGCATAGTAGAACAACTATTTCTGGGTGTCAACAACACCCAGAAACAGCTTCGCTGGGCCCGAGCTCATCTAAGATGGACTGATGCAAAGTGGAAAAGTGTTCTGTGGTCTGACGAGTCCACATTTCAAATTGTTTTCGGAAACTGTGGTCGCCGTGTCCTCCGGACCAAAGAGGAAAAGAACCAGCCGGACTGTTATAGGCGCAAAGTTCAAAAACCAGCATCTGTGATGGTAAGGGGGTGTATTATGCTGCGTTCCATTTACCTTGGAACTGGGAACTGGAAAATGGGAGTGACGTCATCTCCGACTTATCGGCGTTCCAGTTGAAGTTGAAAAAAACATGCCGATCAACCATTCTATTGTTAGCCGTTGTTAGCATGCCCTGCGTTGTTGTTCACAAATATCACATGAAGAATGTGATTATCACTATGGCAGCATTTTTGTAAATTTAAGTCTAACACTACTACGTGTCCAGCTGACTTAGAATGACACACACTGGTCAGAAGTGCAAATAAATTGATTATTACAGGAGCTAAATAACTGTTCACACTGGGGGCATCCATCTTCGATTGTCAACTTGGGGGTGGCGAGGTTCCCCCGAGTTCCTAGTAGGATATTCCGACCTGGGGGGTGTTCCAGATAAAATTTCCTACTCGGAAGTGGGAAAATCCGACCTCCGACTACAACTGGAACGCACCATTAGTGCCCAAGGCATGGGCAACTTACACATCTGTGAAGGCACCATTAATGCTGAAAGGCATATACAGGTTTTAGAGCAACATATGTTGCCATCCAAGCAACGTCTTTTTCATGGACGCCCCTGCTTATTTCAGCAAGACAATGCCAAGCCACATTCTGCACGTGTTACAACAGCGTGGCTTCGTAGTAAAAGAGTGTGGGTACGAGGCTGGCCTGCCTGTAGTCCAGACCTGTCCCCCATTGAAAATGTGTGGCGCATTATGAAGCGTAAAATACAACAACGGAGACCCCGGACTGTTGAACAACTTAAGCTGTACATCAAGCAAGAATGGGAAAGAATTCCACACGAAAAGCTTCAAAAATTGGTCTCCTCAGTTCTCAAACGTTTACTGAGTGTTGTTAAAGAAAAGGCGCTGCAACACAGTGGTAAAAATGCCCCTGTGCCAACTTTTTTTGCAATGTGTTGCTGCCATTAAATTCTAAGTTGATGATTATTTGCAAAAGACAATAAAGTTTCTCAGTTCAAACATTAAATATCTTGTTTTTGCAGTGCATTCAATTGATTATAAGTTGTAAAGGATTTGCAAATCATTGTATTCTGTTTTTATTTACGATTAACACAACGTGCCAACTTCACTGGTTTTGGGTTTTGTATTTTACATACGTCATGTCTGGTCTCCCCTTTCCATGGCAGATGTCCTCCATATTTCCTTTAATATTTCTTTTTTTTTTTTTTTGTATATATATTTTATTAGCGTTTTCACCATTTGTACCTCCACCAGTAAATAACAGAAATATAAACACACAGAGCAGTACACCGCCCAAGTCCCACCCAAAGACCCTCCCACAAACACCAAAACCATCTATGAAAAAGGCAAAGTTGTTTTACAACAATTCCAAAAGTAAAAAAACAAAAAGAAGAAGTGAAATAATAAAACTCAGAATACAGCAATATACTGAGAAAATAAACAACAAAACCTTTAATATTTCCAAATTATGATTGACTAAATTCATAAAACACTGACAGAAATAGACGATCTACGATGAAATATGGCAAATACTTGCCAAAAGAACGGCAAGAACACACTCCAGATAGTCCAGAGACTTATGCTGTTTACAAGATTTATACATTATTTAGACGGAGAATACTGACAAACCACCAGTAATTCACTCAGGTATGGCTCACTGAATCCTCTCTTTCTCTATCTCATTTACTTGAGGAGTTACGGCCGTTTTAACCATGCTCATCATTTTCTTTCGCCACAGCTTCATGTTTAGATAGGGTGACTGTCTTCTATCAGTTTCCCCTCACCATCCTTGTAAAATGCTAAATTGAACCTGACTTCAGAGTCTGTTTTGAGAGGAAAAAAAAACCCACTGTGTCTCTCACTTTTGCTCTCAGACTCAGAGGCCAAACAATGCAAACTGCGCATGCGAGCCTCCCTTGAGGCTGCTGAGGAGCAGACACACATAGTTCAGGCTTTTTCAGGCAAAGAGTAACATCACTATGCCTTATTGGTGCAGTGTGGTGATCAAACACGGTTTAACAGTAATTTTAAAAGGGCATAGTAATGAATACCGTGGGGGATTTTACCACGGTTTATTACCATTTTACCAGTAACCTTCACATCCCTAATATATATTTGTACTTATATGTATTTATATACGTATATATGTATGTATATATGCATGTATGTCTATCCTTATAATGAAGAGTTTGTCTTTAGCCTACTCTGTTGTTAAGTGTTTTGTTACGAATTGGCGCTATACAAATAAAGATTGATTGATTGGGATTGATTGATCATTAGTTACTTTAACTAGAGCAGTCTCTGTGCTGTGATAAATCCCAAATCCTGATAAATCCTAAATCCTGACTGAAAGTCCTCAATCAGGCTGTTTGTTTTCACTGAGCTGATCAGCCACTACTTTCTCCAGGATCTTTGAAGTAATTAGCATTAGTGAGTGAGTCTGTTAGTTCTGCCTGATCCATCAGAAGAGGCTCTCTGCAGCCCTGTCCTTCCTCATCTTCCTCAGGTGTTTTGTGGTTGGAAGATGAGTGAAAAGGCTACAGTTGGAATAATGTCAGCTAATGCATACAAATATATGATTAATGATCAAATAGGATCCTGGTTTTTGGGCTTTAACTACAAAACTTAATTACAGACACTAATTATTCTGCAAAAGAGAGCAGTAAACTCATTAACAAGGCTGATTTCAGGATCACACAACTCTCTCTAACAGCACATCATCTTCATCAGTGTCTCTGTGTTTCTGTCGTCATACTTTGTCCTTATTTGTTGTATTCACTGACCAGGACTTTGGAAAACTTCAGGGTCTGCTATACCATTAATGTGGATTGGCTTGGATAAAAACATGAAGAACTGCATTTGTTAGGAGACTTGGCAGAGCTTATGTGCACTCTTTATCACCCCTTTGTCTGATAAAATATAACTTTGTCCTCACAGTGCTGTACATTATTCACTAACTGCATATTTTTTCCATATTATTCATGATTGTGTGTCTGACAATTTTTTCCAAAGTAAAACTTTGAAGAAAATCTAAAACAGCAGGGACCTGCAGGCTCTTCTACTTCACAGTCAGAGGTCACATGGACGGCAAAGTTAATAAATATCCTCGTCCCCAGTCAACCTCCATGTGCTCATAAATGCCAGGACAGAGGCTGCGGCTCTTAAACCTCCTTTTTACTTTCTCTGACCATGTGGCTCTGGACAGCACCCATAAATGAGGTGTAGAAAAAACATGCTGTCGCCAAAGCTGGCATTGAAGAGGAGTTTCTGATGATGCGTCTTTTGTTTGCCTTCAGAGTAAAGAGGAGGTGATGGCAGTGAGGCTGAGGGAGGCCGACAACATGGCGGCTATGGCGGAGCTCCAACAGCAGATCTCAGAGCTTGAGATTCAGGTGCGTCCCAACATCTGCTGTTCCTAACATGAGGACCACTGTGTAGACCTCCTCATACCTGTTGTGTGTGCACAGAGTGTTTGATATTCTGAGAATGCGTAAGAAAGGCTGATATACATCAGGAATTCCAGACTCACTTTTCTGAGCCTGTTTTACCCACAGCAGCACCTCTATGTTGAATATCATACTTTATCTAAAGTCTGGTTCAGTTTAAAGAGCTGAGAGACTGCTTCTCTCCTGATGGCAGGGTCAAACATTTCCAAAATTTGTTATTTTTGATAATTCTGCTAATGAACAGAGTGAAGCGGTCAGAGGTGAGGATCCAGTGATCAGGTCTGTCATAGAGGTGCACATGCCTGATCCTGACATCTTTAACTGAGGAGCCTCAGGCCCAGAGAGATTAGCCAAAAACAGAACAAGATTTTCTTCAACCTTCTTGAGTTTAGTTCATATCGTTGAGACAGTAGCATTTTCAGGGGAGGGGGTTGTGCTGAAACCTTTACGCTCTGGACACACTCACTATTTTTGCGCATGCTCCTGCCACAAACTGCTGCTGTTTCATCATTGCTGGTTTGCGTTGGCACTATTTAAATGCCATCACATTCTTTCTATGATGCTGCTTTACAAACAGTCTGACTATAAAAACCCTGCAGACTTTTGGCAAGTTGACTGGTGACCCTCGTCCGTCTGTGTCTTTTTGCCTTGATTGTAACAGAAGGAGTACCAACCAAATATTTAAATAGCAGAATTGATCAAGATTAACGGATATTTTATGTCTCAAGTTGATATCTAAACAAAGACATGAACCTGCTGACACCAGTTAACACAGCCACAAGTTGAACTGTAACACCAGTTCAACTTGTGTTGTCCAAAACAATGTTGTCCAAAAACAGAACAAGATTTTCTTCAACCTTCTTGAGTTTAGTTCATATCGTTGAGACAGTAGCATTTTCAGGGGAGGGGGTTGTGCTGAAACCTTCACGCTCTGGACACACTCACTATTTTTGCGCATGCTCCTGCCACAAACTGCTGCTGTTTCATCATTGCTGGTTTGCATGGGCACTATTTAAATGCCATCACATTCTTTCTATGATGCTGCTTTACAAACAGTCTGACTATAAAAACCCTGCAGACTTTTGGCAAGTTGACTGGTGACCCTCGTCCGTCTGTGTCTTTTTGCCTTGATTGTAACAGAAGGAGTACCAACCAAATATTTAAATAGCAGAATTGATCAAGATTAACGGATATTTTATGTCTCAAGTTGATATCTAAACAAAGACATGAACCTGCTGACACCAGTTAACACAGCCACAAGTTCAACTGCAACACCAATCAGACTTGTGGTTGTAGGAGAGATAAAAATAAAACAGCTTTGCATATCACAGATGTGGTTATAAGGCTGGAAATGTCCTTTCTTGTGAACTGTTTTTCAAAAACTGGTAGGAAATACTAATTCCTCTAAAATCACCCATGTGTTGACATGGAATTAATCTGCCTCCACACTGCTGCAGGATTGGCACCTGATGTACGGGACAGCTCTAAAGAAAATAAAGAGGATAGATAGATTTTCAGGTGTTTTTATGACAACTCACAGAAAGTTAAATTCCATCTATGTGACCTTATTCGATTTAGCAGCACTGGATTGAGAAAAGGCCTTGTTGTGTAATGGATGTCACAAAATGGAAGTGCTTTTAAGTGTACATTGAACAGAAATGAGAAAGATTTCAACTCTTAACACTCGAGAGGCTATTTGATGCTTTTTTTTGTTTTATTTTTCCTGTGGAGTTTTTCAATGTCTAATGCATGATAGAGTAATTCTGTGCACAAGTAAAATAGTCTGTGGCATTACGACTTTTCCCTCTTTACAGTGTTGGAGAGAGAGAGACAGAGAGAGTGTTAGAGAAACAAAGAGAGATAGAGAAGGAGTAGCTCAGTGTTCCCCCCTGGCAGTTTAAACTTATTGCAGCTATGTGCTGGTCCAGGCCTGAGCTGGTCCCTAACTGAAAGCTCTATCAAAGAGGAATGTTTTAAGTCTAACCCTAAAGGTAGAGAGGGTGTCTGCCTCCTGAACCGTGGTCAGTAAATGGTTCCAGAGAAGCGAGGCCTGATAACTAAAGACTCTACCTCCCATACTTCTAGAGACTGATGGTAGCACAGGCAGACCAGCATTTTTGGAGCCGAATGTTCTTGAGGGGTTGTATGGCACGACAAGCTCTTTGAGATCAATTGGTGCCTGTCCACTGAGAGCTTCATAGGTGAGAAGAAGAAGCTTCATAGGTGAGAAGAAGAATCTTGAATTAAATTCTATGTTTTATTGAAGCCAATGCAGGGAAACTTATACACTAATGTGATATCTTCTGATAGTTCTTGTCAGTGCACATGTTACAGCATTTTGAACCAGCTGAAGAGTCTTATGTGACTAGCTGGGATAGCCTGATAGAAGAGAATTACAATGGTCCAGTCTATAAGTAACAAATGCATGGACTTTTGTTTGGGTATGAGAATGTCCCTGATCAAGACTGTACAGCCATTGGGAATCCTAAAGCATTTTTTTTCAAGATGCCTCTGCCTTAATTAATTAAAAAAAAACCTGAATTGTGCACAGCTATTCATATCATTTGGCATTAACCAGAGATGCCACGAGTCTGTGATTTAGAGTCAGAGTCGAGTCACAAGTCTTTGATCTAGAGTTTGAGTCCAGTCACGAGTCTTCACACACACACAACCACATACATACACACACATATATAAATATGATGTAGCCTCTGGCAAAAATACAGTATATCCAGATTTTTATTCAGACTTTTTTTCTTTCTGAAAAAGTTTCTGCAGTGCACATGCATGCCATGGTCAGATGCAAAACAAACTTGCCGTTAGCAGCCAAAAAGAAACTATATAGCATTTAACAATACTATGAAATAAATAAAGTAGTAAGTAATAGTTCCAAACCTCGTAAATTCACTGTCGTTAAGAAAGCAACAGACAGGAAGTCACCATGTGGAGTATCTTAAAGTTTCAAAATAAAACACAGTGCACAGACTCTTGCATGTACATTTCCTCAATTCTTTGTCATTACCTCAAAACTGGAGGCAAGGGCATCAGGTCAGCAGTCCGTTAGAGGGTTTGGGTGGGGAGGGAGGGATGCGAGGCAAGGGAGGGGAATAGAACAAATGTTCCTGGCACACTTAAAAAACCCACAGTAAAATAAAGATTGCCTACGAGTCTTTGATCTCGAGTCGAGTCAATTCCCGAGTCTTTCAGGGTCGAGTACGAGTCGAGTCTGGAGTCTCCAAAAATGCGACTCGAGTGCAACTCGAGCACGAGTCTCCATCTCCGGCATTAACAAAGATTTTGCCCAAACTTTATTGTGAATTCCACTTCTTGTTTTTTGCCAATTCTAGGCCTGTCACGATAATCAATGAATTAATTAACCGAACGATAAATAAAAATGTCCTCGGTAAGTTTGCTGGCCTCGATAAACTCACGTGCATGCATGTTTGTTTTCCTCCTCTATTTATACCAAAGAGGCTGAATGAGAAGATGGCTCACTACGTCTCTCTTTCTTAACACCGGGGTGCATCGGTTCTGTAGCGGATTTAGGCGTTTGGTCTGCAACGTAAATAGAAATTAAACAGAGTGAAATGTTGCGCGCTCACAGACAGTGTCGTCCGCTACATTGCAAAAGAAATACAGCCCTTCAATACAGTTAAAAAGTCAGCATTGTTACAAACGTTTGACAGACAGTATGGATTGACTTGGAGAAAGTACATGTCACAAAGAATTCCTGTATAAACTCTCTTTTATTTATTGTTTTTATCGGAGTTTTGTTTTTTCTTTACAGAGACAGGGTTTATTTTTTATTGCTTTTGATAAGTATAATTATTTTTATTTCCATGCAGTTTTTTCCTAAAAGAGAGCCCATTTCATTTTCATTGGTTTTTTTTTTCGCTTTTTTTGTTAAATTTATTATATTGTCTGTGACTCCCCTGGAGTTGAAAAGATGAGCTCAACGGCATTCTGTTTACGGGCGTTTATTGAGCTGTGAAAACTACATTAAAACACATAAAGCACAAATAAATACAAGACATTTCACACATAAGATACATAAATTAGATATTTGCAACTCAAAAAAGTGTAACGTGCTTCAATAACGATCATGTGCCTATCACATGAACAGAGTTCAAAAATAATAACGACATTATACAAAAATAAAATACTTTACACAAAGGAAAACATTTGACCTCATTGGCCCAGTCGAGGAGATCAAAAGAACCTTGATGAAATTATACTATCAGGAAACAGACTCCACAGCTATCCCTCTCTCTCTTTCATTCCTGCATGCTCTTCTGCATGTGTGCATCAACATAAATCATCCTACTAGGAACTAGGAACTGTAGTTCTGCTTTTTAATGAACCTTTTTAATATTAATTCTAAAATATGATTTTAACTATTTTATTTATTTATTACTGACTTTTTAATCATTAAGTAATTAAATGAACTAAAATTGTGTATTTATTAAAACTGCTTCTGCTGGCAGTACACTCCCACCAAATCACTGGTGATTTCCCTTAATAAACTTGAAATGCAGAAGTAACCTTCATCTTAATTGTCTCTGATATTTATACAGCAAGATAAATTAGTCAGCTTCAAGCAAAGTAACAGTTTTGTGAATAGGCCTTTCTAAATAGGTTGGTTTGGTCGCTTTCCTTGGTGATCAAGGGTGGAGTCACTCATCAGCAGTTGGAGTGTCCTCACGCATCCATCTTGACTTGGGTAAACATCAGTGACCTTAGCCAACTTCCACACATTCCTTGGTGCATTGTCATCTTGCACAATCACTATGTAACCAATTCTTGCATTTTGCTGTGTCTTGTGCAACTTTTTTGCTGTTGCAGGTTCAACAGGTACTCTCTTCTCCATCTAGACCAGAACTCATTGGTCAGATATTGCACTCTTCGCCATCTCTTGCGGAGATAAATATCTGCCTTCACAAAGTCTCCAGGCGGTGGCATCACTACTGATGACTTCATAGTAAGTATGTGATTTGGCGTGAGAGGTTGCGGCCCAGTTGGATCGTTGAGTAAATGTGCTGTTAAAGGCCTGCTGTTTATGATTGCCATGACTTCATAGAAGTAAGTTCGCAAGGTGGAACTATCAAGTCTTTGAGATGACTGGTCCAGAATGGATGTCAACACACTTCTTATGGTGCGGATCTGTCTTTCCCAGACTCCTCTCATATGGCTGGCAGATGGAGGGTTCAAGACAAATTCACAGCCCAGTTGGCATTCTTGATTCATTTCTTTCAAAGCCTCCAGGAACTCACGTCTTGCGCCAACAAAATTAGTGCCCTGATTGGATCTAAGCTGTCTGACGTTTCCTCTTATGGCAATGAAAGTACGAAGAGCATTTATAAATGCATCTGTTGTCAAATCGCCAAATAGTTCAATATGAACTGCACGAGTGCAGACGTGTAAATAACAAACCATAGCACTTCAACTCTCTTCTTCCCTCTTTGACCAAAATTGGTCCAAAGCAATCCATCCCGCAATATGTAAAAGGAGGAGTTGCTTCCATGCGTTCATGCGGCAGGTCTGACATTTTTTGATCTTCAGTGCTTCTGCGAAACTTCCTGCACTTCACACACTTGTAGATACATGAAGCCACAGTATGACTGCATCCACGTATCCAGATACCATTTGATCGCAGCTGATTGATCGTCATGCCACGCCTTTGGTGTTCCACTTGCTGATGATGGTGCTTAACCAGTAACTGTGATACATGGCTGGTACTTGGTAAGATTGCCAGATGCTTGACATGTTGGTGCAAAGCAGACGACCTCCCACCCTGAGGATTCCTTGCTCGTCCAGGAAAGGATCCAATTTGTACAACCTGCTTGCTTTGTCTTTGGATATTCCTTTCTTGTCTTGAATACCTTTGATCTCCTTCGCAAAGGCTTCCTTTTGAACTATGCTTATGATGAGAAGTTCAGCATCTGTTCTTTCTTTAAGACTTGTAGCCTCATTGCTCCTTTGAACCACACTCTTAAGTTCTTTTTGACACGTCGTATGAGTCTGGCTATAGCTTTGACTAGCTTCATCCAGCTGGAGAACCTTAGGAAACGATCAAGTAGTGAGGTCCTTGTGGTTGAGATTTTGTGTACAACAACCTTGCGAAGTTCTAGGTCATCCACAGCACCGTAGTCTCTTTACTTGGAAGTTCATCTTGCCATAGAAATTCTGGACCCTTGAGCCAGTTGGACACAATGAGCTCTTTTGCCTTAAGACCTCTTGAGGCGTGATCGGCAGGGTTTTCTTCAGAAGTCACATGTCTCCATTGACTTGGATCAGTGGTTTCTTTGATACGCTGGATTCGATTTGCCACAAAAATGTGGAATCGTCTGGCCTCGTTGGTAATGTAAGACAGAATTACACGTGAGTCTGTCACGAAGAACTCTTGAACATTTTCCATTTGTAACTCCTTCCCTGGCAAGTCACTTGTGCGGACTGCCACAACAGCTGCTGACAGTTCTTTTTTTTTTTTTTTAAACTTGTCAAGTCCAGCATTGCAACGGCAGAATTATGGTCTGGCTGCCATATTGTGCAGAACACATTTACTTTGCCAAGAGGAGCCGTTTGTATATAAGGCCCCCTTTGAGTTTTAAGTGAAACTTTTTATTAGTGTTTTTGTTAATTCTTTTTATTTATTTTATTTTTGTCAACGCCATATATTGCCAAGTTGGGAGATTATTGCTTGACCAAACAAGGGTGATAATAGATAGGAGAGAGGGAAGAAAATAGACAAAAAGTGAGAGAAAAACAACAAAACAACAGTAAAGAACAACCACAATAACTGAGCAGATGCATACAAACAGGAGAACCAAACAACCAGCTGCTGAACCTGAGAAGAAACCGTATCCTGAGGTCTTTGACACTACAATCACAAGGAGCACCTGAGGAGAGAAGAACTGGGGAGATCGTTAGCAACAATGAGCACAGCAACAACAATTGTAGACGTATATATATACACATAAACATATATATACATAAACACACAGATATCGGCATCTGTAGGGGCGCGGCTGAGAGTGCAGATTATTCGGATTAAGTTGTGCTTTGTGTTTAGTGATCATGCAGAGTGATCGTGCAGATGTAGCCCCACTGCCTCTAGGGGCCAGACGCACACTGAGAGGGCCCCCAGCGCCATGCAGCCAGCGCCACGAGAGAGCACAGAGCAAAGGCAGCCCACTACAGAGTCAGAGGTGCGCCAACCGAGGAGAGGGCCGGGAGAAGAGGCAGGGGGAAGCAGGAGGTAGACACCCGACTTTGCGGGGTAAGGGCCCCAGGGGCCCAGGGGGCCGAGGCCCACAGGCCCCGCCAGATGCCGGGCCCCTGATCGGGTGTAGGGGGGCAGGAGATGGGTGCCTCAAGCCCAAGACCAACCCATCCACCCCCGCAGGGGAGGGCCCAGCCCGGCACCCAGGGGGACAGAACCAGCCCAGACCGCCACCCACTGCCCCACCCGCCCCAAGCGCCCCCCGGCCAGACTCCAGGGACCATGGAGATCCCCCCCCCCCCCTCCCCCCATGTTTCCTGGTCCAGAGGCCAGTGTCGGCCTGAGGTCACCAAGCCCCTGGCACCCACACACCAAATGCAGAGACATACATTAATTCCACACTGCACATCCACCCAACATATTAATAGGGATGTAATGATCCATCGATACAGACCGACACACCGACCGGCCAAGCGACGATCCAACCACATCGATGCAAAGCCGAAACACCGATCAACACCGCGATCCCCAACACACGCCCCCCCTCCAAAACCTCGACCGGACACGCGCGCCCTCCCCCGGCCAACCGTGCGCTGCCCCAAAGCCCCAAGCCCCACGCACCCAGCGCACGAGACAGAGACAGAGCCAAACGGCTCTGCCGCACCCAGGCATGCACGGCCGACCCGACAGCAGAGGACGCCCGCCGCACGCACGACAGGAGCGCCCCAACACACAAGAGCAGCAAGCCACGCCATCCTCCGACCCTGCAGCGCACCGACCCACGAAATCCCACAAAGCCAGGAAGCAAAACAGCGGGAGCCCAGCGACACCCCCCCTCCACACCGACCACCAAACAGCGAAACAAACTCCGACCACACGGACACACAAACCACGGCACCCAGGCACCACAGCAAAACAAAAACCACCAACACCAAGCCAGCCACGTCAATAGCTCCAACCCCGCACACGAGAAACGCCCGGATCCAACCCAAACCGCAGCTACACAAGCTACGGAGGCCAACAACAACGAAGCTCAAACAATAGCCCAGCTACCTCAACCACAGTGCCGCACCACCACCCGACACAACAAACAAACACCACAGCGGAATGACAAGACCCACAAGGCAACAGCGGGGGCAAAAAAAAGCACCCCACCCAACCAAGCCCGCCTCAACTCCACAACACGACTAGACCACAGAGATGGCCACAATCCTCCACAGCTGCTGACAGTTCAAGTCTTGCCACTGTAGTGACTTTTGTGGGGGCAACTCTGGCTTTGCCCATGACTAGTGAAACATGGACTTGTCCCGTCACACTGATTGCTCTCAGGTAAGTGCATTCTCCATACCCTGTGACACTTGCATCCAAGAAGAGATGAAGCTCTTGCCTTTGAACCTATGTGAAACCCTCTGGAAGGTAGCATCGCTGGATCTTGACACCAGCTAGATTTTGTAGATCAAAGAGCCATGACTCCCACTGTGAACGAAGATCATCAGATAATGGTTCATCCCATCCAATGTTTTCTCGACACAGTTGTTGGAGAATTTGCTTTCCAAGCAATATGAAAGGTGCTACAAAGCTGAAAGGGTCAAAGATGGATGCCACTGTTGATAAGATTCCTCTTCTAGAGAGCGGACCTTCACTCACAACTACTCTAAACTGGAACTGATCTGAGGTGACGCACCATTTGACTCCCAGAGCTCTCTCGATCTGTGGCTCACCCAAGTCTAAGTCCTTCCTCTTTACTGTCTCTGCACATTCTTCTTCAGGAAGCGACGTAAGTACTCTTTGGGAGTTGGAAACAAACTTATGAATTCGTAGTTTTGATGGCTGCTTCACTGAAGTGACCTTGTCCTTGGGCAACAGTGTGCTTTGAGGCCGTAGTTTGCATAGCCAGGTGATGATGCTGCCCCGAAGAGGTGAACCTTCATCCTGTAGACTGAGGGTTCAGCGTGGACATCTCTGTTATCCCACCAAAGAAACCTTAAATAGTCCTGATCTTCCTTTCTGACGTGGAACTGATGAAACATGTGCTCAGTGTCGCACATGACTATTTTTCCCGGTTTCTGTGAGTGATATACCCCATGGTGTGGGATATACCAAACGGGCTTCTTATCAAGTTCGTTGGCTGGAACCATCTCTGCGTCTCCACAATTTATTGTTTCACACATAAACAGAGTGTAGTCTGTTTTATACTGCTTATCCGTTTCAAATTTCTTCTTCAGACACTTGAGACGGTGACTTGCACATTTCTTGTTGTCTGAAAGACTTGGTCTGTCTTCCTTAAATGGCAGTGGCATCTCACAGTGATCCCTTTCAATGATTTTGATTCCTTTCTCCATTATTGATAGGAACCGCAAATCTTCTTGGGGGAAATTATCATTCTCTGCTGGTCTCTCACTGAAATCAGATTCAAGCCTCTTTAACACATCGGGTGGTGTGATTACTTCCTTAACTTTTGTCTGACATATGTATCGAACTTCAGTTTGCAGATCAGCAGATGACTGATTTAAAGGTGTCACTTCTTTCACAACAATCTTGTGACTACTTTTGATTGCATTACCGTAGTCAACACAAGGATTTGCACAGCCAACTATACTCCAGCAGAGGTCTGTTCTTTGAGCAAATGGCTCATTATCCTTGCCTAACACAACTTCTCGGGGCAAAAGTGCTTGTGAACAGTTGTACCCTATAAGCAGACCAACATTGCACTCAATTAAAGGAGCGATCTCTTCAGCAGGATGCTCTAAATGAGGCCATGCTCTTGCTGTCTTGGGTGTGGGGATGTGACTTGGATTCACAGGAATAAACTCTCTTTCATATGTTACCGGGAGAAGGATTTTCTTTGATGCATAAAACCCTCTCACTTGCAACCCACTTAACCTTTGACTTGGAATAACTGTACTTCTGGATGTCATTGTTTTTTTTTTTGTTTTTTTTTTATTGAGTTTATTGTATTTTGACAATACAAACAAGGAAATTATAAAACGAAATGAACCTAAATACAGAACAAGACAGACAAATTAAACCCGCCCCAAATTAACAACAAGCGCTGCATAATTAGTTACATACAAATGTGGTACTTAAATTACACTGAAATACCATGTGATCAAATGTACCCAAAAATTGTGAAGCACATATATGGAATAGTTAAGTATAAGTTTGCTATTCACTGAATTAACAAAGATAAGACAGACAGAGTCATCTGCAACAGAAGTAGGTGAATTGAAAGAAAAAAAAAAAAAAAAAAAAAGAGAAAAATAAAAAATAAAATAAATAAATAAATGAAAATAATAATAACAATAATGATAATAATAAAAATAATAATAATAAATAAATAAATTAAATTAATTGTCCTTAAAATTTTTGAAGGTATGTGTCCAAGGGTTTCCATATTCTCCAGAATTGGTTAGATTTGTGGTTGAGGTCAAAAGTCAATTTCTCCAAAGGAAAGAAGGCTGTAATTTGTGAAATCCACATATTAACTGTTGGGACCTGAGAAGCAGACCACCGTAGCAATATACACTTTTTTGCCAAAAATAGGAGGACAGTTAGCAAAGATTTGACATCTTTGTCAAAAAGATTGTCAGGAGTATGATTCAACAGATAGAATGAAGAAGATAGTGGAAAATGTTTGTCAGTGATCTCCTGAATCACAGAATGAACATCTTTCCAAAATGTTTGGATGAGATTACAAGACCAAAACATATGAATATATGTGCCTTTATGAGTCTTGCATTTAAAACAAAGTTTTGAAGTACTGGGAAACATTCTCTGGAGGCGAACTGGGGTATAATATGTTCTGTGAAAGAACTTAAAATTCTGTTCATGTATAGAAACCGAGGTACATTTTGTAAAAATTCCACTGCGAATTCTTTCCCATTCTTCAGCACTAAGTGTCACCCCCAGATCATGCTCCCACAGTGACCTCAAGGATTCACAACCTGAAGAATCAAAATCTCGTAATAAAGAGTAAAACTTAGAGATTATGCCTTTCAATGATTTAGCCGAGACCATGACGTTCTCAAGTTCTGACAGTTTCAGTCTGATTAAATCTTTTTCCAAAAGGGACATTGTGAAATGACGGATTTGAAGATACCTGAAAAAGTCTTTATGAGAAATATCAAAGTCATTTTTAATTTGTTCAAATGTCTTAAAGGTGCGAGAGCTCAGCAGGCCATTGAAGTCTGAGAGTCCTTTAGAAGACCATTCTAGTAGGCCAATGGCCCTGATTTGGCAAGGAAGATCTGGATTTAATGACAGAGGTGACCAAGCGGAGATAATTGGAGGAATTTTTATGTATCTTCTAATATCTCTCCAGACCAGCAATGTGTTGAAAACAATAGAGTTACCATGAAGCATTTTCAGTTGGTCTATATTATCAATAAACAAAAGTGACTTTAATTGTCTGGGATGACAAGCTGAAGATTCAAGCCCTACCCATAAAGAATCATGTCTAACTAAACACCAGTTTGTCAGTATTTTAAGTTGAGAGGACCAGTAGTATAACTGTAAATTTGGAAGGGATAAGCCTCCCAATTCTTTTGACTTAGTAAGTTTAGAAAAACTGACTCTCTGATGTTTGTTGCTCCATATAAATTTTGAGATGCATGCCTTAATAGAGTTGAATAGTGATTGTGAGAGGTAACATGGCAGATTCTGACAGAGGTACATAAACCGAGGGAGGATATTCATTTTTATAATATTTATTCTTCCCAGAAGAGAGATTGGCAGGGAGGTCCACTTTTTCAGATCATTTTGAATTTTTTGAATCAAAGGAGAGTAGTTAGTTTCAAATAAATTATTCAAGTCCCGAGAAATAAAAATACCCAGATACTTAAAGCCTCTGTCTGACGAATGGAACGGTGACTGAACGGGATTGTCTGAGGACATATTAAATGGTAGAGCATTGGATTTACTTAGGTTAATTTTATAACCGGACAAAATGCTGAAAGTTGAAATACAATTCAAGACTGCAGGAATGGATTCCTGAGGTTTCATAAGGTACAATAAAACATCGTCCGCAAAAAGAGAGATAACATGCTTAACCCCGCCCACCGTGACCCCGGTTATATCAAGGTTAGATCTAATGGCCTCAGCCAGAGGTTCAATAAAAAGCGTGAACAGAAGAGGAGACAGGGGGCATCCCTGCCTACAACCTCTGCGCACAGGAAAGCTATCTGACAAGAGCCCACTAGTGTTAACCCTGGCTACTGGGTCTGAATATAGAGTTTTAATTATGTTAATGAATTTAGAACCGAGATCAAACTTATTTAACACCTGGATGTCATTGTTGATAGTTTGAGCTGCACAGGCTCCTTCTGTGTGTCTAGAATGTCAGTCTTTTCTCGCAAGATGAAAGTAGTGGCACTCTGGTTATCTAGGAGCGCATACATAAGGATCTCCTTTTGTCTGTCATCGCCGTTTCTTCTGTACATCCTCCTTTGCACGGTCTTCGTGTAAACAGTTTGGGTGCTTTCGTTTACATATGTCGCAGACATGTCTCTTGTTGCAGTTCTTTGACTGATGTCCGGCCTTCAAACATCCAAAACAAAATTTGTTAGTTTGTACAAACTTGACTCTTTCAGGGGTTGACTTTTCCATAAACCTTCGACATGTGTAAATGCTATGGTTTAACTTCTCACAAAACATGCATACTTTACTATCTGTTTTTTCTTCAGAGGTGCTTGCTAGCACTCATGCCCCAACATTTCGATTCTTTGGTGTCTTCACCCTTTCACCACTATCACCAGACTTCAGAGCATGAAAGGAAGGTAATAGGGTTACATGCTATCTTGGCTTCTCTTGTAACAAAATTTACAAATTCACTGAAGCTAGGGAACGATTGGTTTTCCTCTTCAACTTCGAGGACCCTTCTATTCCATCTGGCTGTTAACCAATCAGGGAGCTTAAAAAGCATCTTTTGATTTTCGCCACAGTCATTCAGAACTCAAAGACTCTTAATCTCTGACATTGCTGCTTCCCAGCCTCTCAGGAAGTCTGCAAACTCTCTTAGCTCAAGACTTTCTTTGGATCCTATCTACGGCCATGAAGAAAGTCTATCCCTGAAGGCTTTAGCAACTACAAAAGACCACCTTATCTTTCTTCCAGGATATCCCATGCTGCATAATAGGCTGCATCTGTTCCTAACAGGAAGTAACCTTCCACCAACAGACTTGCGAAGATAGTAGACTTTCTCATTTACTGGGATGTTCTTTCTGTCTATCAACGTTTGGAAGGACATTTTTCAGTCTTTATATTTCAGCGGGGCTCCACGAAAAACAGAAGGCTCTGGTACTGGAGGACAACTTGCACTTATGGACTCTGCTATTGCTTTTGCTAGCACTGTAGTGCTATCTTCTTGAGAAGTACCAGATGGTTTTACATGTGTGACTCTTTGTGAAGGTGGTTGCTGCACTGTACAACCTCTTGTGTTACGTGTAGACGTCTCCCGTACGGACATGTTACTATGCAATATATCTGATATCTTGTCATCAGAGTTGACTTCTTGTTCATAAACCTGCAGTCTTGCTTGTGCAGCTTTCATCCTTTTAAGTGCATCCAACTTCTCAGTGTGCATACGCTTCTCTTCTAATGCCTTTCTTCTTGCAGCATCTTCTGCTTCTTGTAGTGCAAGCTACTTGACCTACTTGATCTACTTGATATTAGAGTAGACCTTGGAGCTTGGGAGTGTAGGCTGGATTTCGACAACACTGAAGATGAAAACATGGAAGAAGTTGTGAGCCAATGCTTTACCTCCAAGACCCTTGACCTTCATGAAGATTCTGAGCATGCTCCAAGACCTTTTCTGTAACAGCAAGACAGGTGTCTACTTGACGACGGGTTTCTCCATCAGGAACAATCAACACTCTCAAGTCTTCATATATTTGTTTAACATCTGTTGAAGCAATGTTAATCTTGGCCATGTGATCCTTTAGAACTTCAGTAGATGGACTTCCAACAAGTACCTTCTTGGCTTCCTTAATGATAGCCTTCCATTTATTGTAAGCAGTTATAAAGTGCTGCTGTAGCCTTTTAGCTTTATCATCTTAAAGTTCTTGACCCTTTTCAGAAAGCTTTTGAATCCTTTGACTTCTTCTTACCACTTCCTCTGCAACACCTTTAGTCCTTTCATCTGAGCTTGTATCTGAGGTTTCCTCATCAGGAGTTTTAGACTGCTGCTACACCTCTACAACTTCATTGTTTCCTGGAATGTCTTGCTGACTTTCTTTAGATTCAGCCATTTTAGGGGTAGCTTAGGTTTTCTTCTAACTTAAACTGGGATTATATTTAACTTAACTAAGTGTCAACAAATAATTTAACTTGAAATAACACCTTATCCTTCACAGCTTAAATGAACTTTCTTTTAACTTATTTGTTCCCTGCTATAAAGAGTGACTGAATGTATCATAAGCACCTTCACAGTAAACTTTCTAAAAGTGAAACAAAAACACTTCTTAAACACTTATCACAATGGAATGGCTATGTGTCTTTCACTGGTATTTACACTTTCTATGCTTACTTAGAAATCATCTAAACTTAGTAACATTCAGCAGGTGCACATAACATTAGAACATACTGCCGTATTAGCACACATAGAGCCCATTTAACTTGTTAGTTTTTCCACTTCTTTACTTTTAACTTGTCTTAAATGTGTACTTCTTACTGGATTAAACTCACAATGCTTCTTAACTCTATTTGCCTCTTGCACAGTTCAATGTATATGTACAGTCTTAACTGCTGGATGCTAACTTGCACGATGATAACTTGCTTGCGGCTCCGTTGGCTATGGGCTTAGATCGACGTTCTCTCTCCCACCTCTGGAGCAGGCTTGAGTTTTCACTGTGACTCCCCTGGAGTTGAAAAGACGAGCTCAACAGTATTCTGTTTACGGGCGTTTATTGAGCCGTGAAAACTACATTAAAACACATAAAGCACAAATAAATACAAGACATTTCACACATAACAAGATACATAAATTAAATATTTGCAACTCAAAAAAGTGTAACATGTGTTTCAATAACGATCATGTGCCTATCACATGAACAGAGTTCAAAAATAATGATATTATACAAAAATAAAATACTTTACACAAAGGAAAACATTTGACCTCATTGGCCCGGTCGAGGAGATCAAAAGAACCTTGATGAAATTACGCTATCTGGAAACAGACTCCACAGCTATCCCTCTCTCTCTTTCATTCCTGCATGCTCTTCTGCATGTGTGCATCAACATAAATCATCCTACTAGGAACTAGGAACTGTAGTTCCGCTTTTTAATGAACCTTTTTAATATTAATTCTAAAATATGATTTTAACTATTTTATTTATTTATTACTGACTTTTTAATCATTAAGTTATTAAATGACCTAAAATTGTGTAGTTATTAAAACTGCTACTGCTGGCAGTTACATTGTCTGTTTAAAGAGGACATATCATGCTTGTTTCTCCTTTTCACTATGCCAGACTAGGATGCCTGTAAAGCATTTCTGCCCTCAGTACAAGTCATTTAGTTCCTTCATTGCCCCACAATAGCGTTCTCAATATCCTCATTTTAGGCCATTATCAAACGCTTGTTGAAACGCTTCGTCTCAAGGATGACCTAAAGTTACCTCGCAATGTCACAGCCCTTTGTCCTCTGATTGGTCAGTTCTATCAGGGGCTGAGCCAGCCTGTCCTTCTTCTTCTACTGTATTTTCCGGCAGGCTCAAAGCAGCGACCGCGTATTGAGTCCCCCTACAGGCCAGAGCTGGTAATGAGGGAGAGTGAGCGAGGGAGCTTTATACCCCTGCTGCTGGATGTGTTCCTCGGTGAGGGTTTGGGGCTAACGGACATCACAGAGGAGGAAGTGTTTTATCAGATTACTCCAATAAAAAGAAAGGTACCTCGTGATATCATGACGTTTGAAATCTCGCGGACATCTCGCAATGACCTATTTTCAGAGGCATCAAATCTCGTTCTAGGATATCAGAAAAAATACAATATCTCATTTTTTGAAAATTAAGGGGGTGTAAGGTCTTGTTTTCAAATTTATTATATTATATGTAAGTATTAAATCATGCATCAGCATGATATGTCCTCTTTAATTTATTTTATTTAAAAGATCCTGACCTTCCAATTACAGCTAAATACTCTTAAGAAATTTCTTGCTTTTGAAATGGTGTACTCACTTTATTATGACATATGTTATAATTACATTAATGAAAAAATGAGGAAAAAATAAAAGAAAATATTGACAATAATATCGTTTATCGTCAATAATTTTTTAGACGATTATCGTCCAGCAAAATTTGTTATCGTGACAGGCCTAGCCAATTCCAAACTTTCTTTACCCTTTTTTAAAGCTCTGTGGTCACTGAACTCTATTTTCTCTTTTTGTGTTTGTTTTATCCCCAGAAGGAAGAAGGAAAGGTCCAGGGCCAGCTGAACCACACCGACTCTAGTCAGTACATCCGAGACCTCAAAGACCAGATAGCAGAGCTGAAACATGAGGTGAGACCTCCAGACTCTAGCTTACTCTACAAACCTTCTTTCCTATAGACAAATTCAGATTTTTGTATTGCCATCATGTTGATCTCACATTTTAGAACATTCACTCAGATATGGTAGTGACTTTGAGATGGACAGATCAGTAAGCGATTTAACCATACCCAGAAACTTCCTGTGTGGCAAGGAAGTTGCTGGTCCCACAGACTGTTACAGGCAGAGATGTCCAATGTTTTATCCATACAACTGCTGAGCCTCCCCATATAGAAGCTACACGTGCATATCCCAGCCTGCTATCATTCACTTGCTCAGTAAATCTACATGCAGTGTGAGCTTTCGGACTGCTGGACTCATTCCAGAGTCCAGCACCACAGGACAATCAGCTTATTGACTGTGTCATGTCTTTACTGCCATAGAAATTAAATCGGTCCACTTGAAATCATCAACTGGTCACAGGTGGACATCATGTTGACATAAGGGATGCAATGATTCTCAATAAAATATTGAACCATTCAGTATGGCGTTCATCCACATGTGCATGTGGATTTTCAGTATGAACATCTTTCACTTATCTTAGCCCTTTCTCTAGTGTTCTGTGCCCATCAGTCAGTGTACAGGGGGGAGGAAAATCCTGGCATAAAGGTAGCATCAACTCCAGCGTCTGCTTCAAACAGCTGTAAAAAAGCAAAACCAAACATCCTCAAGAGTTCCCGATCTCAAGATTGAACTCTATTTGAGGTCTTGACCAAAAAACAGTAAGGGAAAACCACCAGAAACAACATGAAACTGAATTAGCTGAAGGAGCCTATCCATCCATCCATCCATTTATCTTCTTCAACTTATCCAAGTCGCTGGGGCAGCAGTCTAAAAAACAGAGAAGCCCAGACTTCCCTGTCCCCCGGCCACTTCCTCCAGCTCTTCCAGGGGGACCCAGGCCAGCCAGGACACATTGTCCCTTCAGCACCGACTACCTTACCTATCCTCAACAATGAAGGCTCTCGTTCTTCATCACCTCTTCTAGGGATTATGCTTATGACATAAATATAGCAGATGCTTGCTAGTTTTGACTAACACCTGTGAGTTTGTTTTTGTTCCATGTCAAAATGCATCAAGCATGTTTTTTGACTTGATAAAAGAATATGGAAATGCAATTTAAAATTAACCCTCGCTATTTCTTGTTAAATAATCATAATAAGATAAATTATAAGAAGAAAAAATCCTCAGAACAGAACTGATTTTTAGAAGCACCCCAGTCAGCTAAGACTGTCCAAACCAAATTGACAAATAGACTAAGGTACAACCCACGGTCTTCAGTTGGACAAAAAGACTGAGGTACCTGAACTGTGGCTGTTTTGTTGTGTCCCTAGAAGACATGGACCAACTTGTTCTCTCTGTATTTTTCATTTCTTGTCATTACTCCACAGGCAGGATCAGGATTAGAGCATTTGGGACAGTATTTGCTGTCCCTCTGGGTTATGCTAGGATGAGACACTGATCAGGGGACAGGTCTGGACTGCATGTTGACTTAATGTGTGACCATGCTGTGGTATCTTGTGCAGAATGCGACTATTGTTCATCTAGTCCAACAAGGATGTCCCTAAAGACGATTTTGAAGAAGTCTTTATTTACCGCTAAATAACAATGTGCCAGTTACCCATGAGCCCCTGCTCCATGCTGTTTCATTTTATATTACACAACATCTCAATTTTCTGGGGCCCTGTAGAGCACAGGTTTTTTGTATCTGAAATGTCCTTTTTTTATTCAGTTTTGCAGAGGACAATATTTTTTATTATCATAGTATCATCATTAATTATTATAATTTCTGTAGTTTTAAGTTTCCCTCTTGGTTTGAAGCAGGAGTTCAGAGTTCCAGCTGTAGACAGGTGTAGGTCTCTTGTAGTCTTGTTGTGAACCTGCTGAACTCTGGTGCATCTCTCCCTACATGTCTGTCTGTGGATTGGCAGGCTGATTCAGGTAAGTGGGCTCAACTGTTTGTGACCTCAGTGGTTTAACTGGATCATTGTGTTGAAATATCACTCAGCCCCCTGATTCACTTCCTCCATACATGTATTCAACTGCTTTCTGTAATACCCTCATTTCATTCTTCTCTGATAAAATTACTAACATCCGTCAACAGCTTATTCCGACAATACCCACAAATTCATCCTCCTTATTCTTGCTGTTCCTCCTTCTCAATCACTCTCAGTATTCAGTCTTCAACCTGTCTTTGCAATTGCCAACCTTATTAAAAAATCAACATCTTCGCCTGCCAACTTGAGCCTCTTCCCACTGTTCCTGTCAAAGTTGCTGCTTCTTCTCTGGCCCCTCTCATCGCACTCATAATCCCCTCTTACCTCACCACTGGATTTGTTCCCTCATCACTAAGGCTGCGTTTACACGGCGCCGAAAACGGTCAATTCCTCTAAGTTTTCATTGCATTTTGGCCTTGCATTTACTTTGAAACGCGTTGCATTTTGTCTCAAAATGGTAACTTTTGAAAACAGGCTCCAGAGTGGAAAGTTTCCAAAACGCTTTCCATGCAGCTCCATATAAAGGTGTTTAGCTAGGTGTTTAGCCATGAGCTAGGTGTTTCTTGGTGCATTGTTATCAACTATGACCACAAGATCTTCAGGTGCGACGTTCCATTTTTATGTTATTCCATTTGTGCCACTCCTGTATGAGTGGGATGTACTCTCTTGTCCATGTACACCCGGATCTGAGTGTCAGGGTGAAACGCTGACATCACCACATGCGCAGTACTCTTTCAGATGAAGGCTGAGTGGGCATACCAGGAACAACAACAGCTTTGGCCGTCTGCCGAGTAATGTGTGTGAGCTGCTTACCGTGCTTGGTTTGTTATCCAGACAAAACTGTTCAGACAGATTTGTTTTCCGAACTGATTTGTTGGCCACAAAATAAGCTCTGTGCGCCTATTCGCCACTGTTGTTTGAGAAAAGTTTTTCTTTTTGTATGTGTGTAGGGCTGTAGTAGCGTTGCCTCTCTGCAGACCTACAACGCCATTTGCTGAACCGGCATGCACACTACAGCGGGTCCATACATCTCCAGCATTGTCGTCTGAATGCAAAGGAATTTGAAAACGCAAAGGAAAAATCTTTGCGTCCTTAAGTCAGGAGTGTCCGTGTAAACGTAGCCTAAGACAGCTGCTGTCACTGTTAACACCTAGGAAACCTAGTGCTGACCCCAACAACCTCAATTATTTCCGCCCTATTTCTAATCTTCCATTTCTGTGTCGGCGTTTGTTGAAATCAAATTAATTGATTACACAAAATCAGTTTCCACCATGGGTTAAACTCAATGGAAAATGGGTTTATAGGAACAAAATACTGACAAAAAATGAAGAGAGAGCGGTCCAAAAACAGTATGGCTCTCCCCCGTCTAATCAGCAACTCCCCATACCTGTCACTCACTCTGCTATATCCTTTTCTGGGAGGATGAGCACTACATAAAACATGTTCAGAGTTGAACTTAAACATAATTTCATTAATCATTTTAGGACATTATTATTTGGGGGGGGGGGGGGGGGGGTTGTCATGATCCAGTTGTTTTACAGACTCCTCCAGTTCCTTCTGTGCACCAACAAAGTTAGTCCCTTGATCTGATCTTCTGATCTGATGCTTTTTAGTGGTCCTTAAAGACAGATGAACCGACGAATAGCATTTATGCATGCATTTGTATGCAGTTGACTGGCAACCTCCAGGTGAACAGCATGGCTTACAAGGCAAGTAAAGATCACTCCCCATCTAATGACTAGAGCACGGCCACGTCTCACCTCCAAATGTCCAAATTAGTCCACACCAACTTGAGTGAAGGGTGGGAGATGTGGTGTAACTCTCTTTAGAGGAAGATGAGCTATTTTTTGTTCACCAGCTCTTGCCTGTTGCTGTCTGCAAAACACACAGCTCTTGATAATTCTTCTAGCCAAAGAGTTGGCACCAGACGCCCAATACGCCAGTCAAGTTTGGAGATCATGTGACCTTGTCCAGAGTGACCCACTTGTCTGTGAATGTGGCACAATATTACCTTTGTGAGAATGTTTGGTCTATCCTTCATAATTGCCTCACATGAGAATGTGACATGAGAATGTTTAGGTAGGATCATTGGGTGTTTGATTTCTGTTGGTATAGCCATCCTCCTTGTCCTTCCTTCCACTCTCAGGACATCAACATCAATTACAGGGTCCAGTTTGTACAGGGATCCTCCTCTTTTGACCTTGCTTGAGAGAGACCATTTCCTCTTGAAAGTGATATCTCTGTTCATAGCAAATAACTTGTTAGTTATACAGAACTAAGAAGGGTAAGTATATTCCTTCTGGTGGGTGATTTGTTGTTGACTGTGACATGAAAGTTGAATACATCATTTTCGATGTCCCATTACAGTCTTGATGCTCTGTCACTGGGCAGTTTCTCCCAGATCACAGTCCTACATTTGTTTTGTTCTATCATTTTCAGGGATGGATGCCAGTACAGCACAACTATTACTAACCCATTTGGTCAGCTTGAATCCTCCAAGTGAACACATTTCCTTGAGGTTTTTAACAAGGCTCGCTGCTTGCTTTTCTTTTGGAACTGACTTTAAGCAATCATCAACATAGATATTGGACTTAATTGTATCAGAATCTTCTCTATCAAAGTTGTTACTGTTATCCTCTGCAGTTTTTTGAAGCGCAAAGTTTGCATACATTGGGGAAGAGACAGCACCGAATAGATGAACTGTCGTCCAGTATTCCTCCAAGTTTTTGTCTGTGTTTCCCTCTGGCCACCATAGGAATCTGAGAAAGTTCCTGTTCTCTTCATTGACCCTCACTTGGTGAAACATACTTTCAACATCAGCCATAACTGCAACTGGCTCTTGCCAGACTCTGAGCAGAACACCAGTAAGTGTATTGGTTAAGTCTGGACCCTGTAGGACTACTTTGTTGAGTGATGTATCTTTAAAGGTTGATGCACAGTAAAATACTACACTGAGTGTTTTTTTGGGTTTATGATGCACACAAAGGCGTCAGTTTAGGGGGGGACGGGGGGCATGTGTCCCCCCCCACACTTTTTGTCAGAGGTTATTTTCTACCTCCCTTCCTTTGCCCTCACACCCAACACAGCATCGTGTGGATTTGCTGTTCATCATGAGACTGGGATCCACATTCAAGATTTCCTGCTGCTTAACAGAAGGTTTTTTCTTGCCGCCATGATGGAGGGATTCATGATTGGCTACATGGATTCATGTTGGGTGTTGGATGTATATATTTGTATATATATGTATATGTGTATCTTTATATGTTTATATGTATCTTTGCATATATGTGTATCCATAAAATGAAGAGCTTTATGCTCTATTGTAAAGTGTCTTGAGATAACACTTATTATGAATTGGCGCTATACAAATAAAGATTGATTGATTGATTGATATTTTGTCTTCACCGCACACAAAACCTTCATGTATAAACCATTGTAATCCCAGTTATTTTGGTAGTATAGAAAATTCCGACCCTCCTGAATGCACCATCCGCATTTGCCCGAGAGTAGCAGAGAGACGCTGCAGACCTCCGCAAGGATAGAAAAAAGTGTGCAGCTGCTATAAATCTGCAATTGTGCCAAGTTGAAGCTCCGACCCAGAGTGTGCTTTTTCTTCTGATAATACCTGGGTGAGCTAGAAAACTTGTTTGCTTGTTTAACCCTGTGATTATCCCATGTAATAACACCACAGAAGAAAAGGAGGTCATGACCCAGATTATCCATCCATGGTGGTATTTTCCTCGAATAATGAGGCCTAAATGATAACAATAATAATAATAATAATAATAATAATAATAATAATAATAATAATAATAATACATTTTTCCAGCCTACAAACAAGAAAGGTATGATAAGAAGGCTTAATTTTTTGATTCATTGTTCTGCTGCTTCACTGAGTTTTTGTTACAAAGTTTGAGTCATGAGGCCGATCTTTGTGGGTGCATGTTTGTGGGCTTGCTCCCTGTGTTTTTGTAAATTTTCCATTTTCTCCTTGAGTTGACCAGGTACTCCCTGAGGATGGGGGTGAGCAGCTGTGTTACATTAAATAAATATTTTGGAGAAAAACATTAGTGAATAAAATATCCTGAAAGAAATAAAAGAAAGCCCATTGTATGTATTTTATTTTATAATTTAAAATAATTTAATAATTTAATTTTAATGATTTAAAAGCATCATCTGTAGTGTAATATTTGGTCAGTAGTTTGGAACAGGGAACATTTGTGGTCAGACTGGGTGACTGCTCTCAATCCAGTCTGAGAAATGTTTACATTTTCTGTAAAATCAGGAGGTTACAAAGCTGCAACCACAAAGCCTCATATATGTATCTTTTCACCACAAATCTAATGGCATCACCTGTGAGCCCACAGTATTTGAGATAAATTAAACCTGCATGTGGGGCTACATGTTCAAATAACAATACATCATAAAAGGCTACTGGCCATTTTGTTTTCTCCACATATTATAATTGCATTTCATTTCAAAGGAAGAGGTTATTTTGTATTTTAGGTTATTTTTTTCTTCTAATTATTCAAAAGAGAATTTTATGTTCAAGTATTTAAATAAAGAGATGGGTTTTTGGAATGTAGAGTATCAGTCTTGCAGGAAATAAAAAAAAAACTAAATGAATCTCATTGTATTTTCAGTGCTTCCCCTACCAATTAGCTGTCATGTTATTCTTTTCACAAATATGGGAATGATAGTCAAAAGATATCACTAAAATGCTTTTTTTTGCCTATGCCTAGTGACATTTCTTATCATGAGGCCAAAATCCCTGACAGTACCCTTGATCACAAGCACTTCTCAAAAGTCACTTTTACCCGTAGCCGTCCTCCCCACTTTTCAAAACAAACTGATGCCATTGGATACACACTTTGGTGGGGTATGCACCACACTCTACCCTTCTCTGTTGCTGATACCTTCTCAGCATAACCATTTCTAATGATGTCACTCATGAAATCTCTGTACTCATTGGCATAAACCTGATCCTTTTGAAGTTTTCTTTTGAGCTGTAGCATTTGTTGTTCTGCCATCTGATAGTTGTTTGGCATGTTGGTGTTTCTATCACAAAGAGGTAAAGGTAAGTAATAGTGGTCGTCTTTGAGAACAACAGAACTTAAAGCAATCTGCATGAACTGTTGGTCATCAGCTGACATCTCCACTTTCTCCTCATAGTCTTTCTCAGGGAAGTCGTGTTTATATTGTCCTTCCAGGAGCCTATCAATGTGAACAATGGAGATTCGCTTTACAGATGCCACTGTGCCTTCCTCTTCCATAGCAGAAGAAATACTGAGTGGACCATAAACCACACATATTAGCAGTGTTCTTACTGCGTACAGTCCGTTTCTTTGGCTATTAATAACTCTACATGGTTCCATAGCCTTTGGCACATTCACACCAATCAGAAGATCCACATCAGCATCTACCTTCTTTACCTTGAGCTCCTGCAGGTAGGGCCATTTGTTTAAATCTGCCTGTGTGAGAATGTTTCTCATAGTTACAGGAATCTTGTCTTGAGTATACAGTTTTGGCAGTGTCAGGTAGGTATCCTCTTCTATATGACCAACCTCTAGACCAGTCAGTTCATAGCTCTTAACGGTTTTCTCTGTTCCCATAGTTTCCAAAAGAACTTCAGTTCTGCAGCCTCTAACACTGAACTTCCTGCTGAGGTTCTCTGAACAGAATGTGTCAGTGCTACCTGGATCTAGGAAGGCATAGGTAAGTACACTTTTATTTCCATTGCAAACTTCAACCTGCACCGTAACTATTGGAGATATACAGTCTTTACCAGCCCCAGTCCCTTTTCCCTCTCCAAGCGACACAAGTGCACTGCAGATCGAGGTTTCCTCAGTTGTAGCTGCTAAACTGCTCAGCTCTGCCTTGTAAGGATCTGTTCCAATTTTGGATCTCATTATGTGCAGAATAGAGGGGTGTTTGGCTTGACATTTCTGACATTTCATTCTTCTTTTACAGTTTTTGCTCGAATGTCTCACTTTTAAGCATCCAAAGCACAATCCTTTTCCTCTGAGAAAAAGTGCAGAACTTTGTTGTGCCTTGCCATCCTCTGCTCTTATGTTTTTAACAAAATGCACCCTTATTAGTCTCTTTGCCTCTTTAAACCCTTGTTCGGCATCCGTGTGAAGACAGCTTCTGAGGCTGCTGGCCTGAAGACAGCTTCAGCCCAACTGCAGCCTGAAGTATATCGGTCCAGGTAATATCAAGTGCCTTGGTAAGTATTGGTTTTTACCTCAATGCCAGGCTGAGACGCCCACGTGAAGATTTGATATTCAAGTGGGTTTTTACAAATCTGGAATTTCACTTACAGCCAGAGATACTTGTTTGTGCTGTAAAGCCAATAAATCAGCAATGTCATTTTGTCTCTGCATTACAGTCAAGAAACTGTCATCATTGCTTGTCATGTTAATCCCACCACCTGTTGATGTTTGTGGAAAACTCTGAACTGTAAGACCATGCTGATGTTTTTTTTCTTATTTTGGTGTGGAGAGCTTGTTATTGGTTTGGGTTGTTGGTAAATATCTTTGCAGTGGTGTTTCTGGAATCACTATCTTGTTGTTTTTTTCCTGGTAAGTTTCCAAATATTCATTCATGCAATTCCCAACCTGTTCTTGTAGTTCAAAAAGGGGTGAGTGTTGTTCATTTTGAGATTATAAATCTTCCAGCATCTTTAATTTTACATCCATTTCAGCTAGACTCATTTCCAACTCCATTTGTTCCAATCTGGTACTTGGCTGATCCTTCTCCATTTCCAGTGCATGTTTCCTTTTTAAACCTGCTGCCCGGGCCAGCAGTGCAGCCTTTTCTGTGGCATCTTTAAGACAGGCTGAGGCAACAGAAGTGGTCAATTTTTAACCCATTGAGATTTGTGAACTTTCAGACATTGAAAATGCTGTCTTTGGGATCAATAAGTGATTGGAGATCCATTAGAGAGATTTTCCTTTTTCCCACATCTTTCAGTAAATTTTCAAATGTGGACATTTTTAGTTCATACCGACATATTCTCTCCTATCTTTTATTTCCTCAGACAAAAACCTTTGGACTGACTCATGAACCTTCTTAAAATTATTCAGTGATCCTTGAAAAGGGCAACAGATTCATCCACTTTCTCAAAATTCCCTCTAGTTTCCATTAAGGCTTTTATTTCATTTATTTTGTGCGTGCACACTTCAAACCTTCCTTTGCTTGACACGCTGAATGATTTAAGTCTCTCTGCAGAATCACTCAGCAACTTCCATTATTCTTTCAGTGTTTTTATTCACAGATCAGATGAGCTTATTTATCAACACCACTCCTTTAATTGTGTGCAGAGCTCATTTATATTATTTGTCCATTCACAACACCTTTAAGTTGGGCTTTTATTTTCCACATTACGGCATGATGAATGGCCCTCTTATCACTTTGTCAGTTTACACACATTGTCATTGGCTGATGAAGCCGTTTCAATACATAGCTGGGCATTTAATTCATAAGTCTGGGTGCGACTTTCATTCATTCATAAACCCGAGTGCAGCTTTACTCTTGAGATTGCTGAGGCCGAAGAGTGTGTGTGGGTCCGTCCACTAAGGTACAGTACTTGTTCCGTTAAGTTAGATCATTCACATTTCTGCAGGTTTCAGTGTTTTTAGAGTAATCATTGTGGCGTTGCTATGGACAGCCACCCTTCTTCATGCTGGGGAGACCTGTGTTCCTGACACGCTCCATTAGAGGACTTGTTGCTTTTCCGTTTTTTTACAGATTAATTGATTTCACAAAATCAGTTTCCACCATGGCTTAAGCTCAACCTAAAATGGACTTATAACAACAAAATACTAACAAAAAGGGAGAGAGAGCAGTCCAAAAACAGTATGGCTCTCCCCTGTCTAATTAGCAACTTCGCATTCCTGTCACCCACTCTGCTATATCCTTTTCTGGGAGAAGGAGCACTACATAAAACATGTTCAGAGTTAAACCTAACGTAATTTCATTGATCATTTCAGAATATTACAAAATATTATTTATAATGACTATAATTAAACAAAGTAAGTTTAATTGCTCTAATAATACCTCTCCAAAATTCTTGAAAAACTGTTGCCTCTCAACTTCATTCTCATCAGTCCCACATTAATATCCACAAACAATTTCAATCTGGTTTCCGCCTCCTTCATTCCACCCAAACAGCCTTACTCTAACTGATATTCTCCTTTTAGCTGCTGATTCTGGCCCACAGGTGTGCCCCAGGGCTTTGTCCTGTACCTTCCAATCACCTTCATCTGTCCACTCTCTGTCCCCTTCACTCGCCTTATCACTATGCCGGGCCGAGCGTCCCGTCTGTCAGGATTCGGCTCCCCAGTTATAGCCCTCACGTCCCCTGATCTCTGCAACACTGAGTCCTAAACCCTCTTTGAAACCAGACACGAAACTCATCTGTTCAGACTCTCCTATTCCCTTTGATATTTTGCACTGTCTATTGTATTGTATTGTTTGTTTTTATTATGCCTACTTTGATGCACTTTTTAATTTTTGTAAGGCGGCCTTAAGTGTGGCAGTGTGACGGAATAATAAAGTATCTATCTATGCGTGGTCACATAAGACAAGAAAGAAATATATAATAATAATATGCCAATATATAAAAAAAACATGTAAATATATTAAAAAACATTTCTTTAAAGTAAGAGCTGTAGTACAAGCCAGAAGGGATGTGGTATCATCAGGCCGAGTTTGGTGTCACTGCAACCAAAAGCAATTATGTTTTACAGTTTTTATAGTCGTAGCCTATTAGTATATGCCAATATAAAATAGTATTTTTTTAATGTTGGAGCTGTAGTACAAGCCAGAGGGGATGTGTGATCATCATAGTGAGTTTGGTGACACTGCAACCAAAAATGTTTAAGTTATTACAGTTTTTTTTAAATAAAAAAATATTTTGTAATATATGTCAAAATAAAAAAATCATTTAAAATACACGAAAACCTCTTTCTTCAAAGTTAGAGCTGTAGTACAAGGCAGAGGGGATGTGGGATCATCCGGCTGAGTTGGTTTTACTGCGACCAAAAACAATTAAGTTATTACACTTTTCATAGTCAAAACCTGTTTATTAATATATGTCACAAAAATTGTTTAAAATACAGGAAACATCTTTCTTCAAAGTTAGGGCCTAAGTACAAGGCAGAGGGGATGTGTGATTATCAGGCTGAGTCTAGTGTCACTGCAACCAAAATAATTAAGTTACAGTTTTTATGGTCATAACCTATTAATCAATATAAAAAATGAGATCGTGCGTGTGTGAACGAGGGAGCCGAGAGTGTAAAAGTACAGCTGAGTTTGGATAATGAGTCAGAGAATAACTGAAGTTAAAGTGCAGTGTATACATTGTGCAGACACAATAAAAAGACCACCTCCTCGAGACCCCAGCCAGACACTTCTGTTTAGTTCATCACCAGCCGACTAAAGCCCCTAAAGTATGTATCGGCATGGTTTGGCTCAGGTTGGATCAGTAAAGTCTGATCCTGTTTGCGTTCTCACAGCCAACCAAACCCTACTTGGTAGGCGGCGTCTAAGCCGGATGCTGATAGCATGACGTCATAGCAGCATGACACAGTGTACCCGGCTGTTAAATACAACAAAGAAGAAAACACAACACAGAAAACAAAGAGCAACGATGGAAGACATCCAGCAATTCTTTTTGTGATCAGCATGTGGCTTTTTATTATGAAGCGCAACCAAGCTTTGTGTCAGAGAAGGTTCTGTGCTGTGAGAGTTATCTTCACAAAGAAGAGTGGAGATTTAAACATGGCTAGGTTTATGTGTTGTTCCACTTCCACACGGGAAGTGATTTCGACCAATCAATGGTCTGCAGTGTTTCTAGCTCCACCTTCTGGGGTAGGATCGGTGTGCTTGGCACTCCAACAGAAGGGTTCCAAAAAGTAGGACAGTGCAGTTCACTTATAAGTGGTCTTGTCTCAGTTTTAGACTATGGAAACGCCACAAAAAGCGAGCCGTATCAAGAAGAAACCAACTGAACCCTCTGGTGGAAACGGGGCTTAAGTAAAGGGAGTTAGACAGTCATAAAACTGACACGGTGAACGGGCCTCGTCTCACCAGTGGGATCGGAGGGGATGCTGCTACCTGACTGGCTTGTGAAGTGTACATGCAGAACTGAACTCTCTGGAAATGGGGCTTAAGTAAAGGGAGTTAGCCCAGAAGCTGGAGTAAGCTTCAGCCCTGGAGCCGCTGTATAGACTCCCCCGTGCGCCCCAACCACGGTGGAACACTGGAATCAGGAAAGGTGAACACCAGAATCTGATAAAAACATATCCTGTATAACCGGGACAGTCATAAAAATGATACAGTGAAGTGCCTCGCGTCCCCAGTGGGACCGGAAGGGATGCTTCTACCTGACACGTACACGCAGTTCGCTTGTGCAAACCAAAGCATTTTGTGTTACCTGCAACAGAGGGAGGGAAGGACCTTGCTGCATCTTCAGCTGTGAGCTTAACTGTTACATTGTTTCAAAAACTGTATGCATCTTATCCAGCTGATTTTTAATGCAGTCTCTTAGTTTAAAACTGCTGCTGTGGTGGGACTGAAAGACGAGAAGTGGGGGAGATGATACGTTGAGCGCAACTGTGCCCTCGTTTTTGAAGTTGTGGAACACACAAATATCAGGAGAGTGTTTTTTATTACCATGTAGGCTTTGATGTGATAGCTGCCCCCCTCCACCAATTCAGTAACTACAGACTTGGATGTGTGCAAGTGATTGTCATATGTTTGTTCAAAGATTGACATAAAACTAAAAATGGATAAATTATTAGAGTGAAATGAGCTTAAAATACTAGTGATTTCAAAAAGCACTTCAAAGATCACAAGACTATGTCATGATTATAAAAAATGTGCATAAAAAGGTTTGAATGCAAGAAATGATAGATAGATAGATAGATAGATAGATAGATAGATAGATAGATAGATGGATAGATAGATAGATAGATAGATAGATAGATAGATAGATAGATAGATAGATAGATAGATAGATAGATAGATAGATAGATAGATAGATAGATAGATAGATAGATAGATAGATAGATAGATAGATAGAAACTTTATTGTCCATCACAAGTGACAGAAATTCATCTGTGACAGGCTCCTTCACACATTTAAAGGGGACATTACAAATCAATTGAGAAGAAAAGTAAATACAACACTTAAAAAAAGTATCAATTAATTGACATTCTCCCAACAGGGGGGTGTTACAGTAGCATATGTCTATTTCTTTTTGTTCAAGGCCAAAGGAACCTTGTACCGCCTACCTGATGGCAGCATCTGAAAACAGTGGTGGAGGGGTCTTCTGTGATCAGGGTGGTTTCCTGGTCACATCCCGGGTGTACAGCTCTGAGAGGGGGGTTTGTGGTCTTCCAGCGATTTTGCTGGCCTGGTTAACTGTGGGTGGTGATGTTAAAAGTCCTTTGCTTCCTCAGCAGGTGAAGGCATTGTTGACTTTTTTTGAAAATTGAGTCTGCATGCTGTGAAAAAGAGAAGCAGCTGTCCAGTTCAGTTCCCAGGTACCGAAAGTACTCAACCTGCTCCTCAAGCTGACCCTGGATGCTGAGTGGCTGAAAAAGGGCTGTTGTTGCCTCTCCTCTGCCCCCTCAGCACAGTTCCTTTGTTTTGGAGACATTCAACTCCAGCAAAAGCTGGTCAAATGTCTGGGCCAGGTTTTTAACAGCCTGCTGATACCTGTCCGGAGCAGCAGCATCAGCCAGGTGAGCCACCAGGGCCATGTCGTCCACATATTTAAAAAGGTCCATGCCCTCGCTGCCACAGGTGATGTTGGTGTAGACAGAAAAGAGAACTGGTGATAAAACACACCCCTTTGGTACACCTGTATTTAAAATCTTTTTTTTAATTTAAAACCATTAAAAAGCACTTGTTGTGGCCTGTCAAAAAGTTGCTAATCCATAAAACCAGAGTAGGATGAACCTGGAGATCTAAAAGGGCACACAGCAGGGCATCTATACGCACCATGTTAAAAGCAGAGGAGAAATCCATAAATAGGATCCTGGTGTGAGGATGAGGAGAGTCCAGATGTTTAGTGACAGTGTTCAACAAAGTGAGACCTGCATCCTCCACCCCTCGCTTTACCTTGTAGGCAAACTGGAGGGGATCCATTTTGGGCGACAGCATTTTGGTCAGGAGGTCACACACAACCCTCTCCATGTATTTGCACAGCACAGACGTCAGGGCTACTGGTCTGTAGTCCTTCAGCTCCCTAGCTGGTGCCTTTTTGGGACATGGAATGATGGTGGATTCCTTCCATTGACTGGGGAAAATTCCTGATTCCAAGAGGGAGTGAAACAGTGCAAAAAACTCCTCCGCGTTGGGCAGAACAGTCCCTAAGCACCCTGCCTCCAAGCTTGTCAGGGCCGTAGGCCTTATGTGGTTTGACCCAGCGAAGGATGGAAGTCACCTGCTGCTCGCCAATGGTGATGGCTGGGTGGGAGGGGGTGGAGGTTGGATAGTCAAAGGTGGATGGAGTGCTGCTGCTGTTAAACTGAACAAAGAAGGTGTTGAGCTGTTCTGCAAAGGAAGCTGGGTCTAGAGAGCTGGCCGCTGCAGATTTGGGGGCTCTGTCCATCATGATGTTTAGGCCCTGCCACGCTTCCCTAGCATTGCCAGATGCTAATTTTTGCCTCACCTAATTCTTGTGGCGTCGGTGGCACAGTCGGATAGTGCGCTTGGTCAGTGATTGGTGGGTTGCAGGTTCAAGCCCAGCCCCGGGTGTCACATGACGATGTGTCCTTGGGCAAGGCACTTAACCCCAAGTTGCTCCCACTGCTGTGTCAGTGGTGTGTACAAAACCCAAAACCAGTGAAGTTGGCACGTTGTGTAAATCGTCAATAAAAACAGAATACAATGATTTGCAAATCCTTTTCAACTTATATTCAATTGAATACACTGCAAAGACAAGATATTTAATGTTTAAACTGAGAAACTTTAGCGTTTTTGCAAATAATCATCAACTTAGAATTTAATGGCAGCAACACATTGCAAAAAAGTTGGCACAGGGGCATTTTTACCACTTTGTTACATCGCCTTTCCTTTTAACAACACTCAGTAAACGTTTGGGAACTGAGGAGACCAATTTTTGAGGCTTTTTGGGTGGAATTCTTTCCCATTCTTGCTTGATGTACAGCTTAAGTTGTTCAACAGTCCGGGATCTCAGTTGTTGTGTTTTATGCTTTATAATGCGCCCCACATTTTCAATGGGGGACAGGTCTCGACTACAGGCAGGCCAGTCTAGTACCCGCACTCTTTTACTACGAAGCCACGCTGTTGTAACACGTGCAGAATGTGGCTTGGCATTGTCTTGCTGAAATAAGCAGGGGCGTCCATGAAAAAGACGTTGCTTGGATGGCAACATATGTTGCTCCAAAACCTGTATGTACCTTTCAGCATTAATGGTGCCTTCACAGATGTGTAAGTTACCCATGCCTTGGGCACTAATACACCCCCATACCATCACAGATGCTGGCTTTTGAACTTTGTGCCTATAACAGTCCGGCTGGTTCTTTTCCTCTTTGGTCCGGAGGACACGACGACCACAGTTTCCAAAAACAATTTGAAATGTGGACTCGTCAGACCACAGAACACTTTTCCACTTTGCATCAGTCCATCTTAGATGAGCTCGGGCCCAGCGAAGCTGGTGGCATTTCTGGGTGTTGTTGATAAATGGCTTTGGCTTTGCATAGTAGAGTTTTAACTTTCACTTACAGATGTAGCGACAAACTGTAGTTACTGACAGCGGTTTTCTGAAGTGTTCCTGAGTCCATGTGGTGATATCCTTTTCCTAGTGATGCCGGTTTTTGATGCAGTACCGCCTGAGGGATCGAAGGTCATGGGCTTTCAATGTTGGTTTTTCGGCCTTGCTGCTTACGTGCAGTAATTTCTCCAGATTCTCTGGACCTTTTGATGATATTACGAACTGTAGATGATGAAATTCATAAATTCCTTACAATAGCACGTTGAGAAATGTTGTTCTTAAACTGTTGGACAATTTGCTCACACATTTGTTCACAAAGTGGTGACACTCGCCTAGGGGTGGGCGATACGGCTAAAATATCATATCACGATTTTTTACAAATAAAATCACGATCACTATTTTATCACGATTCTTTTTTACTTTCATTTTTCTAGACTAATTTGCATGTTTGACCATTATTTCCCTATGTTTAACATATAAAACATGTAAAACCCTAAATGAAAAAAAGGACAATTACAGCCAAAGAAACTTTCTGAACAGGTTTTAATTTAAATAGTGCAGTTTTTATAAAAATGTGCAATAAATGTAAACATAAAAGGTAATGAACAACAATATCAACATTATCTCATAAAGTGCAACAATTCAAAACAAATGTTATCTAACTGCAATGTCTATAATCTGAGTGATACATACAGCTGCTTTAGAACTGATATTTGTTCAGACATCTTTAAGCTTTTATCTCCTTTTTTCTTTCCACTGTGGCTTCACACTACCTGACCAAACAGGAGATACTACCATGCTCTGCGCTTAATGTTCTACGATTGGCTTGTCGGGTGCGCGTCAAAGTCTCTGTGCCCACACAGACAATCTGACGATCTCTCTGCTTTATGACGATATTAAATCATTATAATCCTTAACGATTTAATATCATCATATCACACACCCCAACCCTCGCCCCATCCTTGTTTGTGGATGATACAGTATAAAAGAGTGTGTTAAACTGAGGCAAATTCCTGGGAAATTAAACAAATTACCTTTTTGAAAATGTAAATACATAGATTATTTATGAACTGTTTGTCACATCTGCCTTTCAGTCCTCATTAGTTTATCAGAAGCAGGTTTTAGTTCAGGTAGAAACATTTTTATAGTAAACATGGGGTAATGTGCGTGAGGAAATCCAAATCTTAAAATTAACAACAGAGGCAGCTAGAGTTTTTATGCATGCAATGGTTTTTTCTCATATTGAATACGGGTTCACTAACTGGTCATTTACTACCAAAACTATGCTCAGCCAGGTGGAGTTGTTATACAAAAGAGCAATAAAAATACTAGACAAAAAAACAGTAACACATCATCATTGTCATATACTTAAAAAATATGGTCTTCTCAGTTTTGACAACTTCACAACTTTTAAATATGCCTGCGCAATATTCAAGATCTTGAAAGGTTTAGCACCGCCCCCACTGTCTGCTTATGTGAGACAGAATGACAATGTCAGCCATACAACCAGGGCAACCAACAGAGGGGACTGTAGTTCCACTCAGACGCACCTCACAGGGGCAGACTGTGCTGTCAGTCGCAGGCAGTCGCATTTGGAATACCTTACCTGTTATAATAAGGGATTGTAATACATATGCCGCATTCAAAAAAAACTGAAAGAAGTGGCTGCTAAGCAAACAAAACTGCAATCATGATCTCTGATAACGAATAAATGTCACCATGTCAGCTTTTGCATAATCATGTCATAGTGTTAATATTGTGCAATACCACTATGTCACTTTGTCAAAGTACTGGTAATCATGTTGTAGGACACGAGGTAATGATGCCATGTCATCACTTCTTGGACTACTATTTATTTATGTAACTAACTGATTATTTTCATCCGACCACCCATCACCTTTTTTATTTATTTATTTATTAAATTTTTTCTCTCTCTCTTCCATTTATTTATTTATCTTTTTTTTTTTTTTGTTCTTCTCTCTCTTGCGTTACCTTCCCTCTCCTCTCCTTTTTTGGTCCCATCCCCACAGTCTGATTACACTATAACTGGCATTAACCCTTAAACGCCATAACTAAATCAATACATATGACCTGGACTTGCATTGCTGCAGCCCAATTCCATCTCCACCTACCTCCTTGTCTTTTTTTTTTTTTTTTTAAATTCCTCTCTCTTTCCCCTTTCTTGAAAATTTTTTAGTACTCATTTTTCCAAGAGACCTGGTACTTTAAATATCAACTTTAGCACTTTAATTAGCAATTCTAGCACTTTATACTCGACTCCAGCACTTTCAATTCCAGCACTTTATACTCGACTCCAGCACTTTACTGCCTAAATCTAGCTCTTTAACATCTGGTACTGACCACCTGTATACAATAAAAACTATGATTGTAATGTATTGTAAAATGTTTTATTATGATAATGTTTCTCTGTTCTTTTTTTAAAAAGAAGCAAAACAAGAAGAACAGAACCTTTTAAATATTATACTTGTATTTTCTTCCTTTAACCTGTTTGTTTTTATATTTTAGCTGGGGGGACTACCAATGGAAATTAGCTTGGTAGCTAGAGTTGGGTACATTTACATTTTATTTTTTTAAAGTGTGTTTGAATGTACATTGTCCCTATGTATCAAATAAACTAAATTGAAATTAAAATATATTGTGGGACACTGCACATATTTCACAAACTTATTTGAATTGCCTGATTAAACTCCCCAGCTACGATGGTCTCCCCTGGATGAGTGTGCTTATGATGACGTAGGACTCCGCTAGCATAGTTAACCCGCTAGCTAGTTAGCTTTGCTGCTGTGTCGGGAACAAGCGGACAAAGACAGATTTCCGTCTTAAACACAATAGAACAGTCACTGATAAACTGATCCCCTGCCATCAGAAGGTCCAATTCATCAGTATTAACAACAACAGAGGTGGCGTCGGTCACCAGCGTCTGCCTATGAGGCTGACCAGGCCTAATTAATCCCATATGCGAGAGATGACTGCTCATCAGATCAAGTTTCCACAATGATTCAAAGGTATTACCTTTTTCATGGACATATTAATGAGGCATGCTTTCGCTGTCAATGTTATACAGTTCTTAACAATACATAAATTCATTGTGCTACCCATTCATTTTCTCTTTTTATTTTTCTGATAGGCAATCTGATTGTCTTTAGATGAACCATGGATGGAACCCAGGGAGGAGACCCAGATTAAGACTGGCTTCTCTAATAATGTTCTGTTCCTTTATAGGTTTTTTTTCCACTTTGTTAACCCTCGAGGCAAAGTTCAAGTCATCAGATATCAAATTGGCTCTGTCTTTGTGTTTTCTTGATCAACACAGAGCTTCCTCTGTCCTTATGGCAAAGAAATAAAAAACATAAAATCTAGAAAAAATATTTAAAAAATTATATATCTGTGGTTAGGTAGGAAGTTGTGAAAAGATTTCAAGCAGTAAAAGTAAAAAAAATATTAAGATTTATCATTTTATTAAACTTTTATGAGAAGAATCAAATTGGTACATGAGGTTTTACTGTTAATTTCTTGAATAAACTAATTGCTTGTTCTAATGAATACTGTACGTGGATCACAATTATATTTATGTATTTAGTTATGTATTTATTATTAGGCCATATTGTCTTGGTATCTATTTTTCGTCTGGGATTCAAAATGGTTTTTTTAGGCTATTGAACCACTGTCAATGTCATGAAACACTTAGAAAATATGTAGACAACAGTGCATGTTAATTAAACTGTCAACGATAGAGATGTTTCAGGAATTTCATTCATATTTTATCTGAACAAATCAAAATACAAAATTTGTAATAAAAGCTCTAATAAAATGTACTTTATTCAAACACACACAAAGCGTTGGGAGTGAACAGTGTGATGGAACTACTGAACTAAAAGTGAACTAATGTGAACTAAAATATATAGGGTACAAAATAAACAAATGCAGGAAAACGTACACAAAAAGTCACCCTTAAAAAAAATAAAAATAGCATGTTCAGAGTAAAAGTTGGAGCTTGCATTATGGAACACAAGTCTTTACGTGGACATAATTATCATTAATAACATTAGGCGTAAATTGTCCAAGACCTCTAAGCCACACACTCACATAAATGGTTAGTTTTGTTTGAATTGTTCATTTATAATGATAAGTTCAGTTAAGACGTTCACTTGTAAGTGGTTAAATACTCAAGTTAAATGAAAGCCTGTTCCATGTACGTTCCCCAGCCTTAAATTTTTAAGATAGAAAGTTATCTGAAACAGTTATATTTTTTATATAATGTTATAGGGTAAGGACTATATTTGTTTAATTTTATCATCTATAAAAATGAATAACATAAAAATTGTAAGAAAACAAAATAAAACATAATACAATGAAATGTTTTAAAAATGTTTGTTTTTGAGTCTTACTTAAAAAATGTTATTTAAAGCAGCACTACGGAAGATCCCCGCTTGACCAGAGAGTGAACTCAACTACCCATGAGTTCTAGCGCGCGCATACTGTCGTGAGACAGATCTGCCGTTCGCGTGCGTTTGTTTTGTATGCGAATCACATACCCCTTTTCCACCAAGCTGGTTCCATTGCTGGTGCTAGTGCTGGTGCTAGAGCCGGTTCACAATTGGTTCTAGTGTGAACCGGTTAAGTACCGTTTGCTTTTCCACAAACGGGTGCCGGCCAGAGAGCTACGTCAGCACGTCAATGTATACGTCTGTATACGTCACGCCAGTTTCCCATAACAACTAGCGAACAACAATAAACAAAACAATAAACTTACCAGGCTCTGTGGAGGTTTGCTCCATGGTTATGTTCTCCTGCATAGACTCCAGCATGGCTGTGGTCGAATTCAATGCCCTGGTAGCGCTGCACGCTGGTCGGTCCCCGAGAACAGCATCGAGCATTTTGTAATGCGGGCTGTTGAAACGTGGCCGACCATTGCCACTACGGCCCAGCTCAGTCTTCTGGTCCCTATATTCTTTCTTTATATATTTTTTATATATATGTATTCTTTTCAATCTGTTTTTCGCTTACTCCAACCTCATCTTTTTAAAAATGGCTCTCCTCCGTGTTTTTACTCTGCTAATCCCGCCCCCACACCCTGACGTAAATGAGTAGCCCCCGACGTAACGTGGTTCTTTCTGCTGGCCCAGCAAAGAGTTGGTGCTTGCCAAGCCCCGGTTTTGAGAGCCAGCAACCGGTGCTTAGTCTGTGGAAAACCAAAGAACTGGTGCTAAGTCTGGCTCTAGCTCCGAACCAGCCCTGGAACCAGCTTGGTGGAAAAGGGGTAACAGAAGCCAGGACTTCGCTCAAAAGTATTCTTCGGTCTTCAGCAGCTGTTTTGCAGGATGGATAGGGACGAGGTAATGTATTTATTATTGACTAAATGACGATGTTAAAAATCGCTAAGTTCAACCTGGTTTTATTACCGTGAAGTCGCCCCCGTCCTGTTGAAGCGATAAAGTGAATAAAAGTAAAGACAACGACGAGCTGGCGATATCACACACTTGAAATAGGTCTAAACAAAACTACATACTGGTACGTTCTGGATTTGTTGTGCTGTACTTTTTTCCTGTCAAGTTTTTTTGAGGAACTTCGTCATAAATTAGTCGCCCAACATACCTGATAGTAGTCGGACATCCCTCTTCGTCTTTTATTTCACGCCGGCGAGTGAACGCCGAACCGATGTTTATTCTGGTCCGAGCATTCAGCTTGTTTTGCTCTCGCTTTCTTTGTTTTGTATCCTCCGACAAAACATTTCTATTCATTACGTTCTTCGTTTCCTCTGCCATGGTTACAGCTCGGCGTTAACGATTGGCTTTCGCCGAGACTTCCGTGTTTTAAACGAATTAGGAATCGAGGGAAGTGACGTATGCCACAAAGCAGTCCAAACTTGTAGTTTTTTAGTGTGGCAGGGTTCCCACCATCCACCTCGAAGTTACATAGCACCAGTGAAAGGGATACAGACCCCTCCAGACCATGACAGAGGTTTCATTCAACTCCATTGTAAAGTGGTGGACCATCACAATGAATATCGAAGAATTATATTATGTTTGAAAAACTACATAGTGTTGGTTTAACTTAATTATTGATTAGTTCTCACAAAAATACTGCCAATGTTTTAGGTAGACCAAAAAAGCTTGTATTTTATTCAGAAGTTCAGATTATCTTGTTTGAATAGAGTAAATAGTGTAATACATGAGTGATACATAAAATATGACAAATACATTAGATAAATCAGAATGACCACCATACTGTCATTAATGAAACTTGTTTTTCAAACCATCCTCCACAGCAGCATGCCACATTAAGTCTAAATACGTTTAAAAAACCAGAACCATGAAGCGAGTGATAGGTAACACTGACAAAATGCATGTGTAACCTACTCTGTCAAAAAGAAACTCACCGTTTAGTCGTTTTCTCAATTTACAGAACAATTTTGGACCATAGAGATCCTTAAGGAAGTTAACGGGCGTCCTCGCTCCCGAGACACAGCATGACCACGCTTTGAGAGTGCAAGTGTACAGCTGTGACGTCACCAGAGAGCTAGCGACTTTCTTCTGGGTCTTATCCTTCTCACCTTTTTCACCCCTGACCTGTTTTCTTGCCTGATCACATGACAGAGAAATAACAACAAACATGACAAAATGAGCAATAAAACAAAACCCCACTCCACTCGACCAGAGGCCTATAGCACGAAGCTCGGTCAACTTATCCCCAATAACTCACATCTATCCCGGATTGAGTAACAAACAACAATGACAATCAGGATAATCGATAGCACGACACAGATTATCAACACGGTAACTCAATCCAGGATTGTTTCATCCAAAGCGGTGAACGAGCACGTATAAAGGGAGGGCTCAGAGGCAGCTGACCAATCATGATCATGAGAGGAGAACACGCTGAGAAGCGAACACACTGACAGAGCTCCGTATTTTACATGAGAAGAGCAGCGTCTGATAATGTTAAGATGTTAGGATAAAAAACTATAGGCTATAATAGAGAAATGAAACATAGCAGCTGTAAGTCATGGACAAAGTTTCTTTTTATACTTGCTTTTTATGCCTGCTTTTAATGCACTTTTTATTTATACTTCATGTGCTCTTTGTTTGTGACTCATGTAAGGTGACCTTGAGTGTTGTGAAAAGCGCCCTGAAATGAAAAGTATTATTAAAATGCGTGGCGGACTGTGAAAATGCTCAAAGTACTTATTATGGGCTATATCTGACAGTGATCACTTTCATGAATCTCATGAAGCAACATACTGTGAAAATATGTTGTATGTCTGACAATTATTACCCCATTCTCTCAGATAATCCCTCTGTCGTGAGGAGTTCATGGGAGCAGATAAAAAATAAAATTAACAATTTAATAATCAGCAAGAAAAAAAAGAACCCTCAAACACATGAATAAAGTGCAGGAATGACATGATGGACCTGATTGAATAATAGAATAATGTGCTGTTTCACTTAAGAATTACATCCCTTTTATTTATCAAGCACTTTCTGATTCATTTGAATGTATGAGAGGGGCTGTACAAGTGAAGTTTATATTGCAGGGCGATGCAAAATGACAGCGGGACAGTTCATGCACCGCTCCTGCGGGTCACACGGGGAATAAACGGCTCCAATATACAGTATCACCCAGGTATAGATGATTCCGGGCCAGGAGAACTGGTGTGTCTCATGTCACGTCGTCAGATTGATCTAATGGGTCAAATCGGTATTGTGACACTTTCTCTCATCTTCATGATCGTCTCAAAAGTTGTGCACCTCCCTCTACCGGGTTCAGGAGAAGAGGGCAGGCCACTGATTTGGAGAAGCTGATTGGCTACTGTGAGGGTCATTTCGCTGGATCAGATTCAATCCCCAACTTATCCTGCTCCGGAGCAGGATAGCCATTCAGAGTAAGTCACCATGGTTATCTACTCTGATAAAAAAAGGAACCGGCTTCGTGCTATCAGTAAATCAGGGTTAACCCTGAAGTTATCTCGCTAACACATTAATCCTGCTTTGTGATATAGGCCTCTGGTTTAAAAAAAAACAACAAAAACAATAATAAATTGAAATAAGATGTGATGCCCAGGGACCATGCATGTGTAATATATTCTCCCATCGGAAATGTTGATGTTGCTACAGATTCTTTCCTACCAGTACAGTGAGAAAAACATAAATGTTCATATAAACATATCTAGCTGTGTATTTCAAAATACAGTATGTCAAGACATAATGCTTGAAGGGAGAAAATTAAATCAAAAGATCCTTTAGTGAATCTACTGAAGTTCTCCAGCTACAAAAATTAGGTTCAGAGGCTCCATTTATTCAAGCAGTTGACAAAGATAGATAACATACATTAAAGATATAACCCTGAGTCTTGTAAATGACTCAGGGTTATATCATTTTATATATATAAGTGAGTTAGGTGGTTTCCATCTTACTGCGATCATCTTTTTAGCAGCTGCTAAGCCAGCCAATGCAATACACATTTGGGAATTATTGATGTTAACATACCCTCCTTTGACAAATCATTCAGCAACAACACAGACACACTTACTGAAACAGTCACAGAGAGCAAATCAGAGAGAATGGAAGCCAGTTTAGTCCAAAAACGTATTACTGGTGAGCAATCCCAAACCTCATAAAGAAAAGTACCAGGGCACTTTAAAGAGCAAAGAGTGCACAGAGGATCACTAATTAACTTCATACAGTACATTTTACATGGAGTTAAGTCGGTTCTATGTACAAAATTAAAATGAATCCGTTGGTGATCAGGATTGTGAGAGGCCTCTTAAATGTTTGCCCAGACATCTTTCCAATTAAAGTCTGGATCCAGATCCAAGCAGTCATGCTTGCATACACTGTCCATTGATAAGATTGGATGAGAAACATCAAGAGAAAATATATGCACAGTGAAGACAAGACCCCTGGATTTGCCTAATGTGGTAAATAATTTAAGTATGTACCTGGTGGGTTGAAAGGAATGCAGACCCATGTCATCAAATATATCACCTAAGTGTGTGATGTCACATTTACTCCAATAAGAAGGTGAGATAGGTCTGCCCCCAATCAGCAAGCTATAATTACTAAACAATGACAACCACCTATGCCACTTAAGAGATTATATAAATAAATATATATATATCTACATATATATGTATGTCTATATATGTGTATATATATCTATATATATATATGTGTGTGTGTGTGTGTGTGTGTGTGTATGTATATATATATATATATGTGTGTGTGTGTGTATATATACAGTCATGGAAAAAATTATTAGACCACCCTTGTTTTCTTCAATTTCTTGTTAATTTTAGTGCCTGGCTCAACTAAAGGTACATTTGTTTGGACAATTATAATGATAACAACAAAAATAGCTCATGAGAGTTTAATTTAAGAACTAAGAACTATTCATTTTCCATGGTTTTCTTGATAATAACCAAAATTACTTAAATTCTTACATCAATAGCTATGGCATTGTACCGCCAAAAACACTACTTTTAAGCATTCCATGTTTTCTTTTCTGTTTGCTTTAAACACATGATACACACAAGAGTTAATACTTGATTGCATAACCATTGTTTTTGATGACTGCAGCCATGCGTCTTGGCATGCTCTCCACCAGCTTCTGACATTGTTCTGCTGTCACAGCAGCCCATTCCTGTTGGACAAATTCAAACAAATTTTCTTTGTTTTTGGGCTTGTGGTTCTCCATTTTGAGTTTGATGATTTTCCACAGGTTTTCAATTGGATTAAGATCTGGTGATTGAGCAGGCCAAGGCATGGTGCTAATGTTGTGGTTCTCCATCCAGGCTTTAACTGACCTTGCCGTGTGGCAAGGGGCATTGTCTTGTTGGAAAATCCAGTCATTCGAGGCAGGAAAGAGTTTTCCAGCTGATGGAAGAAGACTGTTTTCAAGGGTAGTCCTGTACATGACCTGGTTCATTCGGCCTTCACACAATTGCATTTGCCCTGTTCCACTCAGACTGAAACAACCCCAGATCATGACTGATCCACCCCCATGTTTTACTGTAGGGGCAAGACAGTCTGGGTTGTAAGCTTCTCCAGGCTTCCTCCTAACCAGTAAGTTGGCTGGAGTGGGCATCAATTCAAAATTGGATTCATCACTGAAGAGAACCTTAGCCCAATCATCAACAGTCCAATCCTTGTGGTCTCGAGCAAAAGGCCTTCCTCTGCCTTTCATTGATGAAGGGCTTCTTGCGTGCTCTGTGTGACTTCAAACCAGCTTCAACAAGTCAGTTTCGAACTGTCCTTGCTGAACAAGTCACATTTCTCGACAGTGCCCACTCATTTTAAGGTCCCTGGAGGTCTGGCGGCGATTCCTGACACAGGAGCGGATGAGTGCACGGTCATCTCGTGGGGTAGAAAGACGCGTTTCCTGCCACGGCCAGGTAGCAATTTGGTAGTGCCATGTTCAGCTTGTCTTTTTTGTTGTAATGAGCTGTCTTGGAGATCTTCAGTTTTTTCGCTACCTGTCTCTCACTCATGCCAATTTCCAGCAGTGCCAAGATGGCTGCCTTTGTGGCTTCACATAATTCTTTTGTTTTAGGCATTATGTGAGAGCTGACAACTTCTGAGTTGTGCTACGGCTTGAATGTAAGCAGGAAACCACTCTAGGCCTTTGCATGTGCAGTGCTGCTTGTGACATGAAATGGCCTCTTATATACCCTGGGAATCAATTAAGCTTAAGAATGTCAAATAGGACATAAAGTATTATGTGACCAGCTGCATTTTTTGTTGTGTTCATTGTATTATACGTTTAGTGGTACCAGATATTAGAATGAACAAGAAATTGAAGAAAACAAGGGTGGTCTAATAATTTTTTCCTTGACTGTATATGTATATATATATGTATGTATATATATGTATGTACATATATATGTATGTATATATATGTATGTATATGTATATGTATATATGTATATATATATATGTATGTATGTATTTATATATATATATATATATATATATATATATATATATATATATATATATATATAGATACTTAAATACATACATACATACATACATACATACATACATACATGTATATATATATATATGTATGTATGTATATATATTTATGTACACTCAACAAAAATATAAACGCAACACTTTTGTTTTTGCTCCCATTTTTCATGAGATGGACTCAAAGAACTAAAATTAATTCCAGATAAACAATATTACCATTTCTTTCAAATGTTGTTCACAAATCTGTCTAAATGTTTGATAGTGAGCACTTCTGCTTTGCTGAGATAATCCATCCCACCTCACAGGTGTGCCACATCAAGATGCTCATCAGACACTATGATTAGTGCACAGGTGTACCTTAGACTGTTCACAATAAAAGGACACCCTGAAATGTGCAGTTTTGTCTCACAGCAAAATGCCACAGATGTCGCAAGCATTGATGGAGCGTGCAATTGGCCTGCTGACAGCAGGAATGTCAACCAGATCTGTTGCTTGTGCATTGAATGTTCATTTCTCCACCATAAGCCGTCTCCAAAGGCGTTTCAGAGAATATGGCATCCAACCGGCCTCACAACCACAGACCACGTGTAACCACATCAGCCCAGGACCTCCACATCCAGCAGGTTCACCTCCAAGATCGTCTGAGACCAGCCACTCTGATAGCTGCTGAAACAATTGGTTTGCATAACCAAAGAATTTCTGCACAAACTGTCAGAAACCGTCTCAGGGAAGCTCAACTGCATGCTCGTCGTCCTCATCGGGGTCTTAACCTGACTCCAGATCGTCGCCGCAACAGACTTGAGTGGGCAAATGCTCACGCACGACAGCGTGTACCAGTTCCCACTAATATCCAGCAACTTCGCACAGCCATTGAAGAGGAGTGGACCAACATTCCACAGGCCACAATTGACAATCTCATAAACTCTATGCGAAGAAGATGTGTTGCACTGCATGAGGCAAATGGTGTTCACACCAGATACTGACTGGTTCTGAGTCCCCAGACCTCCAATAAAGCAAAAAAAAAAATGCACATTTCAGGGTGGCCTTTTATTGTGGACAGTCTAAGGTACACCTGTGCACTAATATAGTGTCTGATGAGCATCTTGATGTGGCACACCTGTGAGGTGGGATGGATTATCTCAGCAAAGCAGAAGTGCTCACTATCACACATTTAGACAGATTTGTGAACAATGTTTGAGAGAAATGGTAATATTGTGTATCTAGAATGAATTTTAGATCTTTAAGTCCATCTCATGAAAAATGGGAGCAAAAACAAAAGTGTTGCGTTTATATTTTTGTTGAGTATATATATATATATATATGTATATATATATATGTATATATTGTAGCGATCAGAAATTTGGCAGCGTTAAATCTGAAAGATTTAGTTGTTAAATTATTAATTATTACCAATTAACAATTCACTGTATTGTTCTCGTTGGGGGCACCAGCCTTTTTATAAGGCAAACCTTAATTTAATTAATTAATTACCTATTTAATTCCCTTAAATAAAGTAATTTAATCAAATCAAGTTTTATCAATCTCAAAATCTTAAGACAGAATTCTCACTTCAGGGACGCTGAATTCTACAGAACACTAACAGACAGTGAGTTTAAAATCAATAATCACAACTTTATTAAAATGAAAATGGTTACAATGCATAAAAATAAATGGCGGATTATAGATGAAATAAGAATAAACAATCAGTTTGAATGGAAATCAGGAAACATAAAACGATGGTGAATGAGTGTATATTGGTGCGTTCCAGTTGTAGTCGGAGGTTGGAATTTCCCACTCCCGAGTAGAAAATTTCATCTGGAACGCCCCCCGAGGTCGGAATATCCTACTAGGAACTCGGGGGAACCTCGCCACCCCGAGTTGACAAACCAAGATGGCAGCCCCCAGTGTGAACAGTTATTTAGCTCCTCTAATAATCCATTTATTTGCACTTCTGACTAGTGTATGTTGCTCTAAATCAGCTGTATACATAGTATTGTTAGACTTATATTTACAAAAATGCTGCCATAGTGATAATCACATTCTTCATGTGATATTTGTGAACAACAACGCAGGGCGTGCTAACAACAGCTAACAATAGCCTGGTCGATCGGCACGTTTTTTTTTCCGACTTCAACTGGAACGCTGACAAGTCGGAGATGACGTCACTCCCATTTCCCAGCTCCCAGTTCCGAGGTAAATGGAACGCAGCATATGCCTAAATATGTATGACCTATACGAAAATCTGTGAGGAATTTCTGAGAGAATTTGGATTTAATCAATCTAAATGTCAGAACACTATTTAAGTTTAAGAGCGCATCAAGCCTCCTTTTAAGTACAAAGTAACTGGACGTTTGCCTACTTGGTCGTAGAAGACTCGTGGTTCTCTCTGAGGTTCGGAAGGTCCAGGCTACGGGTGGCTCACGCCAGACCGTCGTGGATCAAGTTGATTCGGGTTGGTTCAGCTTGGGAAGCCGAACGGCAGATCTGTGGTCCGAGCCTTACCAGCGCCCAACGGATCCTTCTGCAGTTCGATCAGAGGCCCCTCTAGCAAGCGTAGACTTTGAAGTGGGCTGCAGCTCAAAAACTCTCAAAAAGGTTTTGACGAGAAGATGAAAAATCTGATCCGCAGAAGTATCTTTAAACACCGTCACTGGCCAGGTTAACGATGTCTCACAGGCGACTATGCGAGATCAAAAAGATCAAAAATCAAAATAATGCCGTGCAGGCTTTTGATGAGAATTTAGATATTCAGACTTTCAAAATTAAATCTGAATATAAAAAGTTGTTAATCTGCGGATCAAAGTTGCTCTCTAACAAAAATTAATAAAAGTATGCACGCTCAGCATAAGAAAGCATAAGGTGGAGCACGTGCCTATAAGACGAAGGCCTAGCGGTGTAGTCAAAACGAAGTAACGAGGAAAAGTAACGGAAGGAAGAGAGTGATTACAGCGATGAAGACAGCGGAAACGAGAGAGAGAAGAAGTCAAGAGAGAGCTACGAGGGTCGGCACTCTGAATTATAAAGCCCACCAGTGGGCGGTTGATGACATCATATGCCGATTCTCATCTATAACTATTATTATTAATTAATAATCAAGTTTTAACTCTACTGACGAATTACTCATATCACTCAACTCACCATAAGTATTAGGTCTCAAACCACATGCACAAATGACAAGATGGTGATATCAAACAATTCTAATGCATTTAAAGAAAAACACACACAAAGTAACTATAACTCGGTTATTGTCAGGCTTGCTGTGAATCAAGAACATAGGGTTGTGTATAACTGCGGACAAACTAATATTATGTGATAGGCACTGTTAAAAATACATAGTAACACATATTGATTACATTATCCCTAGACTCTGCAATCAGTGGAATGCACGTGTCTTACCAAGAAAAGTCACTAGGTGGAGCTGTTGGTCTTTTAAAGAAAATTCACAGATCAACTATGATTTATGAGGTAGATACTAGACATCTTATCTTTATAACCAAAGATGATAGGGAGTTCATTCAAAGTACACTGGAATGTACATCACACCCTGAGTACACATTTTAGGATTTAGGACTTTTATATCAGTTCCATACAGTCAATTCTGCAATCAGAAGTTATCTGGAGGGTTTAGGAATCCAAGAGGAGAGATCCAAGTCCCAGGGGCCAAATGAAGGTATTTACGACCCATCTGTGGAACACATCAACATTCACGGAGGTGGGGAGGATTACGAGTGTTTACTGAGGTTTCCCCAAGTGTGACGCTTCCTGTCAAAGAAAGAAGTGAGGGATTGTTCAGAGGGAAATCTCAGGGACTGACTGACGCCAGTCGGGGTCTCGGCGAATCACACACTGCTTGATCTCCCCCAACGTGTCGGAGGTTATCCTAAATCAAACAGAGTTTGGTCCTGGCGAACGCAGATGGCGGGTCACTTGGTGGTCACGAAAACAGGAATCAGACCTCAATTTACGGGGTGGAGGTGTTACTGTCACAGAGCAGGGGAACAAGGAAGAGGCCCGGGGGGGGGGGGGGGGGAGGGCATTTGGGATTCAACATGAAAGCTCCAACTCTCCTTTGAATCTTAATGTTCCCTGATGCTGCAATATATATATACGTATAGATATATATGTATATCTATACATATATATGTGTGTATCTATATATGTGTGTGTGTGTGTGTGTGTATATATATATATGTGTATATATATATATATATATATATATATATATATATATATATATATATATATATATATATATATATATATATATATATATATATATATATATATGTATATATATATATATATGTGACAACATTGAACATAACAACCTGGTAAAAATTGCATCTGCATAACCGATGATGGAAGTGAGGATTTAAATAAATCTGTCCTCTTATTATCAACATGAACACCAACCAGTGCATGAAAATAAATGAACTGAAGGAAAGAAAGGCATACATTGTTAAGACCGCAATCTAATGGTGTGCAAATGATTAATATTGAACCAAGTTTAAAACATAATCAACATCAAATGTCTCATATCCTGCTCTCTTCAGAGAATCAGACTACTGGAAAGTTAAGGCAGGTTTTGGTAAACTTTAGAAAGGATGAACAGCAGTGGTAACTCATATGGTCTGTGTGATTTGTTCATCATTATTCGGTTGAATTCGGAAGCAGTCGGAATACGCGCTGTTTATAAAAGCTGTTGCCGCGGTGAATTGTGGGACAGAATAATCTCCTCTCCTTTCGTAAAGGATGGTCCGGTGTATCCTATGCTAAAGGAGATAATAAAGGAAGCATTGAGCCACCCTTCCTATGCATTTAAACTATTCAAACAGCTCTAATCACGAACTACTTCCGGTTCGTTTCACTCCGTTAGGAACCTTCCTAAGCAAAAATGACTTTTCGACCGCAGCCCCTGTATACAGCTGATCTCAAGCAACACACCCCAGTCAGAAGTGCAAATAAATTTATTATTACAGGAGCTAAATAACTGTTCACACTGGGGGCATCCATCTTCCATTGTCAACTTGGGGGTGGTAAGGTTTCACCGAGTTCCCAGCAGGAAATTTCCACTTCGGGGGACGTTTCAGTTGTAGTCTCCTACTCGAAACTCAGAAATTCCAACTTCCGACTACAACTGGAACGCACCACAAGCCAAAGCGTGTGTTTGTTGTGATGCTAAATGAATGAAACTCGGACCTTCCTCAGAACTCTGCATTGCTTTACAACTTCTTCTTTCAACAACTTACAGGATGCAAAGCGACGAGGTAATGTATCTCTTTCTAGTTACGTAGCGGTAGTTTTTGATGTGTGACAACAAGCAATTTTTAGAAAACTTAGTATCGTAGTTTTTAGGACTGGGAGAAAAAATCGATACACCTAAGTATCCCGATATTTTGTCTGCCGATTTTGAAATCAACTTTTTTATTCAAAAATCGATACCCCCCCTACAGACACACATGCACACACACACTATTGCCGCTAAAGTCGCCAAATTGAGGCAAGTGACATTGCTGGATAAAACAGGCCATAGCTGTTAAAATAGTGCTGAATAGTGTTCCTACTTTTCACCAGCAGATAGTGGACAGGTGACAGGTTTCTATTCAAAGTTTTGGCATATATTTATTTTAAAACACACACACCGGACCGAGGGACGCGAGTGTGGCTGTAGAGGCTGTGGAGCGGAGCAGAGAGAGAGACACAGAGTGATAGAGACTGAGTAAGAGTACTCACAATGCCGAGAGTACTTTGTCAGGTACTGGCTGACTCTGAATCTGAGGAATATTTACTCTCTGAGGATGACGGTCAGTCGTCCAGTGAGAACCAAACTGGCAGCTTGTGTGCGTAGTGGGAGCGGCTCCGCGCGCCATTACAGTCCCGGAGCAGTACATACTGAGAGCTTTTCCTCTCCTTGGCCGGCGACTACCGAAGAGGATACATGGTCTGGGATGCAGGGAAGCTCAAAACACCGCGAAAAGTGACGGTGTTGTGCGGAGAATGAGAGAGCGGAGCTCTGGGCAGACGAGGGAGAAGCTGGGGGTAAACAGTGCAGGCAGCAGAGGCGTTCATGCTCGGCCTGTAAATTACAGTGTTGACAATGGCTTGGAAAACTAACCACTTTGAAACTATAGCCTTTTGAAATCTTGATAGCAAAATTGAATATTTCTTGAAAAAACTCTGTTGCCTGAAGGGATAATAAGCCACTTTTTATATGCAATCCAGGCTTTTGTAGAGAGGGAGCATAAACAGCTGGTTAATATATATTGCTGAATAAGTCCAAAATACAGACTCACATGTGATGTGTATATTTCCTGATATAGTCTGTAGGCATCATCATTGTTCATCTTTTTCACTGGTTTTAAAAAAGCTAACTAAAGATTGCAAAAATCGGCAATATCGTAGAATCGCAATTTAAATCGTATCGGCACCTAAAAACTCGCAATAAATCGTATCGGGAGAAAAGTGAATCGTCCCAGCCCTAGTAGTTTTGTAGATGGCCATATATCACTACTTACAGCCTGGTGCTCTAAGACTTGTCAGAATAATATAAATTTGCTCTAGTTTTAATTGTCTTGTTCCTGAAGTTGAGTATCCAGGCCAGTCCAGCCCTGTCCGACACGACCGGAAGGCTAAGGAATAGCATTTATAGATAACCTATTTCGATGCTATAAAACTCATCGTGAAGTGTGTATTTCCATCAGGCATATACCTAAAAGTGAGACTTTTTGTAATTATTTAGAAACTCCTCATAGTCCCTTTAAAACATCTTTTTTTAAAAAATACACACACCAGAAAGTGTTATGCAAGAACTTTAATGAACTTAAAACAAATCAAACAACTTCCTAAGAATAACGTGGTCGACACCCTTGGGCTAAAAGTCTAGTTTTTCAAATATTTTGTTTTGCCATATTGGTGTTTTTTTAATTTCTCCCTGTTGCTTTCTCCTGATGCTTTATAATTCAAAACATGAATCAGCATTATCTACATGTTTTAAGAGTTAATAATGATCAAACATTGACATAAGTGAGTGGACCATTACATGCTGTCACAACCGAAACTCTACCATCTGTTTCGGTTGTGACAATTTTAGCTAATTTTAGCTAATAACTAAAAAATGCTACTAAGCACATGGCCAGCAAATGGATGTTTGAACAGGTGTACACCCATAAAAACATAATATGTTGCATTAAACCTCCAAAAGTTTACCTAATTGCAGAGAATATGTGTTTGGTAGTGACAACTAAAAATGTTCCCGACAGATTTTCAGATTTAGGAACACGTTTACTCTAAAATGATGAGAGGTAACTACTCACCATGATGCCATGAGGTAGAGGGATGCTGAGTCTCTGCCTGGTCAAAAATGCAGGGGTGTGGCTAAAAACAGGCTCAACCTATGTGGTAAAACTATCTGTGTTTCGGGTGTGACATGAAAGCATGGGACAGCATTTTTTGAATGATCTTTTTAAATTAAAAAAATAAACCCGCAACACATCCAAATTTTTTCAATGCTGTTTAAAAGAAATTAACAAGATATTTTAAAAAACATCATTGAAAAAAATATACAAAATTGTTTTAAGTATTATTTTCATAGATCGAAATTTAGGGCTTAGGGGTTGGGACAACCACTCCCCAATAGAAAGTACACTGTAAATGATGATTTTGTATATATTTAGCTTATTACTATGTATTTGCTGTCTTGTGTGTTAAATAGATCATAACAGAATCTTAGTAAATATGTTAAGTCTGAATTCTTAATTGGTTTGTTACATAGTTTTTTTAGTGTGGGACCACAGTTTGGACAAATTCAGTAGAATGGCCCATATACATATATATGTGTGTGTGTGTATATGTACAGTAAGGCCAAAAGTTTGGACACACCTTCTCATTCAATGTTTTTTCTTTATTTTTTTCACTATTTACATTGTAGATTCTCACTGAAGGTATCAAAGCTATGAATGAACACATGTAGAATTATGTGCTTAACAAAAAAGTGTGAAATAAATGAAAACATGTCTTATATTCCAGTTTCTGCAAAATAACCACCCTTAGTTCTGATTACTGCTTTGCACACTCTTGGCATTCTTTTGATGTTCATTCATAGTTTGGATACCTTCAGTGAGAATCTACAATGTAAATAGTGATGAAAGTAAAGAGAACACATTGAATGAGAAGGTGTGTCCAAACTTTTGACCTATACTGTGTATATATATATATATATATATATATATATATATATATATATATATATATATATATATATATATATATATATATATATATATATATATATATATATATATATATATATATAGATAGATAGATAGATAGATAGATATAGATATATATATATATATAGATATGTATATATACACTCAACAAAAATATAAACGCAACACTTTTGTTTTTGCTCCCATTTTTCATGAGATGGACTTAAAGATCTAAAATTCATTCCAGATAAACAATATTACCATTTCTTTCAAATGTTGTTCACAAATCTGTCTAAATGTGTGATAGTGAGCACTTCTGCTTTGCTGAGATAATCCATCCCACCTCACAGGTGTGCCACTTCAAGATGCTGATCTGACATCATGATTAGTGCACAGGTGTACCTTAGACTGTCCACAATAAAAGGCCACTCTGAAATGTGCAGTTTTGTCTCACAACAAAATGCCACAGATGTTGCAAGTATTGAGGGAACGTGCAATTGGCATGCTGACAGCAGGAATCTCAACCAGATCTGTTGCTCGTGCATTGAATGTTCATTTCTCCACCATAAGCCGTCGCCAAAGGCGTTTCAGAGAATATGGCAGTACATCCAACCGGCCTCACAACAACATTCCACCGGCCACAATTGACAATCTGATAAACTCTATGCGAAGATGTGTTGCACTGCATGAGGCAAATGGTGGTCACACCAGATACTGACTGGTTCTGAGTCCCCAGACCCCCAATAAAGCAAAATAAAATGCATATTTCAGGGTGGCCTTTTATTGTGGACAGTCTAAGGCACACCTGTGCACTAATCATGATGTCCGATGAGCATCTTGATGTGGCACACCTGTGAGGTGGGATGGATTATCTCAGCTAAGCAGAAGTGCTCACTATCTCACATTTAGACAGATTTGTGAACAATGTTTGAGAGAAATGGTAATATTGTTTATCTGGAATGAATTTTAGATCTTTAAGTCCATCTCATGAAAAATGGGAGCAAAAACAAAAGTGTTGCGTTTATATTTTTGTTGAGTATATATATATATATATATATATATATATATGTATGTATGTATATATATATATATATGTATGTATGTATATATATGTATGTATATATATGTATGTATATATATATATGTATTTATATATATATATGTATATATATATGTGTGTATGTATATATATATGTGTGTATGTATATATATATATGTATGTATATAAATGTGTATGTATATAAATGTGTATGTATATATATATATATATATATATATATATATATATATATATATATATATATATATATATATATATACATACACATATATATATATATATATATATATACATACACATATATATATATATATATATACACATATATATATATACATATATACACATATATATGTATATAATATATATTAGGGCTGGGACGATTCACTTTTCTCCCGATTCGATTTATAGCGATTTTTTTAGGTGCTGATTCGATTTAAATTGTGATTCTACGATATTGAGAAAGATATATCTTTCATAAGCTTGAAAGATCATCATCAGCGAAAAAGATGAACAATGATGATGCCTCCAGACTATATCAGGAAAAATACACATCACATGTGATTCAGTTTTTCGGATTTATTCAGCAATATATTTTAACCAGCTGTTTATACTCTTTCTTTTCAAAAGGCTGGATTGCATATAAAAGTGGCTTATTAACCCTTTAGGCAGGAGTTTTTGTCGGGAAAATATTCAATTTTGCTATCAAGATTTAAAAAGGCTTTAGTTTAAAAGTGGTTAGTTTTCCCAGCCATCATCATCACTGTAATTTAGGGGCTGACCATGAACGCCTCTGCTGCCTTTACTTTTCTTTTTACCCCTGGCTTCTCCCTCGTCTGCCCAGAGCTCTGCGGTCTTTCTCATTCCCGCTAACACGTCACTTTTCGCGGTGTTTTGAGCTTCCCTGCATCCCGACCACGTCCTCTCCTTGGCCCTCGGCGATTACTTCTACCCCACTCACAGAGAGGCAAAGCATCAGCCTCGGCATGTGCTGCTTAGGGACTGTAATGGTGTGCGGACCGACTGCGCGCACACGCGCCACCAGTTTCGTCCTCACTGGACAACTGACCGGCATCCTCAGAGAGTAAATATTCCTCAGATTCAGAGTCAGCCAGTACTTGACCAAGTACTCTCAGCATCGTGAGTACTCTTACTGACGACGGAGGATTAGGGCCACATTGAAAACTAAAAATAAAGTGACAATAAATTACGAGAATAAAGTCCAAAAATTGCAAGAATAATCTCATAAATTCATGAGAATCAAGTCATCTTTTAGATCAAACCAGGAAACATCTGCTTGGCTATATTTAGAAAGATATCCACAGATTTGGACTTTGCGGCTCAATAACTCATCAACAAAAGAACATAGTTCCAAACCCGACCCCTCTTTTTGATCACTGTAAAGAAGACTGTGAGCTATAAACTCGTTTTCCTCCAAACGAGCCGTCAGTACACTGAAGCTGATGGCTCGGAGGCTTAGGGACCATCGGCAAGTTACCATATCGGAGGAATAGTGTGAAAGAAAATAAAGAACTTCCCCATACTGAGAAGTAAAGTCTTCAAAATCACAGCAAATACAAAGGATTGTATGTTATTCATACTACGGGTCATAATTTTGTGCCTTCATTGATCGGAGAGAGCTAGTGGATAGGTTTGTGAAAGGGGGTGAGAGAGTAGGGAGGACACTCTGCAAACTGGTCGCAGGCTGGATTCGAACCTGGACTGGCAGAAGCAAGTACACAGAGTGCCTGGTTGCTAACCACTCCGCCAAACCAGCACCCCATTTTTGTGTGTTCTTGGACAAGTTGTACTGTAAAAGACATTTATTCTGTACTCGTGCAATGACAATAAAGGCACGTCATTTATTCATTCATTTATGCCAGGCAGTCTTTTTGCTTTTGTTGCATAAGGCTCATACAGTACCTGTGGAGGCATGAAGGACTGGTATGCCTTTGATATTTTCAGCCAAATAGCCTCAGGAGGAGCAAATCAACTAACAATAGGCTCAGATGACACCTGGGTCAATGAGGTCTGCATCATGGGGTAGTCAGGTCTCTCAGAGCTCCATGTGGAAATCAAGTTTTTTTTTTTTTTCTCTCTTAATCCGTCTCAAAATCATTCTTTTTGGAGTTAACAGTTGCTTCAACACGTCTAACAACTATACTAAGTACTGTGGGAATTTTGTACATTATTGTAAACTTTAAAAGCCACAGAGATGCCTGACAGGCATCAAACAATGCACGTCGAACAATCAGACAAGGCTGCAGACAATGAGCCTGGTGCAGGTGAAAAGACGTTGCCTTTGTGGAAGAAGATTTTGAATAAAATTCTGGAATCAATCAACAAACGTTTTGAGCATTTTGAGCATAAATTTGAGATCTCATGAGCAATCAGTTGGCACTGACTGAGAGAATTGTTGTTGCCACAGAGGAGCAAGGCACTGACCACGGGCAATGCATTCAGACTTTGGAGCTGTGCGTTTCTGGTATGGAAAAGAAAACAATGAAAAACTGTTGACAAAAATTGATGACTTGGAGGGACGTTCTAGATGGAATAATGTTAAGATTGTGGGAATACCGGAGGGTGAGAAAAAGGGCAAGCTCACAGACTTTATCACGGAGCTGATATCGAGGTTACTTGGGGTGAACAACTTTGCTCAAAATTTTCACAGGCCAGTGTCAGAAATGTGCCAGGGAAATATGGCAGAATTGATTTGGTCATTTATGTAGAAATGATGGTCATTAGAAGGGAGAGTGTCCGATTTTCAATTCAGAACAGCAGTCTTCCCATCCAAATGTGTATGTAGAGTCTGTTAGTCTTGTAGCTTCAGTGTCTCCAGTCCTAAGTCGAGGGATACATGAACCTTCTCCCAGACTCTCTTCCAAAGGGATGGATGAAATGTATGCTCCTTTTGTGTCTAATGGGTTTTTCTCTCTAAATGAGGGTGAGATACGGCCTGTTAAAATTTTGAGGGAGTCCGGGGCATCTCAGAGTTTCATTTTGGAGCACTTACTACCTTTTTCTGCAGGTACAGACACTGGTGACAGACCTCTGGTTGAAAAAAAAACTATACTCCATTGATGTTGTTGGTACACAGAACATGTGGGGAGGTGCACATTCAAACACAGGATTCAAATAGTCGTTTCACTAGGTTTATTTCATGTTGTGGTCTCAACAAACAGATGGATACAAAAGGTTTTTTCTTGCCGCCATGATGGACGGATTCATGATTGGCTATATGGACTCATGATGTATATATTTGTATAAATATATGTATACGTGTATCTTTATATGTATATATGTATCTATGCATATATGTGTATCCACAAAATGAAGAGCTTTTGCTCTATTGTAAAGTGTCTTGAGATAACACTTGTTATGAATTGGCGCTATACAAATAAAGATTGATTGATTGATTGATTGATTGATGGATGGATGCAGATGATTTATCTAAACAAATCCAGAAAGTAATATTAGAAATTTACCTATTAAGAGAAATCCTGACAAATATTACTAAACTTACTTTAATGCATTGCTCCATCCAATAAACACAAATAACTCATTCGGTCAGGTATCTAACATTAGGAAACAAACAATGTATCAGAGTTAGACATATCAGCATCAAGTCTATGTCAGCTTTTCACACATAAAGGTGTATATTCAGTGTTCTCACTCACATGTTCAGCTCCTTTGTCTGGCACAACGAAGGGGATTTCGGAAGGTAACCCAGGCGGTCCGGGAGAGGGAGGTGAAATTCACTGAAAGCTTTATGTCCACATCAACGATCAAGTCTTCACCAGCCCTGGAGAAGCTATGACGTTTATAGAACATGGCATGAACAGATAGTTCAGAAGTTTGACAATATGAACTTGAGCCTGCTTATCGTCTAAGTAGAGACGGGGGACTAAAAGTCAGGAATTCTCTACAGTTTTTCTGTTTTACCTCCACCGTGAGCAGTTCTTTGTTGCCTATTGGACTGACGAACAATCTGCACTGATGGTTTGAGCGAGTGTTTCACATTTGATTTATATGTGGGCTCTTTTTGTGTACTGTCTGTGTTGAGGACATTTTCACAGAGGGATTCTGGACTGCTGGCCACTTGCCATGCACTCTCCTATTATGAAAGTTTTTTTTTCACTCTTTTTTTTGGGGGGGGGGGGGGGGGGGGTGCGTGTGTGTGCAAGTGATGAGGATGTGTGGGGAGAGATACAGACCTGATCAAAATCTTAAGACCAGTTGAAAAATTGCTAGAATTTACCTTTTGCACATTTGGATCTTATTGAGGTTTTAAGTAGAGGTACAATATGCAAAAGAAAGAAGGGGGAGTGTGAAAAAAAGCACTTTGAAAAAGTAATTTATTGAAAACAACAAGTTAACTGAAATAGGCTGTTTATAAGCTGATCAAAAAACTTACAAAAAACTCTCCAAACAAGAACAAAAATGTTTCTCAGTAGGACTCAGTAATGAGTAGCTCCACTGTACTTGTTCATCACTTCAAAAAGTCATTTGGGCATGCTTGTTGCGAGTGTTTCCAGGAAGCTTTTGGGAACATTGCTCCAAGTGGTGAGGATCGCTTCACAAAGGGCATCAACTGTCTGGAACTGATGGCCATTTTTATAAACTTCCCTTGCCATCCATGCCCAAATGTTCTCTATGGGATCTAAATCAGGGGAACATGCGGGATGGTCCAAAAGAGTGATGTTATTCTCCCTGAAGAAGTCCTTGGTCAAGCGAGCATTGTGAACTGCAGCGTTGTCCTGTTGAAAAACCCAGCTGTTACCACACAGACAAGGGCCCTCAGTCATGAGGGATGCCCACTGCAACATCTGCACGTAACCAGCCGCCGTTTCACGACCCTGCACCACCTGAAGCTCCAGTGTTCCACTGAATGAAAAAGCCCCCCAGATCATGATGGACTCCCCTCCACTGTGCTGGGTAGAAAACATCTCAGGTGGGATCTCCTTGTCATGCCAGTAAAGTTGGAAGCCATCTGGACCGTCAAGGTTAAATTTTTTCTCATCAGAGAATCAAACTTTTTTCCACCTTTCAATGTCCCATGTTTAATGCTCCCTGGCAAAGTCTACACGGGCAGTTTTGTGGCGTTGAAGGAGACGAGGTCTTTGGATTCGTTTTTGTTTTTTGTAACCCTTTTCCCACAGATGCCGTCTGATGGTTATTGTGTTGCAGTCAGCACCAGTGAAGGCCTTAATTTGGGTCGAGGACCACTCTGTTTCTTGACTGACAGCCAATCGGATCCTCCAGCTCAGCGCAGGTGTAATTTTTTTGGGTCTACCACTTGGCTTTTTTGTTCCAAATGTTCAGGATCTTTCAAAAAATGTAGAATGACTGTCTTACTGTGTTCAACCTCAGCAGTAATGGCACGCTGCAAGAGGCCTTGCTTATGCAGCTCGACGATCCAACCACATTCAAGAAGAGAAAGCTTCTTAGCTTTAGCCATCAGGAGGGCATGACCGTGTGAATGCCTGACAGAAAATGAAAATTTTGAGCAGATTTTGGCTTTAATAGCCTGTGGTCTTAAACTTTTGATCAGGTGATAAACAGCCTATTTTAGTTTACTTGTTGTTTTCAATAAATCACTTTTTCAAAGTGCTTTTTGTCGCACTCCCCCTTCTTGCTTTTGCATATTGTAGCTCTATTTAAAACCTCATTAAGATCCAAATGTGCAAAATGTAAATTCTAGCAATTTTTCAACTGGTCTTAAGATTTTGATCAGGTCTGTTTGTTCTTTTGGTTTGGTCTCTGAGAAGGATCACTCTGTTATGTCGACACCATGTATAAAATTCTTGAGGTTTACAATTTCTGATTATTTTATTTGTAAACATAAATACATACATACAAATACATAAAACTTCTTTACTACAGACTGATTATAATAAGATTCTGAGTATAACTCTCTAATGGGAAGTGAAATCATCACCTTCTACTCAAAACCCACCAGAAACATTTTGAATTAAATGATAAACCTTATACATTACTTTCAAGAGAACTTAAAGTGAACAGGCAAAATCAGCTATTTACAAAATACAGTCAAAAAATGGGCAAATGCTTACAGACCAAAAAGATACTAATCATCAGAATATTATTCTGATCTTTATACTTCTAGTTCCAGCCAACAAACGGAGAATACTTTCAATTTTTTGATTCACCAAATGTGCCACAGTTAAATGATAGGAAAAAAATCTAGAAAGGGATTTTTCTGTTGCATTCCCTTCTGGTAAATGTCCTGGTCCAGATGGGTTTGGAGCTGAGTTTTACCAAGCATTTAAGAGCATTCTAACTCCTTATTTACCCAGGAAATGTCTTTAATATCTGTAATCTCTGTACAAAGCAAACATATGTTTGTTATCAAAAAGTGGAAAAGATCCCATAGATCCTGCTAATTACGGTGGACGGGTGGTTGGTGGGGGTGTGTGCTGCCTGCGGGGGGGCTGCTGCCCCAGTTGCCCTGGTGTTTTCCTTGGTACCTTGTTGGTCGGGTTCGTGCCCCCTTGGGTCCTGGGGCTGTATCTGGATCCTGTGGCTTTGGGGGCCGTGTGGTGGGTCTCGGGTGCCCTGGTGGCTCTGGGGGAGCCCTTGGCCGTGGTCTCCCTGGGTATGGGCGGCTACTTGGGTATTCGGTGACCACCTGACACGCATTTGTGTATAGACACTCAAGCTCCTGTAAAACGATTGGTCCCGTCAGAACATGCTGAGTTGGACACTCCTACACATCTTCTCACATCCCGTGACACGAGCTCCTCCATATCTCACCCCTATGGGTCCAACCCTTTTTATCAATACCTCACATCTCTGGTGTCCCTGGTTTCTTACAGCCTTTACTTCCTGTATGGACTTAGATCAGCACAGCACCTGGACTACTTTCTTAAACTAACTACAGTACCTGTTTGTCCTTCTCCCAGTTGTCTTGTCTTGTCCTGTCTGTCACTGTTTCCCCTTCTTTCACACTGTGGTATGGCACGGCCCTCCCCTTCAGCTCTCATCAAGGGTTAAATAAAGTTTGATTTGATGGAGTAGCCTACAGGGAGGGCTGGTGATGGTCACTATAGCAGTGAATCATATTCACATGTCTCTCACTGCTAGAAAAAAAAATGCATTGGTCTTTCCAACGCTGCCACAGTTGGACAGGACACAGTGCTCAGCTGTAAAGATAATGCAGACAAGGGGAAGAAAATAAAGAAAGAAAAAAAAAAAAGAAGACTCACTGTCTGTTGACAGTATTTAAGAAAGCTTGGGAAAAAGAAACTGTTGTGCTTTCTGACCAACTATGGAAGACTTGCTCAATAAATTGTAGACATACTAGGTTGATACAGTTTAAAGTAATTCACTGTTTTTATTATTCTAAACTAAGACAAGCTTCATAAGTTTTATCCCTCTGTTTCTCTTAAATGTGATAAATGTAAAGTCAGTGACGGTACAATGTTGCATTTATTTTGGGACTGTCTGTTAATTTACCAGTTCTGGGTCAGAATTTTTTGTTTTTTCTCTGAGGTTCATAAGAGGAAGCTCCCTCCTGATAAGGAATTTGCTCTTTTTGGAGCCTCAGAGGACTCATCAGTGCTCCCTGAACACATACAAGCAGCTCTCCTAATGGGCATGGTGTTACCAAAAACATATCATAAAAACTGGAAAACACGAACTCCACCATGCTATAAAAACTGTTTGCATGAATTGGTTTCAGTCATTCATTTAGAAAAATTGGGAAACAGTAAAGTTAGTTCCCAAATCAAATTGGAGAAAACATGGGGTCCCCTTCTGCAACATTTGGAATCTTCTTTACCACATTTGTGTACATTGATATTTTTCTACTATTACTTGCGGTTATTCCTTGTACAAAGATTTTTAAGGATTCCCGTGGAAGGATTAATGTGTATTTCCTGTGCCCTTTGTCAAGACACATTATGAATTCTTCTTTTTTTCTGTATCCCTCATCATTTAGAAGTATGTGTGTGTGTATTGGTGACTGTTGGATAATTTGTTGCGTTTTGTTAGGGGTTTTTCGTTTTGTTCTGGTTTTTTTTTTTGTGGTGGTGATGGGAGGGGGTTGAGAATGGGGTTGGGGTTATGATTGTTTACTTTTTTGTTACCACAAATCTGCTAATAAAAAATAAATAAATCAGGTATTTAGGCAACCAAGTGTAAAAATGTGTTTCTGTGTTTATCATCATTCAACTGGTGTCAATTTTGAAAAAAATCATTGCCATCTTAAATTTTTCAGAGGCCAAGGCCTTGTTTTCCAGGCGAAATAATCAGCATTTGATGAAATAGTGACCATCTTGAATTTTCAAATGTCCAACAGCATTTTTATAAAGACAAAAAGAGTATTTGTATCAATTTTCATGCTTGCATCACCACTGAACTATTGAAATAATCACCATATAATGGAATGGTGGCCATCTTGAATTTTCAAGAGTCTATTGTCATTGTTCAAGACTGGCCCTTGTAGAGTATTTGTGCCAAATTCTTGCTTGCATCACCAAGTGAACAATTCTCTTGAAATATGTAATTATCTGCTACACTAATACAGGAGCCACAACATACACACAGGGGCCACAGCACACACACAGGGCCCACAACATACCTCACAGTGGCCAGAACGAAGCCCATAGGGGCCACAACATACCCCACAGGAGCCACAACACACATACTAAGGCCAGAACATACCCCACAGGAGCCAGGACATACCCCACAGGGGCCACAACATACCCTACAGGGGCAACAAAATACCCCACGGGGGCAAGAACATACCTTACAGGGGCCAGAATATGCCCTGCAGGTGCCGTTTAAAAAGAAAATTGAATATATGCAATGAAAACAGCTTTGTGACCCTTTTTTGGGCCTCTGCCTACAGGTTGCATCATACCACGTTGTTGAAGGTATTTATCAAAAAAAAGGTTAACATTCCTGAAGTTTTCCTGATTGATCAGTATCAGCTGATATCTGTTCAGTTAATAGAAATAATGCCTGTAGTCACTCACACTGATCACCTATGGATGTTGTCTGCTCATCTGCTGCTCCTTCATCCTTTAAAATTAGCTTGAGAAACATTATCAAAATTTTGTCTGAAGTCCTTATAGTCAAAAATATGAATCCAGTGTGGAATTACATTTCTAAATTCACCTTAAGGCAAAAAAGATTGAGGCTTATCAGCTAGGGTAAGAGGGCTACATGACACAGACTGAATGTTTACTGTTGACGTGCTGCAACATTGATAACATGCTATTTTGCTAAGCTTACTCCTTTTTATAACAGAAACACTGCACTGTTGTCTTTTCATTTCAACTTGTAGTGATCTCACTCTTGGAATACTTTTTTACCATTTATTGTGGCGCCCCTTCATTCAGTCCCTCTCTTTTCTCTTCCTGCATGATGTTACAATCCACGCTGCACATTTATGTTACAGCAACGTACCGTGTCAAACACCTGTATAGTGGAAGCATTGAGGCACATAATTTGCCCCGAGGTTATTTGGTAATTGAATTACCTGGATTATCTGAGGAATCGTTTCAGCCCAAGACAAATCTAAGAAAATGTTTTTTCTTAGATTCTCAAACTCAACTGTATTTTACAGTAGAGTTTGAGATTTCAAGTTGGGTTAAACCTTGAATAAATAAAGTTGAGTGGGGTGACATTTGTTTTCTTGGCTTTACGATTAAATTACATTTTTACATCATTATTCACATAATGAGTTCATATTTTGAGACATGTCCCTGTTTTTGGATTGAAGTAAAAGTTCAGTCTGTCAGTAATTTTGTTATACATTAGTTATTCTATTGTATAGTAGTTCACTCACTGTCTGTTAGAAAAACTAAACACTTGACCAGCCGCTCAAAAATTTAACAGGAATTTTGGCTGATCTCATAAAAAACAAATGATCAGGCACCCCTTAAATTCACAGGCTTTTGGTCTTGGAAACCAGGAAGTGATAAGTGCTGACTCCCTCTGTGGTTTTGGACAATTTCTTGCACCACTCCATTATCTCTATCTCACCAAATTCATTTTTCTAGCAAAAGAACTTCCTTAAATGGCCCATGATTTATTTTCTAAGCTATATTTGTTTCTGTTTTTTTAGTTATTATATGTCACATCTTGCTTGTGCAAACTGAAGAACTGTACTGATTATTGTAACAAAAAGCAATGTTGTTGCTAGCTGTTTCTTGTGTGAGTCTGGGACATGATTCTTAGCTTGTACTTTGTTCCCGATTCATTGTCCCCTGCATGTTGAAACTTTAAAAATGATACTCCTGCACAGTAAACATTGCTTTCTTTCAAAGATGTGACCATACTATTTTGTAAATGTCACCATTCTCAGTTCCCATATCCCCCTCTGCAGCTCCTGTCTCTGTCTGACGCTCCTTGTGCTTCGTCCGCAGATTTGCTGCTTAAAGGGACAAAGGGGCATGACCAGCCCACCCACTTTTGATGGCATCCACATCGTCAATCACTACACGGGGTGCGATCAGTCCTACCAGTCTTCAGACGAGGATGGAGGCAAGGACCTCTTCCTTCAGGAGGCCCAGCAAAGGAGCGGAGGTCGAATCAGACTGCGGCCTAACCTCCCAGACACAGACAGCGAGGAGGAAGAAGAGGATGATGATGAAGCTTTACGACTGTCTGTACCTCCAAGCAGCAAAACAACCACCGTGTGACAACAGGACGGTGAAAAGTGTTTCCAGCAGCCATTTCAGAGTTGTCTGGACTTGGCAAACAGAGACATGATATCACAGCCTTTATCCAGTTTTTATATTTTAAAGCATTTTAGAAAGAGTTTAGACGGACCATTAGACAGACCATAAGACAGATTATAGGCCTTCCAACAGACCATGCAACAGACCTTCAGTTAGACCTTCAGTGAGACCATCAGAGAAATCATTGACCTTCAGACTTTCAGACTGACCATTAACCATCAGAAAACCATCAGACAAACCGTAGACCATCAGGCAGACTATAAGCCATCAGGCAGGCCTTCAGACAGACCAAAGACTATCAGACAGACCATGAGACATGATGAACAACACAGATAGGCACAGAAATCAGATCTGTCAGATGCAGACCAGCTGAGATGCAGTACACTGCATCATGCATGAAGTGACCTGCATGACTATGGAACCCCAAAAGAGTCATAATGAAATAAATAAAAACAACATTGTGAAATAAATACCATTTTGATAAATAACAGACAGATATGAAATATGGGCATTAAATTGCAAAATAAGGCAATATTATAATGAAATATATTTTATTATTCTTTAATATTGAATTATTATAATTGAATATTTTAAAATTTTCATTCCTTTTTAAATAATGACTTTTTACATAATTTCCAAGCTTTATGAAATAAAAAAACGTTTTTTACAAAGTTAATTTTTATTTCATAATGTCATTTTCCACAATGGCCTTTTTATTTCATTATGTCGTTTTTCAGCAGAATGACTTGGTCTGTCAATCAAAGCACATAAGGCGGAGCCAGTTCAGTGATTGGCTGATCCTTTACACAGACACTGCAGCAGTACTTGCACTATCGATTCTAACGTGGAGATTATCACTAACGATGAAAAGCCTGAAAACATGAAAAAACGAGTTCCTGACATGTTTGAGACAGAATGGCTGCAGGAGCGAGGTCAGTTTCAGAGTTTCTTCACTTCAGCCTGAGAGAGGACTGCTAACGCAGGTGACCACACTACAACCCAGTACATATGGGGCCCCGTGGAGTGTGCTCACCTGCATTAGCATTTGTGAGCGTCGATGCTGGGCTGTAGTGCTGGGAGTAACTCTGTTACTTTTGCCATAACAGGTAATCTAACTAATTACTGTTTCAATAGTTACTACGCCGTTACTGTTGTTGTTAGTGCAAGTACTGCTGCAGTGTCTGTGTAAAAGATCAGCCAATCACTGAACTGGCTCCGCCTTATGTACTTTGATTGACAGACCAAGTCATTCTGCTGAAAAACGACATAATGAAATAAAAAGGCCATTGTGGAAAATGACATTATGAAATAAAACTGACTTTGTAAAAAACGTTTTTTTATTTCATAAAGCTTGGAAATTACGTAAAAAGTCATTATTTAAAAAGGAATGAAAATTTTAAAATATTCAATTATAATAATTCAATATTAAAGAATAATAAAATATATTTCATTATAATATTGCCTTATTTTGCAATTTAATGGCCATATTTCATATCTGTCTGTTATTTATCAAAATGGTATTTATTTCACAATGTTGTTTTTATTTATTTCATTATGACTCTTTTGGGGTTCCATACATGACACCTCTGTGTGTGTGTGTGTATGTATGCATGTATGTGTGTGTGTTTTCTGCTGTTGAAGTCACTCGCCATCCTTCAGCCCTCACTTTTTGGCCTTAGCACATGCCACATGCTTTTCAAGGATTAGGTGAAGCACAAGGTCAGTGTGACATCTGCGTACTGTAGATATGTAAATGTGTATCATGTCTGTTTTTTCAGTTCCTTTCAACCTGAAAATCTGTTTCTATTAATCCCTGATGTGTAGATTATTTTGTAGAAATCAGAGAAAAAGGGACAAGCAAGTCAGATAGAAATATCAAACAAGAACGGCGAACTGAATCTAGACAGAAAAGAAACCTGATGAAGCCTCTTTCAGAGACTTTGGTGTGTCCCTCCAGGACTTGACAGCTCAGTCACAGGAAAGATTTGATGGAGCTTTATTTTACAGATGATAGTGTGTGAGTTTGCAAATTTATTTAATCTCTTTGATGTGTTTGAGTCATTCTTTCCAAAAACAATGATAGAATGATTTCAATAACTGTGTGAGTGTCTGTTAACACAGACTCACCCGAGCAGAGTGGAGGCTGGCCAGGAAGGTAGAAGGGAGAAGGGAGAAGGAGGGCGTCAATCAGCTGGAAGAAAATGAGGGCAAAGAACAATCAATCAGGTATCATTTTCTTGCTTTTGTGATGATGTTTTTAAGGAGTGTTAGCCCCAGATTTTATGTTTCCATCTGGAAGCTGATTTTAGATACCAAAGCACCAATTTCATCTGTTACTTAGAGCTTTTGTGATGATTACAATGTCAGTGTGTACTCTGATGATGTGCATGTCTGGAGGAGAAAACAGTGAGGATCAGTTGTGCAGGAAATTTCTTGAGATTGGACAGAATGTTTAGGTCATCCTGGATCTGTAAGGATTTGCTTCAGTTGCATTAATCGTTGTGATTGAGAACACACAATTTCCTGGAGGGATTAACTTGATAACCAGAAAACTAAAGTGAATAATTATGTAAGAGTGAACATGAGCAGGCTTGAGAACAGAGGAGGAACAGGGTTCATTTTACCACTACACATTTTTTTCTTGTACCTGGTCAAAATCCACAGGCATAGCTTTGTTCTAGAAAATGATCTCTGTATGTCCTGTCATGCCTAGCCTTGATTATGTGTTCAGACCAAAAGGTAATGTTTTTTTTTCCACAATATACCTGTATGAGTTTGACTACAGTGGATGTAACTGCTGGGTTAACACAATCTGAGGCGTTCAGACCTCTCCTCTCACAGCAGCTGCTTAAGGGACAGGTCGCAGTGTCACCAGACAAACGGGCATTTTTTCCTGCAGCGGAGCTGTTTTATCCCACTGTGTGGACATATAAAAGTTAAAGAATTGAACATGAGGATGATGCCAGTTTAGGTGCTGGTTTGTATCACTGTAAGGCCAAGCTATCTTAAATAAGGGTGAAAACAAGACATTCTCAGATGTGGGTCTTTCAGTACAATAACCTGTCCTGAGAATAGAGGAGCATTTATTTAAACTTTGAGTGTGAGCATCATCTTTGTTCAAACCCTTGCTCCACACATTTCACCTGGCTACATGTGCTTGGATGCAGATCCAGTACACTGTAACTCTGGACCACCACATAGCAGAGTGCCCAGGCAGAGGCTTTACCCCATCCAATGACCGCTAACTCTGAGTGCTTTTTCTCTTGTGTTGGTTGATGACCGCCTGTTTCACTTCAGCAGCTCAGTCTGGAGCTGAGAGCCATCGGGAGCTCTCACAGTCAGGCTGTTTTCTGATTGGAGCTCATCATTGGCCTGGTTTCACACTGTTTCAGTAAGAAGGACATGGACATGTAGGAGTGTCTATATTTGTCTGAAACACTAACTCTTGCATCCAGCAGAAAACAAGCTGGCAGTGAATAAATTAGAGAGAAAAAGAGTCCCTTTGGTAAGAGACCCTGAGAGGGGACGATCTGGATACTCAAGCCAAGGACACTCATGGAGACACTAATAGCAGTTAGCACCCAGAGAACCATGAGATTTCTGTGTATACCTGAAGAGTTCACAATAAACCGTTTGACAAACTCTTTGCCTCATTGGATCTTTTCAGACAGCTCTTTAGCTTAGAGCTGGACAGTATGACTCATTTATGGTATGATGTTGATCAGCATATTCATTATTTTATGTAAACTTTATTTATCAAGGACATCCTGGTGGTGGGCATTTAGATTCTCCTTTATGAGTGTTTTGGCCAGGATGAGCAGCACTGTTACCAGGTTACAGACTTGAAACAATGAATGGCAAATGGAATGATGCTTTTATCGATCGTTCTAAATTTTGACTACTCAAACCTGCTTGACACCACAGGTCACTTTGATGCATTCACACTGACATTTACTCTATCTGATGTTTCAGAGGTTCTATGGAAGTCCATCAGGAAACACGTGTGCAAAATTGTTGGTATCCTTAAAGAAAGAAAAACCGAGAATGGTCGCTGAAATAACTTGAAACTGACAAAAGTAATGATAAATAAAAATGTAATGAAAATTAAAGGTGCTATGAGGAGAATCTATTACCGGCGACGTTAAGACTCTGCTACCCATGAGCACTCGCGGCGACTGTCGTAATGCTGCATTCCAGTAACCTCGGAACTGGGAGTGACATCATCTCCGACTTATCGGCGTTCCAGTTGAAGTCGGAAAAAACCATGCCAATCTACCAGGCTATTGTTAGCTGTTGTTAGCATGCCCTGTGTTGTTGTTCACAAATATCACATGAAGAATGTGATTATCACTATGGCAGCATTTTTGTAAATATAAGTCTAACAATACTATGTATACAGCTGATCTCGAGCGACACACCCCAGTCAGAAGTGCAAATAAATTGATTATTACAGGAGCTAAATAACTGTTCACATTGAGGGCATCCATCTTCCATTGTCAACTCGGGGGTGGCGAGGTTTCACCGAGTTCCCAGTAGGAAATTCCGACTTCGGAGGACATTCCAGTTGCAGTTTCCTACTCGGAACTCGGAAATTCCTACTCCTGACTACAACTGGAACGCACCAAAAGACGTGACCCAAGCCAAAGCGTGTGTTTGTTGTGTTGCTAATAAAAATGCAGCTCGGACCTTCTCCAGAACTCTGCATTGCTTTACAACTTCTTTTTTCAACAACTTACAAGATGCAAAGCGATGAGGTATGCATCTCTTTCTAGTTACGTAGTGGTAGTTTTTGATGTGTGACAACAAGCAATTTTGGAAAACTTAGTATCGTAGATTTGTAGCTGGCTATATATCGCTACTTACAGCCCGGTGATCTAAGACGTGTCCGAATAATATAAATTTGCTCTAGTTTTAATTGTCTTGTTCCCGCATTTGAGTATCCAGGCCAGGCCAGTCCAGCCCTGTCCGACCCGACTGCGACCCGATTGTATATCATATGTGCAGATAAGACTATTCATAAAATGAGTCTATATTCCTTGCTTTGACAAAGGTCAGAAAATGTTCTTTAGGAGTAAATAATTGGCTCTTAAAACTTCAGGGAACTTCTCCAGCAGCAGAAAGGAAGAAGGTGTCAAAATTCTCCCGCACAGTGAGGGCTTCTTGGGAGGCACGATTTGAGCCAACTCTTCGCAGCTCTTGCAGTGCAGGGTGGGGCTGAGCTTCCTCCTGTGATGCCTGTGGTGTGGAGTTGTCAAACCTCTGGAAATTGTGAAGGGCCACAGTGGCCTTAACAACCCAGTCAACAGTTTCAGGCCTCACCCCAGTCACCCGGTGGTAGATCCTCCACTGCGCAGCAAGGAGCCCGAAGGCGTTGTCCACCACTCTGCGGGCTCTTGAGAGGCGGTAATTAAACCCCCTCTCAGACCTGGAGATGTTTCTCCCAGGGAAAGGCCGGAGCAGATTCCTCTTTGTAAAAGAACAACAGCATCCATTGGCAAAAATACACAAATTATCAAAGACAACTATGTATGATAAAGTAGTATGTCATATTTGAGATTAAACTACAGTATTAAATACAGTTAACATCAGTAGGAATTACTTTGTGAAAGTAACTTATAAATTAACTGTGTGGAATATTAAGATAAATAATACTACACAGTAATAAATTACCCATTAAAATATATTTACTAACTTGAGAGGGAAAGTCTCATCTGCCACAAAAGTTTGAGGCATGGGGCCCAGGTTTTCAGCACCTGGTAAAGGTGTATCCTCTGGCAGATCAAGAGTCCCCTCCTGCAGAGCACAGCCAAAAGCAGACGCAGCAAAGATGCCCCCATTGCTGCTGCGGCCAAAAGCCCCAACATCCACCACTCTGAAGCATCGCATCACCAAGAGCAAGGAAGAAAATGGAGTATGTGCCCTTGTAATTATAAAACTGCGACCCAGAATTTGCTGGTGCTGGATGACCACATGCTTGCCATCCAAGGCCCCTAAACAGTTAGGGAAGTTCCACCTCTCCCGGAATTCCTGGGCTATTTCCCTCCAACCAGATGCGTTTGGGACAAGGAGGAACTCCTCCAACGCACTCCCAAATTTTCTGGCAGACCTGCGGGATGATTGCTGCCACTGAGCCCCATACGATAACTGGAGGTGGTGAAGGAGTCTCCAGTTGCCAGGAGTCTGAAAATAATTGTCATGCCAGTAAGGTTGATATGATAGACACAAGTAATAGTATATCCATGTGTACAGGTCTACAGTACAACCCACACACTCGTGTCCATCTTGACAGTTTTATTCTTTTATATATTTTTATTATCCTATTTATTTATCTATTCATTTATTCATTCATTTACTTACTTATTTATATAGGCAATACATATATAGAATAAATATGAAATATCACCTCACCTCAAACCTGTTCAATTGCTGAGACGGGCTGCCTGTAGTTTGTCTGCATTCTCACCAGACTTGGCCCAACGCTGGACAACAGGCTCTCAAACTGCTCCTTGGTAAGCCTGAAGTACATTTGGAAGCGGTCTGTGTGAGAATGCAGCTCCCTGGCGAGCTTGTACTCCCCCAATTCCTGCCTTGCCATCAGGATCGGGTGGACCCACATCCTTCTCCTCCCCGCTGCTGCTGCTCGTCTCCTCCTCCTGAGAAGGATTACAGCTAAAGATTTTTGCTGTGTAGTTGAGAGCATCATGCACTTCTCGTCGAACCAAGTGCGCCAAGTAGTACACTTCCGGCTCTGTCGCTTAGCAACTGGTGCTCGACGCGCCGTGCTGCGCGCACTCTGCGCGGTTCCGCACGGTGGCCACCGCGCAAACCGCGTTCGGCGTGTAGGGGCTATTACATGGAGAGACTCTTTTTTTCAAATTACGACCTTACAATGCATTTCTATGGGCTCAGGGAGGGCTTGACCCAATGTTATTACGTCATACGCACTAATGTCTGCTCGAACTGCACAAGGCGAACCTACGGAAGAGTATTAGGGCCACCCGTGGGGAAAAAAATGAGAGGGGTAGAATTTTTTTTTTTCATCATGCACTTCGAGAATAAAGTCGAAATGTCGAGAATAAAGTCGGAATATAATGGCGAGAATAAAGTTGAAATAGGATGTCAAGAATAAAGTCGACCTTTTGAGACTAACAACCAGCGCACTGCTTCTACAAAATGCCGTCCAGTCAGTTAGATGAATTAGTGAAATTATACTATAACCCTTTTCATTACTGTAGGGGTCACTGGTGTCATCAACGGTGTCCATCGGCGTGTCCCACAAATCAAGGTACGAAGCAGAACCATCACTGCTACTGTCCTCATCAGAGCTGCTGCTAAAACTTGTTGGTACACCCATGAACTCTGGCTCCTGAAATTCCTCTGTCACATGTTGCTGTTGCAGACGTGGCTTATAAGCACGTTTACTGAGACGTAGAAATGATACGTTTTTTGCATTCAGAAACGTAAATAATCAACGTATTGACATTATGCAGAAACGTTAAATGTCAACGTTTTGTTCTGGCGATGGTAAATACATATACTCTTAGACTGTTCGAGAGGTCTCATTTTGGCTTTGAGCCTCTCAGGCTGTCCGGAGTGCCTGATTCAGACACTTGCATTATTATTATTATTGCATTTATTACATTTTGTAATAAAACTTCTCCTTCATGCAAACAAGTCTGTGTCGAGGAAGCTTCTTCATCATCTGCATCTACACACAGATCTACATTGAGAAACTGCAGAGGTTAATGTCAATTTACACATGCACACCTGTTCACCTCAATCATTTCATTGTCAATAGGTTATTGTAAATTTACACATGCACACGTCAACTTAATTGACTTAATTGATTTCTTTGTATGTAGGTTATTGTCATTTGCTTTGTATATAGGTTATTCTTAATTTACACATGCACACGTTCACCTTACTCAGTTCTTTGTATATGTAGTTTTTTTTTAATTTACACATGCACACATGATCACCTTTACTCTTTTGTTTGTATGTAGGATAATCTTAATTCACACATGTACACATGTCCCCCTTTACCCTTTTCTTTGTATATAGGTTATGGTTAACATACACGTTGCACATATCACCTTACTCATTTCTTTGTACGTAGGTTATTTTTAATTTACACATGCACACAGGTAAACCTTACTTATAACTCTATATGGGTTATTGTTTCTTTACACATGTACACGTTTCCCTTACTCATTTCTTTGTGAGTAGGTTATTGGCAATTTACACATGCACACATATTCACCTTAATCATTTCTTTAAATGTAGGTTATTGATAATTTGCACATGCACACAAGTTCCCCTTTACTCATTTCTTTATATGTAGGTTATTGTTAATTAACACATGCACACATGTCAACTTTACTGATTTCTTTGTATGTAGGTTATTGTTCATTTGCTTTGTATATAGTTTATTGTTAATTTACACATCAATCAATCAATCAATCAATCTTTATTTGTATAGCGCCAATTCATAACAAGTGTTATCTCAAGACACTTTACAATAGAGCATAAAGCTCTTCATTTTATGGATACATATATACATATGTGGCAGGTGGCCCTCTACCTCCATGCCACTGCACGGCACTGTGTGGCTCTGTTGGCTCTTTTTAGCGCAGGGCGCCACCTTGAGCGCGGGGCGTCACCTCGCGCGGCTATTTGGGCAGGTGGGTTACACCTTGAGCTCCCTTTTCCTTCTGCCCATCTCCTGGAGTGATCGCGGCGTGGAGTCCTTTTGTTTGGCGTGGCATGGACCATGTGTGGCGTGGCTGCCACATGATCATCCATCGTTGTCTGCAGGTAATGCGCACATACCTCGGTCTCCTTGGTGCATGATCTGGACATTTATTACTTTGGGTTCCGTGTTTTAGCGCGGCTGACGGCTGCTGGTGGCTGACTGGGAGCGGGTGGCCTGGAGTTGCTCTGCCGGAGCTTGTCAGGGTGGTAGTGGAGCCACAGACTGGGGAAGAGCGGGCTGATTCCTCGTCCTCCTCCGTGCTCTCCATGGTGAGCGCCCGTTGCGCTGCGTCGGCGCCGTATCCAGTGGCTAATTGCAGGCAATCAGGTCGGCCATCGCCTAAACGATCACTGCTGTTTTGGCTTGTTTGAACTCTTTTGGCTGTTCACCTCCGGTACGTGTCCCCGTGTGTAATCACCCTGCTTCAAGCTCGGTCCTGCAGGTTTAAGGTCCGGGTTTCTGCCTCAGGCTGTTTGAGATTTCCTTGGACTTGGTTCCTTCTCAATTGAACCCCCTCTATGGACACTGACCTGGCCGTGCGTGCGCTGCAGGAGCAGTAGGGCTGTGGGGGTGATCACCTTTTTAGAGAATTTTGTATTTTATTGTTGAATTATTTTTTGATTGTTAATTCTTGCTTTTGATTATTTTGGGGATTATTCTTATTTTGTTGTTTTTGATTTCGTATTTGAACATTAAGTGAGTTATTTTGGATTGTTAATTTCTTGCTTTTGATTATTTTGGGAATTATTCTTCTTCTTATGATTACTATTAATTCTGTGTTTAATTTGTATCTTTTGTTCATTACTGGTGCATCAATTTTTAAAATAGCACTTGCTGGGTTCTAACTATTTTCTCCTTGTGTTCAGGTGCTGAGGCCCCATAGTGGCAGTCCGGCTCCCTGGTGGTGGTGTTTTCACGATTCCCCTTTTTTTGTTGGTGTGCAGTGTCACGGGTGATTAGTTTGAAGATCCCTTCCCTTATCAGAATCCCTTCCTGCCGTATGGTAAGCCTCAGCCCTTGCCTTGGGACCTCCTTTTGTTTAGTGCAAGTTTTAATGATCAGGTATTGATGCACCAGTTATAAGTTGGGATCTTCATGATTTACTTAATTATTGGGGTTGTTTTGGGGTTATTGCTTGTGTTGACTTTGTTTGGTTAATAAAATTTATTTTCATTTTAACTGAAACCGTCTCAGCTCTGGGTGATTACGATCCTGTGTGACCTGGTTTACGTGTTTATTCAGTTATCACCTGGTTTAGGATTTCCTGGCGGTGAATTTTCTCACCCCAGGTGGCGTTGTCGCAGCAAAATTATATATCTTAACCTGACCCTCACGCTACACATACATATATATACAAATATATACATCCAACACCCAACATGAATCCATATAGCCAATCATGGATCCCTCCATCATGGCGGCAAGAAAAAACCTTCTGTTAAGCAGCAGGAAATCTTGAATGTGGATCCCAGTCTCATGATGAACAGCAAATCCACATGGTGCTGTGTTGGGTGCAAGGGCAAAAGAAGGGAGGTAAGAGGAGACAAGTGGACTAGAATAATTAAAGTTAGGGACAGATCCATGTACCATCAACCTGTCGTCTGATTTATTAGAAGGTAGCCTCTTGAGATGCTACATCTCATTTTCAAGAGGGTCCTCATGTCTGAATGGTTGTGGTGATCATTTTATAGAAGTATAATCAATGATATTCTTACTAAAAATAAGAATTTATGGTAGTGACGAACTCATGGGTGCCCAGACCACAAGGTCATCCCAACCATATTTGTCTCCATTAAATATAAATGTGTTAAAGGCCTCTTGAGATGTGACATCCCATTTTCAAGAGGGACTTCATGACTACGTGGTAATAAAAAATAGATACTGTAGGTGTAACGATCATGGATATGGAGATCATGCTAATAACTGCATGAATAGCTATAATGATAATGGGAATGGAGTGTTCCTAATAAAATGGCCAACTATGTGTCATGTTTATAACTGTAGTTTTGAGGCTTCATGACTCCACAGCAGCAGGCAGTCTCCACCAAGGATCCCAGGCCACCTACAAGACAAGAGCCAGAGACGAGTACAGGAGCAAACAAACGGGGCAAAAGCAGATGCTGAGCGAGAGAGCCCATTGTGCCAGACTCCCCCCCCCAGCAGTCTAGGCTTGTTACATCTAAACTATGAGTCTAATTTATGAACTAATTTAATTATTTATAAACTATGAGCTGGTCCCTAACTGAAAGCTTTATCAGAGAAGAATGTTTTAAGTCTAACCTTAAAGTGATATTCCGGGATTGAACAAGTTGGGTCCTATCACAAGGGTTAGGGCAGAAATTACCTCTACAGAAGTGTTTCTGTGGAGAAGAAACCCAGGGCGCTAGGACCTAACTCCCTCTTCATGCTTCGGATCTGCTCGTCTGCTGAATCCGCTGTAGTCAGACGGGGCCATATTTTACTTGACCAAAAACACAAATAAACGGACCCACCGAAAAAGTCTATCGGTCTGCATTCATGCTTTAGAGAATTTTCAGCGCGTTACTTTCACACAAAAACACGCTAAATAAGGCTCTGGATTAGCATAAGCGCCGTGAAAGCGGCCTCCGCTGCACAGCCACAGCTCTGGCTGTGCAGCGGAGGCACAGACGAATGCAGACGAAGGAGTTAGATCAAGCGCTTCAGAGAGAGTGAAACTGAAGGCTCTACCTCCCATACTACTTTTGGAGATTAATGGTACCACAAGTAGGCCGGCATTTTGGGAGCGTAATGTTCTAGAGGGGTTGTACGGCACTACAAGCTCTTTAAGATAGACTGGTGCCTGTCCACTGAGAGCTTTATAGGTGAGGAGAAGAATCTTGAATTCTATTCTATATTTAATGGGAAGCCAATGCAGAGAAGCTCAAACAGGATAGAGGGGTCTCTTCTCCCAGTTCTAGTCAGCACACGTGCTGCAGCATTTTGGACCAGCTGAAGCGTCTTAAGTGACTTGCTGGGACAGCCTTAAAGCAGAGAATTACAATAGTCCAGTCTAGAGGTAACAAAAGCATGGACTAGCTTTTCAGCATCGCTCTGGGACAGGATAGGCCTGATTTTAGCGATGCTACGAAGATGAAAAAGGGCTGTTTTTGAAATTTGCTTTATGTGGGAGTTAAAGGATAAATCCTGATCAAATAGCACTCCTAGGTTTCTAAGTGAACATGCACACATGTTCACTGTACTCAGTTCATTGTATATGTAGGTTACTGTTAATTTACACATGCACAACATATTCACCTTACTCTCTCTTTTGTTTGTAGGTCATTGTTAATTTACACATGCACACATGTTCACCTTATTCAGTTCTTTGTATGTAGGTTATTGTTAATTTACACATGCACATGTTTCCCTTCCTCATTTCTTTGTATAAAGGTTATTGTAAATTAACACATAGGCCTACACATATGTCCACATTATGTTATTGGAATGCTTTGTATATGGTTTATTGTTAACATACTCTTTGCACATATCCCCATACGTATTCCTTTGTATAAAGGCTTTTTTAAAATTTACACAAGCATACGTTCACCTTACTCTTCTCTTTGTATGTCGGTTATTGTTAATTTGCACATGCACACATGTCAACTTTTCTGATTTCTTTATACATCTATATATATATATATATATATATATATATATATATATATATATATATGTATATTTTCATTATAACCACAGACATTGATCAAGATTGCCAAGTTACCTTCAAAATTTACCACTGCAGTGATCCAGTGGCCATTGATATCACAATTAAATTTTATTAGTGTCCCCGGGAACCTGTAAATACATATGGCCAGACCTCCAGATCTGTTACTACCATGAGAGAAAATGATACTGTCCCCCCATTGCTTCTTCCAAAAAGTAGTGTCCTCTTCACATGAATGAGTCTCTTGCTTTACAGAATAGAAAAATAGCCTTGCGTTTTGTATTGTCTTTGAGACCTCTTGCATTCAAAGAAGCAAAAGAAACCCCTGACTTCAAGAAAACCATAAATTTCAAAAGACTGATTAAGGGAAAAGAAAAAAAAAAAAAAACAGAACAAAAGTTTTGATTACTAAGGAAAGAAAGAAAATAAGAACAACTAACTTACAAACAAATATAAAACCACTCAAAATCCCCTCTTAGGATATGAGCTGCTGATGAGTCTGCGACAGATGAAACTAAATCTTGCAGGGCTTATTAAATTTATTAAATTTCATTTTCCAAATGTATGTTGGCTTGACTATCTAAAGTTGCAGCAAACCTGCAAAAAATAAAAAGGCTGTCTTAATTGATCATTTTATAGGGTGATATATAAGACTTTGTCAAGTTTATATTTTAGGGAGCTGAAAAAAATCACCCATCCTGACAGTTTTTAAAGCCTTGTACGTGAGGAAAAAAACAAAGACAAAAACAAAAACCGGACTTTACCCTTCACCACCCCTCAAGGATTCTTGAACTAAGTCTTAACATTGCCTGTTAACATATGTTCATGGCTTAAAGAATAGAAACAATGCGTCAAAGTCGGCAAACTAAATTCTAAATTCTGTCCATTTTAACCCTTTAGGGCCTATGATTAATCCTAATCCTATGGTAATTTGAAGACACGGTACGATAACCCTTATATGTCCTCCACTGACACGTTTTTTTTACCGTCAATCAGTGCAGAGGCTCCTCTGAAGCCTGCTCTCCTTCCCTCCTTTCTCACCTGCTCCACTAACGGCCACAGCTTGTTCCTCGCATCTTTGACTTCTTGTGACAAGTCAGAATCAGAATCAGAATCAGAATGGACTTTATTGTCATTATACAAAATGTACAACGAAATTGGAGAGCCTCTCCTTCCAGTGCAATAGATAGATAAGTTAAAAAATATGCAGAAATAGAATAAGTAAAAAGAAATTAACAAGTTGCAGGGAGGCTTTAAATATACAAGATATATACAAGATGAGACGCAGAACTATGCACAGCACAGTTGAAGCTCAGTGTACAATATGAGGTAGATGATAAATATTAATGAATGAAGAATAGTCCAATTCTCAGTTCTCAGTATTTCTATGTTATCCACATAGTATTGCACAGGAGGTAGACATGTATTGCACAGTAGAATATGTAATAATTTTTTAGTGCAAATGATGAATGGTACATACAGATGAGTAAATGTTACATATAACTGTATTGCACATGAGTTGTTAAATAAATATGAGTATCAAGGTAGTGCTAAAAAGTAGCAGCAACCGCAGTGGCAGTGATATAAATATTGCACATTTTGCACTACGCTAATGACCAGAATCGTATGTCGGAGTTCAGGGTGGTGATGGCCCTCGGGAAGAAGCTGTTTCTTAGTCTGTTTTTGTTTTGATGCACTTGTAGCGCCTGCCAGAGGGCAGCAGGTCAAACAGTTGGGCACCGGGATGTAATCTGTCCTTTATGATGTTTCGAGCTCTGCTGAGGCACCGGGTGGAGTAGATGTCCATCAGGGAGGGGAGAGGGCAGCCGATGATCCGCTGTGCTGCCTTGACTGTCCTCTGAAGCCTCCCTCTGTCCGCCTCGGTGCAGCTCCCGTACCAGGTGGAGTCGCAGTAGGTCAGCAGGCTCTCGATGGACGAGCGGTAGAAGGCCAGCAGCAGCTCCCTGTCGAGGTTGTACCTCCTGAGGACTCTCAGGAAGTGTAGACGCTGCTGGGCCTTCTTTATGACAGCTGTGATGTTTGCTGTCCAGGTGAGGTCATCAGAGATCTGGACTCCCAGGAACTTGAATGTGTGGACCCTTTCCACACACTCGCCGTTGATGTAGAGGGGGGGCGGGTCACTCCTGTTCTTTCTGAAGTCCACGATGATCTCCTTTGTTTTTTGAGTGTTCAGGGCCAGGTTATTGTCAGAGCACCAGGTTGTCAGCCTCTGGACCTCCTCTCTGTAGGCTGCCTCGTCTCCCTGTGAGATCAGCCCGACCACTGTGGTGTCGTCAGCAAACTTGACGATGATGTTGTTGTCATGGGCCGGACTGCAGTCGTAGGTGTAGAGGCAGTACAGAAGGGGGCTCAGCACGCAGCCCTGTGGTGATCCAGTGCTCAGACCGCGGGTGGAGGAAAGGTGGGGGCCAAGTCTCACAGTCTGGGGTCTGTTGGTCAAGAAGTCCTTGATCCAGCTGCATGTGAGGGGGGGGAGGCCTAGGGTGTCTAGTTTTATGGTTAGTATGTCCGGGATGATGGTGTTGAAGGCCGAGCTATAATCCACAAAGAGCATCCTGGCATAGCTTTGCTGCTGTTCCAGGTGACTCAGCACCGCGTGCAGGGCTATGCCGATGGCGTCCTCTGTGGATCTGTTCGCCCGGTATGCGAACTGGTGGGGGTCGAGTGCGGGGGGGAGACAGTCCTTGATGTGCTGAAGAACCAGTCTCTCGAAGGACTTCATGATGATGGGCGTGAGGGCAACAGGGCGATAGTCACTGAGGCTGGATGCGGGTGACTTTTTCGGGATGGGGATGATTGTGGCGGATTTCAGGCAGGTGGGGATGACTGCTTGGGCCAGGGAGAGGTTGAAAATCCTGCAGAAGACTCCGGACAGCTGGTGCGCACATGCACGGAGCACCTTTCCAGGTACACCGGCGGGGCCCGGGGCCTTCCTGGGGTTTACTGCTAGGAGCGCACACCTCACATCGTGCTCTCCTACAGTTAGTGGGGGGGTGGTAGGGCCTGGTGGGGGTGGAGACAGGGCTGGAGCAGATGAGTGTCGCTGTGGTGTTTCAAAGTGGGCAAAGAAGCTGTTGAGCTCCTCTGCCAGCGACACGCTCAGGTCTCCTGACGTCACATCACATCCTCTGAAGTTAGTGATGCTCTGCAGTCCCTGCCACACCTCTCGTGGTCTGTTGCTGGGGAGGTGGGACTCTATCCTCCTGTTGTAGTCCACTTTGGCTGTTTTAATTCCTCTTTTCAGGTCAGCTCGAGCCGCACTGTACAGAGCTCTGTCGCCTGACCTGAAGGCGGAGTCGCAGGTTTTGAGGAGGGAGCGGAGCTGGCTGGTCATCCAGGGTTTCTGGTTTGGAAAAACCCGGATGACTTTGTCCACAGACACAGTTCCCATACAAAACTTGATATAGTCCAGTACTGTCACTGTGTATGTTTCCAGGTCTGGATGTTGGAATAGGTCCCAGTCTGTGTGTTGGAGGCAGTCCTGAAGTTCACTGAGTGCATTCTCAGGCCAAGTTGTTATAGTCTTTGTGGTGGACCTGGATCTGCGTCTGAGGGGGGTGTATGCAGGAGTGAGCAGCAGGGAGAGATGGTCTGACTGTCCGAGGTGGGGGAGGGGTGTTGCTCTGTAGCCATGCTTAATGTTTGAGTACACATGATCAAGAGTGTTTTCTCCTCGTGTTGGACACTTGACATGCTGATGAAACTATGGGAGTACAGTCTTTAAATTGGCCTTATTAAAGTCCCCAGCTATAATATGAATGCCATTCGGGTGGGCCCGCTGCTGTTCATTAGTGACGTTCAGCAAGAAAGAGAGTGCCGTGCTAGCGTTAGCATCCGGTGGGATGTAAACAGCGGTGACGATCACAACAGTTAGCTCTCTCGGGAGAAAATAAGAAGAAAATAAGAAAAGTCCTCCATCACTTTAATATTTCTTTCTTTAAGTAAAGCCGATGTTCTAGCGTCCTTACATATCTTATCCCTGTGGGACCGTGACAGGAACTGGACGACGATCCGGCGGCTGGAGCGAGACTCTCCGATGCGTGGACTCAAGGCCCCTACACACCACCACGCGGCACGGTGGCAGAGTGCGCGCAGAGCCAGCGCTGAGCATGGCGGCGGCGCGGAGCAGGAAGTGTTCTTGGCGTGCTTGGTTCGACGAGTGCTCTCAACTATGTAGCAAAAATCTGTAATCCTCCTGAGGACGAGGACCAGAGTAGCAGCATCAGCAACGTGGAGGAGGAGGATATGGGTCCACCCGATCCTGATGGAAAGGCAGGCACTGGAGGAGTACAGGCTCGTTCGGGAGCTGCATTTTCACACAGACCACTTCCAAATGTACATCAGGCTGACCAAGGAGCAGTTTGAGAGCCTGTTGTCCCGAGTTGGTCAAAGTCTGGTAAGAATACAGACAAACTTCAGGCAGCCAGTCTCTCGTAGCACAGTTCAGCTCCGTATCCGCAGCCACTTTTTTTTCTGAGCTGGCCGCTCCTATTGGACGCGCTAAGATGTCGTCACAGCGTGCTGCGCCCGAATTAAAAAAATTTCAATTCAGGCGCTGCGCGCGGTAGCACATACACAATGAATGGGTTTGCCGCCAACCGCCTGCGCTTGCCGCGTTTGGTGTGTAGGGGCCTTCAGCCTGTGCGCGATGTCCACAGAAAGAGGCAGCTGCTCACCGATGTCGGGGGAAATCTGGCTGAAGAGGTCGGTGATAATCTTCTTGATGTTTTCTCCAGTCTGCTCGGGGATCCCTGCGACCCGCAGATTCCATCTCCTTTTGTTGGTGTCCCAGTTGTTGCATTTTTCCCGGAGTGCTGTGTTTTCTTTCTCCAGATCAACTCTGGTCTGGAGCTCATCAGCTTTCTTTTTTACAACCTCCACCTGTTTCCCCATGAACCCGAGGGAATCTGTGACACTTTTCAATGTGTCAGTGTTGTCTTTTACAGTTATTTCTAGCGACCGTAGCCGTCTGAGGGATTCTTCTTACAACCTCTCAACCCCATCCATGGCTGACAGGAGGCGCGCGTGGAGCCCTGGCTGCTCACCTTCCTCGCTATTCAGCGTCTTTGATTTCTTGGCTCGTGGTCTTGTCTGTGGAGTTTCCGGAGAGGTCTCTGGGGGAAGTCCCTCTGAGTTCAATAACATATCCATCACCCCCAGCTGGTCCTCCATTGCTTGTCGTGCATATGAATGCATGTTATCCTGAAGGGGATTTTTTTCCCATATTTCAAAGCGAATTCGGTAATCCGCCCAACAAGTGTAATGCAACGACGACCAGATAAAAAAGTAGGTAGCCAGATAAGAGGTGTAAGTAAAAACTTTTGGTCCGGTCTCGTGTTCTCGTTTCCCCTGTACAATCAGTCATTCAATCATCTGCAGGTGCGATGGGGAGAGCGGTGGAAAAAAAACGCCAGTTTCTGTTCAATTTTTGCTTTCCCACAGTTTAGATAGGCATATCAGGCCCTCGTCTAATGGTAAGTATTCAACAACTTTTTATGTTTTACTCATCATATCGCAGAGAACCCATGTGGACTCATGAAGACGCCATCCTCCCATACCATCCCAATATTATGGCGGGGGAGTTTGTAGAGGCCAGTTTGAAAAAGGCCCTTCTGCAGACTTCACTAGTTTGATTACCCACAATTCATTGCAATACAGACGTGACGTTTTAATTTTTCGATTTATTTATCTGGCCCATATGATCTGGCCTATAAAAGCTGTGCAGTCTGAAGCCGAAATCACGAGCTGAGAAAAATAATGGCGGAAAAAGGATGAAAGCAAGTCTTCCAATGTAAGTAATACCCAAATTAATTAATTAATATTAGTCTGGTTCTGTAAATAAACATTTCTGGTTTTGGATGTGTATAGCCTATGTGTATAAGTGTTGATTTTTTCACTCTCAAAAAAAGCCTATAAATGGGATTTATATCTTATTTGCATGATAGTTTTTCAAACAGTGTCACGGAAATGACTGATACGGACTCCAAGGGTCTTTTTCAAACCAGCCCCGACACACTCCCCCTCCGTAATGGAGTGCACTCCGTCACGGAGGGGGAGTGTGTAGGGGCCGGTTTGAAAAAGGCCCGCACACTCGCAGCTGAATGTAGTTCACTTCATCAAGGTGTAGGGTAGGACTACAGCAGTAAGCTTTGGGATAAAACTTCCCTTCCTCAGGCGGAAGCAGGAAGTGTATGTTGCCATGGTTTCGAAGCGGCACCTGCAAGAGCGGCAGTTTTTGCATTGACCCACCAGTGACTGAAACATGAGCAGATTAGATCCTCTAAAAGGTACAGAGGTTATAGGCGTCTTTTACGTTCGATTACGTAGCAGTGAAATGTGAACCTCTGTACCATTGTTGCTAACGCATTCTGTAAAAAAATCTCTCTGGATATTGATTTTATTCATCTTTATTAAATTATATGAAATTGAACAAAAAATCCTTTAATGCATAATTTAATGTAAGGTCAATTTATTAAAAGTTTCCCAACATATTTTAAACCCTGGCATAATAATATTTATAATAATTTGAGACTGAACTTGAACCCTGATGGTATGTTGTGTTTTAATTTTTAATATGTTTTAATATCAGAGAAGCAAAAAGCAGCTAGGCTATTTTTTTCCTGTAATTTGAGTTTATGAAAAAAAATCCAAAGTAGATAATAAAAAATGAGAAATGGCCTAAAATATTAGCAGAGAACCTTTCTGCAACATGATTTGGATCAGCCTATATAAGCCTAATTAACGTGTCTCAGGTAATTTAAAAAACTTTTTTTTATCCTAGGACAATACAAATTATTTCACTTATTCTTTATCATTCTTTTTCTTACTGAAGAGTTTTCATTTTTGACTCTCACTTTTATGAATTATTTGGTTGTTGTTACATTCCCTTTAAATATAAAACATTTAATCAAATAAACTGTTTTTTGGACTTATGCAGGGCAGGCCTTACTTTCATAATCAGTGACATGGACAACTTAAGTTGTAAACACCTGGATGACAATCATGAAATAGTTGTCTTACTTTAACAGAGTTTGTGCAGGCACTTGCGTGGAACTTACTTTTGTATGTTGCTTCCTCCATGGCTGTCATCGGAAACAATATAGCGCTGCACGTGTTCAGCGAGTCGCCATCCGTGCACACTCGCTTGTGGAGGGTTTTACAGCCCACTACCCCTCCCCGGGAATCGGTATGGGATGGCCCTTAATATGGCGGACCCTCCGCAAGGACGCGCAAACGGAGGGGTAATGGGTAGGGAGAGTGTGTAGGGGGCGGTTTGAAAAAGGCCCACGGATGCAGCCACAGTTATTCTTCCGGACTACAGGGCGGATGAGTTCCGTCTAGGCGGAACTAATGTCAGTGAGGACATTAGTTCCGCCTAGACGGACCGCGGTAAACACAGATAATGCTGCAGCAGGGCATTAGCTGCAGTGTTTTGTGTTTGATAAGTGAGTGAAAAGGATACAGCTGGAATAATGTCCGCTTATACATCCTATTATATGATATATGAAATGATCGCGGTGAAACTCGAGCGGACGTGACGTTACCGAGCGACGGCCAACGGCGGCGGTTACCAAAATGAGGTATTTGTGGACGAGTGACGCTACATAAGTGGGCAACGCGATTTTGGTAGCTGGGTTGCTTGCGGTGTGAACGCAGCATTACAAGAACAAAGGTAAAGTAAAAGGTTAAACCTGTCTTTTATTTACCTGGAGAAAATGTTTAACTCTGTGATCCTCCTCTTCCAAGTTAACAATACATCAATCATAATATAATCTATGATGGCCTGAAGTGGGAGAAGTCCATCTTCAGTTTGATTAAACAAAGTACAAAGAAACAAATCATAACCTGTTTAACTTTTAAGATTGAGATGCTGCGGTCAATCCGACAATCACCTGATGTGTTCAAAAGTTTACATTTTTAATCTGATGATTTACATTTCAAGTTGATCCCTCGATGAAAATGTATTGTAAGAAAATTATCTTCCAATAAATCACTTTCACAGCATAAAAAGTTATAGACTAGTAATTCTCAATAATTCTAAACTTCAGTTTCTACCATGACAAAAAGGTTATGCTTGCGTTCACAATGATTTATGCACAAATGAATATTAATGAAAAAAGAGTAGCTTGAGAGTTCAATTCAGATCCCAAAGAAATGAATAATCATCAGTTCATAAACTATTTTGTAAAAAAAACAAAGCTTCTCAACACAAAACTGCCTCATAAACAGCTCACCTGGAAAACTGAGTAAAGCTATAAAAACAGTAAGTGTTATTCAGGCAGATTAGTTTATTGTTGCGCACATGAACACTATCAATACAGTAGCAGGGCCACTCAGTACAGTAGAAGGTTAGGGCCACTTAAAAAGAAAAGTACATTATAAAGAAGAATGTACAGTTACGAGAATAAAGTAATAAAGTTAAGGGAACAATCTCATAAAGTTGTGAGAATAAAGTTGAAAAAGTTACAAGAATAATCTCAGCACGTTTTTGAGAAAAAGCCCTAAAAGTTAGGAAAATAATCTCATAAAATCTTGAGAATAAAGCCATATAGTTACGAGTTACGTATAACTTCACTCGATGCCCTACATTCCTCATTTTTGTACAGGTGGCTGCCACTCTCTGATAGCCTCTACAGACTAAAATATATATATATTTTTTTTATAACTATATGACTATTTTGTAACTTTATGAGTTTGTTCTTGTAACTTCATGAGATTATTCTTGTAACTTTTCAACTTCATTCTCTGAACTTTATGACTTCATTTTTGTAACTTTATGAATTTGTTTTTGTAACTTTATGAGATTATTCTTGTGACTTTCCAATCTTACTGTTTAACCCTTCTAAAACCACAGGGATCACCGGTGACACCGCTGCGCATATGTATTTCAAATTACCGTAACTCCTCGCTACTTCGTGCAATTTTAATCATTCAAAGTGCCCCTGAAAGCTGTGAAACGGGGCTTTCTGGTGATATTACATGCATTACGGTAATGACTGAGTGCTGTGTGAGGAGAGAGGGGAAATGAGCAGGAGCAGCGGGCGGCGTTTGTGAGAGAGCGGAGGATTCAAATCAACTTTTGGTGCGGTTTCTTGGAGGTTAGGACAGTTTTAGAGGTATAATCTGTGTAAATAAATACGAATCTTGTAAATAATAGGTTTTCCCGAAGTGATTTCATCGTGTTTTTGCAATTTTTGTGTGTTTTTTGATCGAGTTCTTCACCGTGTTTTTTCCGCAGTTTGGCTAGTTTTTCACTGTGTTTTTGCCGCATTTTGGCGAGTTTTTTTGCTGTGTATTTTGCCGTGTTTTTGTAGTTTTGCCATTGTGAATTTTTCGACGTTTTTTGGACATTTCCTTCTTTATCATTACGAGAATATAAGAGGAAATGTCAAGGAAGAGCACATGAGAGAAGAGAGTCCCCAGGAGACTAATTGAGGAAGATGAACAGGAGGAGTCAGCCATGTCTCCGTCATCTTCTCAACCACAGTAAGTAAAACTGTTTCTTTACATTCAATATTTATTTCCAACTTTATAACGTTGTTTATTATCATATATTTTTATAGGGTTTATCTAAATGGTCTTTTATTACTGTGTAAGATATATAACTTACTCCTATTACTTACTTCCTCCTATTTGTATGAATTTGGAACAATTTTTCTTTAAATAAAAAGTAGCCTTGTTTTGTATAAAAAGTGCATGTAATATCAATCACCAATCAAATATTATTTATATAGCACAGTTTATACAAAGTAAATTGCAGCTCAAAGTGCTTTATATGAAGACAAGAGATTGACATTGACAATATGAATTTATTTATTTATTTATTTTAGAAATCCTCCTGATGAAGGGCCAGGGGGAGTTGATACCTCTGATCAGATGTTGGGAACCAACTCGGTGCACAGGAGAACCAGAAGATGGCCAATGACTGTTTTTCAACACTTGCTGGACACTGCTGTCAGAAATAGTTTTATTGTGCGCAAGTAACTCAGGAAGGCACAGCAGCAGAAGGCCATGACACGCCATGCTTTCCAGGAGGAGCTGAGTGCACACTTACTTGGTGTGCCACTGACCGGCCCACCTCGTCCTCCCACTCAAGGCCACTTCCCCATCCCAACCAACAGAAACAAGTGCCCAGACAAAAGACAAAAGACAGCCCACAAAAGCACACTTTGGATGTGTGAAGTGTCAAGTGGGTCTCTGTCTTCAGGTGGACAGGAACTGTTTCAGAGTCTACCACTGCTGAAATACAAAAACGCCTGGCTTTTTGACAACTTATACAGCCTGTAACATGGACTCAGAAAGCTCCAGAAATGTGAAACTGTCTGAAGCTGTTGAAAAATAGTTTGAATTAAATATTTGCAATCTCAAAAATGTTCAATCTGCACTTTTCAAGAACTTATATAAAGAAAGTTGAAGAAAATTCAGTTCCGTTTTTGTCCTTTTCCTTTTATAACACACAGTTTTAGGTATTTTATTACATAAGAATGGTAAATACTTGACAGATTTTGAAACTTCTACTTGTCCTGGAAAAAGGGTGTACATTATTTACACATAGGGCATTTTTTGACAAAATTATTGACAAAAATAGACAAGACCAGGCGTTTTAATAGAAATAGCTATTATCATGGTGCTAAAAGGGTTAACATACTTTTTTTTTTTTTTTTTTTACATTGCCTTGATCGTCTGTTGTACCACAGCACAGGCAACAATTCACTCTAAAACTCATACCCAAGGGGCAATTTAGAGTCACCAATCAACCTAATGAGCCTGTTTCTTGGTCTTTGGAAGGAAGCCAGAGTGCCTGGAGAGAAATCACGCATGCACAGGGAGAGCATGCAAACTCCACACAGAAATGCCCTGACTGGCACAGGGTTTGAACCAGCAACCTTCTTGCTTTGAGGCACCTGTACTACCTGCTGCACCACCCTTTTGCCAAACAGTCTGGCTTAATTTTCCCTTTGGGGTAACAACACCATGGCATCTTATTAAATTAACCCTGCTCAGACAGAAAAACCTTGATGTGCTCTTTAATCTAAGAGGAAATCCTGAGGTGTTGTGGAGCGTTTGCTAAAACCAACCAGTGATGGGCAATAGAAGTTTCTTTCTAACCCACTTTTCCTTGTTACATTTTATCTTATTTTAGGATTTTATATATGGATAATTTGACACATTTTTGCAAATGAACGGCCCACTCACAACTGCGAATGGTTTCTCATCATTCACTTAAAAGAACTATTAAAAAATCTGGCTTGTTCAGGAACATCACATCTCTAGCACAAACCACCACAGCAGCAGGTCAACAAAACAAAGTGGGTAAAAGAAGTGTTTAGGAGTAGAAGAAGATACAATGATAGTAAAAGACAACGTAACATAACATTGGTGAAAAACAAGTCTCAACAAGCACACCAGACTGTTTAGATTTTCTTAAGAGATTATCTAATGACTGTAGGCAGGGGCAAGCCAACACTACCCACTGACTCCCAGTGTTCAAGCTAAGCTAGTTAGTAATGGGTGAGCTCTACCGGTTTCTTCCTTCTTACTGCACACAGATGAAATAATGGGGTCTATCTGCTTGTCATGGATTTAGAAAAGGAAACAGAGGTCTTGGTTGCTGTTGATGCCAGAATTCTTTCAACTGTTTTATTCACGTCAAAGTCTCTGAAATGTTCCTACACCCTCTGACCCTTTATTTTCTGAGCAGATGCAAGACTAACTCCTCGTCTTCAACCAGAGAGAGCCCAGTGTCCAAGGCTGTGCCTTCATCTTCATCTTTCTTCCTCTTTATCCCTGTGATCTCCATCTCTTGGTCATCACTGCTCTCACTCTGGTGATGGCGTTTAGCTGGCCTTATCTCTGCCTCATGTTCGTTATCCTCACTTGAGCGTGGTTTATCAGGATCTGGCAAGCTGCTGGGATCAAACTCATCCTCGCTGTTATTGGCCAGATAAGCCACCACGTCATCTTCTTCCTCATCCTCAGATTGTTGCCTCTGCTGCTTACTGGCCTCCCTCCTTGCTGCCTTCGCCTTTAGCCTCTTCTCTCTGTGTTTGGCTTTCACTTTGCGGCTAAACTCCTGCTTGTCATACTCCTGGTCCTCTCGTTTCATCCTCTCTTTGGCCTTTTCTACATTTATACCCGAAACCTCCTCCCCATCGCCATCATCTTCACCAGTCACTATCCTTTGGGCAGGAGGCCATAGCTGTACTGCCTCTCCTTGTTCATTAAATGTGACTTTGGTGTTGACCTGAAACTTTCTCTTCAGGGCCTTTTTGGCTTCTTTAAACTTCGTCTCTTTTACTACTTTCTTTTTCGAGGGCTGGGCCGACTCCGGAGCCTCCTGGTCTCTGATCAGATTGAAAACATCCTTCCTTTTGACAGTAAGAAGGTCAAAATCTCTAAGATTGTCATCATCCTCGTGGGCACCTGCTCCTGGCAGAAGCTGCTTCGACTGTTCAAACTCTTTCTTCTCATCCTTTTCTGCATGATCACTTGAAGTTTCTGACTCGGAACTTGAAGCGTCCTCAGGAGGCATGTCTCGTTGGAGCTGTGCATTGAAGCTCTGAAGCTCTTCCTCTTCCTCTTCTTTGGACAACTCTTCTTCTTCTTCTATCTTCTTTTTCTCAGCTCTCCATGCCTGAGCTTTATCTAAGAAGCGCACCCGCGGAGCCACAGCAAGCCCAAGAGAAACGGCATAATCTTGGATTTGCAGTTTGAAGACATCAAACACTTCTTTGTTCTTCATCAGGTAAACAGAGCGCAAGTATGAAATAAAACACCTCTGAGCTCGCTCCTTCTGCTCCTTTTCCTGGGCGAGGAAGGCCTCCAGTTTCTGCTGGACATTCTGCAATTTTTCTTGATTAACCTGGGAACAATTAGAAAATACGATCAGTAGAAATTAGCCAGTGTCTTTTGTTCTTCAAGTAACACTCCAGTATTTTTGTTTTTGTGTCTTACCACACTCCTGAGTCCCTGATAAGCAGATAGACTGTAACAAGAAAGAGATGGAGAAAAATCGCCAACTGCTAGTTGGCTTAGTTCAAACGCTGCAAGTATACCGATACTGCTTTGGCCTGCCTCTGCCTACAGTAACAACATAACTCTAGATGGTCCTATGTGGCTGTTGTTACTCGTTTTTTACCCTTTTGTTTTAACTTCTACTATCAATATGATCTCAGTCTACTCCTACAGAGAGACTTCGTTGTTTGACCCATTTCCACTGTGGGTTTTGGACGTGGCTTTCTTCTTTGAGTTTAGTCTTTTGAGCAGCCCTTTTAAATGAATAATGAGAACAGATTCACAGTTGTGAGTGATACGTTTGTTTCTTAAATTTGCAGGCAATTTGCTGTTAATAATGGCACGTACACATTTGGCTTACTTACAACTGCAAATCGGTTCTCATCGTTCAATTAAAAGAGCTTTTCAAAATACTCAACACAATTGAAAGTCACATCTTTTAGAAAACCAACGTGGAAGTAGGTCAACAAAACAAAGCCTCTGTTTAGGCGTCGAACAAGATGATATGAAGGCAGTAAAAAATAACATAAAACAAAGGGGTAAACAAAATAACAGGCACACAGGACCACCTAGAGTTATCTGATGACTGTAGGCAGAGGCAGGCCAAAGCATTACCCTTATACTTCCAGTGTTTGAGCTAAGTTTGTTCGCGGTTGGTGATCTTTGTCTATTTCTTTCTTGTTACTGGACACACAGTCAAAGAACTGTGTCTATTTGCTTGTCAGGGACTACGAAGTGAGATAAGACAAGAAAAAACAAAAATGTTGGAATGTTCCTTTAAAAAAAAGAATAAAACAAACAAAAAAATGACACCAGAATTGAACAGAACAAGTATTGGGTTTATTTAATCAAAATGTTAATGTAATGAAGAAATTCTCAGGTGCTAAAAAGAGAGCATCATTAAAATTGAACATTTTCAGTTGTATCTGTTGAAAGAAAATGTGTGTGTGTGTGTGGGGGGGGAGGGTCTTTAACTCTAGATTTTATCAGTTACGCATAGCATCAAATTTTTACCAACATCAATTGTGCAGATATTCTTCGCTAAATGTCACCATTTTAATCACTATTTTTTTAAGGTAGACACTGTGATAAGAAGGTGAAACACTAGGGTAGATTCATACATTCTGTACTTAAGATATCAAGTGCTAAAAGGGTATATATATATATATATATTATACCCTTTTAGCACTTGATATCTTAATCTATGTATATATATATATATATATATATATATATATATATATATATATATATATATACATATACATATATATATATATCTTAATCTATATAAATATATATCTTAATCTATATATATATATATATATATACATACATATACATATATATATATATACATATACATATATATATATACATATATATATATATATATATATATATATATATATATATATATGTATATATATACATATACATATACATATACATATATTAGGGATGCACCGATCCAGGTTTTTTCACTTCCGATCCGATACCGATACCTGAATTTGGGTATCGGCCGATACCGATACTTTTCCGATACCACGGCTATTATTGCTGGAATATTAATATTATCAATATTGTTGAAATTATGTGTAAAATTTGATTATGAGGCTGTAATTAACCACAGAACAGTTATTTACATAGAAGATAAACAAAAAACATACACCTGCAAGGGCTTTAAATTGAATAGCAACATTTACTGAATGAAGTGCAGAACACTGTTAGGATACAGTCAATCTCCATAGAGACGAGGGCTGCTTGATATGAACAGCAAAGTATGGGTCTTGTAGCAGGTCTGTTTCCAATTGTCTCACTTTTGATATAAAATGTGTATCAAGAAGACAGTGTCTGTTGTTCTAAACTATTTACACTACCAAAAAAATAATAACACCATAAGGGCTGCTGCTTCTGAACAGCACACAAATCAAGTATAGTGCAGCAGCTTTCATAAGTGACATATGAAATAACTGTAAACATCTCTACCCCCCCCAAATAAAATATAATAAATTAAAAATAATCCTGGTGTTCGATCACGTGGTGCCTTTTCATATATATAAATAGTACATAAATATTTGAATGCAAAATATTGAGTGTAGCAGCACGGGGCTCCTGGAGCAGTGGACCGTTTCATCAGAGAGCGCTGTGAGCGCAGCTTGACCCTCAGACACATCCGCTGCTCTGCTGATCTCAGTGCCGAGTTTCCACTCTGAACGGAACGGACTAAATCTGATGAGAGCTGTGAGGACATATTTTTGGTTCTACACCGTTGATGGCAAACTTAAAATCAAAGACCAGGCTGTGTGTTCTGTGAAATACAGTTCAGTCACTCGTCCTCCTCTTATTTGCGGGCTCAGCCGACGGCTTTTCATCCGGCCGAGTGCAGCAGAGCTTCGTCAAGAGTTTTATCCCGTGTGGCTGTGTTGTTTTCAGCAGGGTGTTTACCGAAAGGGCGGATGATTGAGTCTCTGTACCTTATTTTCGAGGGGCATATCCGAAAACCGTTCGGCTTTGATTTTGAGGAGAACTGACAGAATTACTCCACACAGCAGATATGTTGTTGTTAGCGCTTGTTTGCTCAGGTGGCTAATAGACGGTGTCACACTCACAGGGGCACTATGCTCCGCACACACTGGCTGGCTGCAAACTGTGGAATGGATTTCTTGAAATGAGGAGTGGCGTCACATCTCTCCTGTGTGTTGTGTGTTGGATCGGGCGCCCCGTGGCACGCGGATCGGACCGATCCGATCCGTGAATTATGCCTGGATCGGACGCCGATACCGATACTGGATCGGATCGATCCCATCCCTAACATATATATACATATACATATATAGATATACATATATATATACACACATATATACATATATATACACATATACATACATATGCATATATATATATATATATATATACATATATACATACATATATAAATATACATATACATGTAGGGGCGGGAGAAAAAAAATCAACACATTAGTATCAGGATTTTTGGTTTGATGATTTTTAAATAGATTTTTCTGGTCAAAAATCATGTTTTTTCTTCTAAACTGAAATGCCTCATTTTAGTCTGTTTATAAGACACTTTTAAATGCAATCCAGGCTTTTGAACAGAGAGTACTAACAAGTGGTTAAATATATTGCTGAATAATTCCTACAAACGGACTCACATGTAATATGTACTTTTCCTGATATCGTCATCAATGTTAATCTTTTTTGCTGGTGTTTAAAAAGCTAACAAAAGATTGCAAAAATCGGCAAATTGTAGAATCGCAAACTAAATCAAAGCACACCTAAAAAAAAATTCAAAAATCTAATCGGGAGATTAACGAATTGACCCAGCCCTAGTATATACGTGTATGAGAATATATACATATACATATATATATATATATATATATATATATATATACATATACATATATATATATGTGTGTGTGTGTGTATATATATATATATACATATACATACACACACACACACACATATATATGTGTGTGTATATTAGGGGTGCAACGGTTCAGTTAGCCCACGGTTCGGTTTGTATCTCGGTTTTGGGATCACGGTTTCGGTTCGGTTTCGGATTTTGCATTTAAAAAAAACAAGAAGTTTGACTTTCCAATTATTTTGCTTTTAAGAAAACTATATTATGACAATGCCCCTTGGTCTTAACTATTATTTGGCTTGAATAAAGTATTATGACATTTATATAAAACACTTCAAATGTAAACATTTTAAACTGTTAGAGTGCCTCTTAGCTCCCTGGCTCGTGTAGTGACTGACTACTGAAATACAATTTACTATTATAGCATTTTTTTGTCCTAAAATAAAGAGTTTTAATTGTTTTTCCAGCTACAAGCTTGATTAAACAATGGATAAAAGGAGTGATGAGAAAAAGAGAGAGGGCTGGGCAATCGACTGGCATCTCCATTACATGCACAATAAACAATAAACGTGAATGAATCATATGTTTGTATTATGATTTCTGATAAACTTTGTTTATTAACACTGCGCCGAATTTTTGAATCTATTTGTCAGACTAAAATAACAAGTTTACAGGACGTGGAGACTCTGATGATACCGCTGTCTATCTCATCTGTGCGTATTTGCGCGCTGCTGTATGTTCCTATGAGACAGAGTCAGTCAGTGAACAGTCTGATCCTGTTTGATCTGCTCCCACACAAACTAAGAAACATCAGAACAGATGATAAAACTAAGCTTTTGCCTTTTTTGTTAACCTGTTCAGCACACTATGGCTCTGAGATGTTTGGCTCTCCAGCAGCGATCTGTCATCAGCACGGTCGGCAGGAGAGAGCGTCCGCCTTCAGGTTCATAAGAAATAAAATATAGCCGTCATTACTTTAATAAGAGATCACTCAAGGTGAGCTGCTGTAACATCAGGTTCTACGTTATGGGAACAAACTTCTCCAGCATTGTGAAGCTCACTTTTGCTCTGTGTTTGTTGTTTCTCAGCACACCGTGTTGTGCTGTTGTCATTACTGTTAAACTGAGCATGCGCATCACTTCTGCAGCCTGAGCTGTTTTCTCTTCCTCGTCATTATAATCCATAAGGAAACCGCCCCACACCGCAGACTGAACGAAGCCAGTGCTTCTTCAAACTCCGGTCTCTCCACCTCTCCGCTCGCCATAACTTTTCTGACAGTTTTTCTCCGTCTTCGTCTCAGTTTTTGTGAGGCCGAGCCGAGCATAGACATTACGGAACCGAGCTCCAGAGTGAGAGACGCCGCCATGTGCCCGGCTCCTATTACACAGTAGCGATTGGATATTCACTAGCGGGGCGGGGTTTTGTACAGAGCAGTGCGAGGAGGGAGGGCTTGTCAGCAGAGCCGAAGAGCAGAGCAGGCACTGGCTAGAGAAATCCGTCTCACGGCTGTAAGAAATGAATTAATTGCAAAACCGAAAAACCGCGCTTCATAAAGGCGAATTGAGCCGTGCAGGGCGAACCGTACGGTTCGGCTTTAAACCGTAAACCGTTGCACCCCTAGTGTATATACATGTATACTTATGTGTTTATATACATGTATATAGATATACAGTACAGGCCAAAAGTTTGGACACACCTTCTCATTCAATGTGTTCTCTTTATTTTCATCACTATTTACATTGTAGATTCTCACTGAAGGTATCCAAACTATGAATGAACATGTGTGGAATTATGTACTTAACAAAAAAGTGTGAAATAAATGAAAACATGTCTTTTATTCTATTTTTTTTTCAAAGTAACCACCCTTTGCTCTGATTACTGCTTTCCAGACTTCTGTCATTCTCTTCATGAGCTTCAACAGGTAGCCACCTGAAACGGTTTTCACTTCTCAGGTGTGCCTTGCCAGGGTTAATTAATGGAATTTCTTTTTTTTTTTGTATAAATACTTACTTTTTATTCATTTTTTCCACAACATTAAAATAAAGCAAATATTTGAACTCAGAACAATTGGTGTCAGATAACAATAGATAACTAGAGAATTTGCATTTCCATGCAGGAAATGCGTTGAAATGCTGAGTGTGACTGCTGAAACTGTGAAATGAAATTGCTAAAAGTAATGCAAAAAAAGTAGAAAATGTGACATGAATAGTTTTAATCAGTAAATCAGGGCTGCAAATGTGTGAAATGTGCAATAAAAATGTTTGCAGAAAATTATAGATAATGGAGCTCAGGTCCGCAGGTCACGTGACCATGCTCTAACTTCAAAGAAATGTGCAAAAGTTGATGCAGCCTCAACAGTCATATCTCAGAAACTGTAGCAGATAGTGAAAAGTGCACTAAAAACTGTTTGCAGCTGTGAAAGAAAGCAGAAAATGAATGACTGTTTTGTAACATGGTTAAATGTGTTGATATCTGTAGATGTACCTAATAAAGTGGCCAGTCAGTTTAATACATCCAAAGTAAGGTTGAGAGTGTAAAGACAAGCATGATTACGCTATTGTAATGAAGAATCTGTACTAGATGGAAAGAAAAGTACATCTGCCTCAGCCTGGATTTGACCCGGGTCTCTCGCTCCATAGTCCGCTGCTCTAATCTTTCAACCACAGGGCTAAATTGCTGAGTCATGGAAAGCACGGTATTTCTCCTGTTTGTCTCATAGAGCACTCTAATGACGCTCGGTACTTCCGGGTAAACGAACGCTCGCTGTGTCTAAACCGGAATAGATATCAGGAAAAGGATTTCACCGTGAGCATCCCAAGAACCTGCTAAAACGTGTAATATAATTCTCATATCTGTACTGTTCAAAATGTTAACACAGTGACGAGTTAAAAATGCGCTTCAAACTGCGGCACTCGGCTGTCCGGGACTTCGGTCTGAAGTCACGTGACACGCTGAACACACACAGATCTCCTCAAAAGTTGGTGTTGCTTAAAAAAACATATTTAAAAAACTGTAGAAGCCAGCAAAAAGCTGAAGATATGTAAAAATAGTTGAGAAGTCAATCCAGCTTTTAAAGCATGAATGAAGTCTGTAGGTGGAAGCATGCCCAATCTGTGGAGCTTCAAATTTGCTGAAGTTTTCAGCAGACCAGCGGAAATGTCCCATTGATGTCAATGTAAAAATACATGCAGAAATTATTTTTTATTGTAAAAAGTATAACTGTTAAACCTATGAAAAATACAAGCGCACCTCTTCTGAACATGCTGCATATGTCAATTTTTTTCTGTGAAGATCTGTGCAAATTTGAAGCCTGTGAAAGGTGCCAAAATCTGAAGGAATAAGAAGAAGAAGAAGAAGAAAAAGAAAAAGAAGAAGAAATTTTAGGAAGAACAATATGTTGAAATGCTGACTCAGCATTTCAACATAATTACTCACTTCTAAATAGTACTCTCTTCAGACCTTGTGGTGGGTTTTAAAGTCAGTCCATTTTTCCCATTTTTCAAAACATGAAAGCTGTTGCAGTCTTAGAGAATATGTAAATTTCTCCATCTCAAGAATTTCATCAACAATGTCCAACCAATTTCTTTGAGTGGGAGGATCCTCCTTAAGCCACTTTCTCGTAATAGCTTTCTTAGAGGCTGCCAGAAGTATTCCAGTCAGGTATCTGTCTCTGCTGTGTATGTTTCCAGGTGTGAAGTTTCCAAGATATAATACCTCAAAAGTCTTGGGAAGATCATACTGTAATATACTTTTGATTCCTTCCCACACATCGTTCCAAAACTTGGTCATCTTTCCACATTTCCAGAAGACATGTACACGGTCAACATCATATTCTCCACACAGTCTCCAACAGGGCTGTGGGACAGGTGAAAGTCTTCTTTTAAGTTTCGGTGTAATATAAAATCTAACAAGATTTTTCCAGCAGAACTCCTTCCACATTCTAGAATTTGTAGTTCTACGCTGGTTCTTACACATGTTGTACCACTCTTCCTGAGATATTCCCATGTCAAGTTCCTTTACCCACTTATCTCTGATGTAGAAAGTTGATGTTGTTCGGTTTTTCACCATACATTGGTACAATGTCAAGATCAGTCTTTTGACTGTGCCATTATATGCTTTACAGAGAGTTGTGGTTATAGAGTTCAGTTCACCTGGGAGATCTGGCTTTATTTCTTTATTATAGTAATCTCTGACCTGTAGATACATATACAGATCTTTGTTTTCTAAGTCGTACTCTCTCTTTAATTTCTGGAAGCTTTTAATTTCTCCTTTTTCAATTATTGTGTTAGTAATTGTTATACCTTTATTTGCTCATTGTTTAAACCTTTGGTTTAATAATCCAGGTTTAAGGTGTGTATCATGGGCTAACCATTTTAGAATCATTGTCTCTCTCTCCAGATTATATTTCTTTGTAACTTTAAACCAGATCTCCAATGTGAACCGGGTTATTGAATCTAGTGTACCCACATTTTCTTTGTACATAAGTTTGTTTGCAATCATACTCTGCAGGTGTTTTATATTTGTATTTAACTCAATTTCTTTCCATCTTGTAAAGTAACTTGAATCACACCAGCACAGAAGTGGACGGAGCTGCGCGGCATAGTAGTACTCTTTGAGGTTTGGCAATGCTAACCCCCCCTCATCTTTAGGTATCTGAAGTGTTGAGTATTTTATTCTAGGTCTATGTCCTTTCCAAATGAATCTTGATATTTTTTTGTCCCATTCTTGAAATTGAGAGGGAGGGATAGCAATCGGCAAACACTGAAATAGATATAGAATTCTGGGTAATATATTCATTTTTATAATCTCAATCCTTGAGCTGAAATCAGTTGTCAAAATTGACAATTTTTCCATGTCCCTAAATATGTCCTCATTTAGAGGTATGTAGTTGCACTGAAATAAGTCTGGTAAAAATTTTAGTGATGTTTATACCTAAATACTACATTGTTTTTTTTATTCCATTGGAAATTAAATTTTTGTTGAATATCTCTAGTTGGTGAGTAATTAAATGTCAAAACCTGTGCTTTCTGGACATTGAGTTTGTAACCTGAAAGATACCCATATTCATTTAATAATGTCATCAGCTTTGGCAGACAATAGTTTGGTTGATTTAAATACACAAGCACATCGTCCGCAAAAAGTCAGATCTTGTGCTCTGAGCCTCCCATTTTAACACCCTTTATCTCCTGATTTTGCCTCAAGGCTTGGGCAAGTGGTTCTATAAATATAGAAAAGAGGATGGGAGAAAGACAACAACCTTGTCTTGTGGATCTCTCTAATTTGAATTCTTTGGTTAAATTTCCATTTATTTTTATTTTTGCCCTTGGAACCTTGTATAGAGTTTTAATTATATTAACTGAGTCATGGGTGAACCCAATTTCTCCAAGCAGAGATATAGAAACTTCCAGCAGACTCTGTCAAAAGCTTTTTCAGCGCCCAAGCTGATTAGTAAAGCACTTATTTTCCTTTTTTGTATTTCTTCGATTACATGTAGTGTCCTTATATTGTCCTGTGTCTGTCTTTTCTTTATAAAACCTGATTGATCTTCATGAATCAATTCGGGTAAAAAGGTTTCAAATCTGGCACTTAAAATTGATGTGTATATTTTGTAGTCAATATTTAATATTGAAATTGGCCTATAATTTTCACATAATTCTTTGTTTTTGCCTTCTTTAGGGATCATTGTAATAATGGCATCTTTCCATGAAGGGGGTAAGTTTCCATTTTTAAGTGTATGATTAAGTGATGCAAGTAACATTGTGCTTAACTTCTCTCTTAAAACCTTATACCACTCAGGTGGAAAGCCATCACTTCCTGGAGTTTTATTGGACTTAAATTTCTTGATTGCCTTTTCTAGTTCTTCTTCTGTAATCTTTGAGCATAAATATGCATTTTGAGTTTCCCCAATGTTGGTAAATCCAGTGGTTCTAGAAATCTTGTAATGGCCCCTCATCCCCTGACTCAGGTTTTGAGTACAGTTTTTTGTAGTATTCCTTGAATACACTTTCTATTTCCTCTGGTTTATATATCAGCGTGTTAGATGAGGGTTCTCTAATTTTGTATCCAGCACTAAGTTTTTGTTTATTTCTTAGTCGCCTTGCAAGTGATTTAGATGCTTTTGGCCCTCCTTAATAATAGGTTTGTTTTTGGAATCGTATTTTCTTCTCTACTTCTTTCTCTAGGATTTCACCTATCTCTTTCTTAATTTCTTTTATTTGTCTATATATTTCTGGTTCATTTGTATTTTTGTGAGTTAGCTCTAGTCTTTCAAGTTCTTTTACTTTATTATTGTGTTCTTTTAAAGCTATGGTCTATGATTTGGAAGCTTTGTACATATTAATAACACCGTTTATAAGGCTGTTATGGTCCTGTGGTCCTATCTACACAGTATAAAGACCAAAAAGAACGAAAAAAATCCATTCAGTATATCCGCTGAAAAGCTGCATACTAGCTGACCAATCAAACCTAAGAACCTGCGAGGATCGATTGGTCCGTGAGTTGGTCTGTGAGTCCATCCAATCCTCGTCTCCCTCGCTACGCAGCGTCATGCCCATGGTCCCGCCTCCTCCCCTCTACCTCCGGTGAGCAGCTAGCAGCGTTAGCTACTGAACCGGAAAAGCCTAGCGCCGAGACCGAAGCTGCCTCCCTCTCCCACGGGGCCCAACGGAGCTCTGCCCGCGGGTTGAGGCCTGTTAGTGGGCTAACGGCTAACGAATAGCCTCAGCTGGCCGTCAGACCTTCAGCATCGACCGTTTCGCCCCTGGTTGATCAGGTAATGGCTTTGTTTACTACAGTGGGAGATGTCTGCTGAATAACTCTGGTTAGTTTGTGCCTGCACGGGCTAATAACTTGTAGGGGAGCGGGTTAGCCTGTTAGCCGCTAATCGTTTGCACTGTAAGCTGAGCTGGGGAGGACAGGCTGAGAAAGATAAATCCTCCCCCACACTCGGCTCCGCTCTGGCGGCGCCAGACCCGCATTGCCGCCGGTCCAGTTGAAATGGCTACTGCTGTGTGTTATAAGTGAGATGTCTGTCGTGTTTGATACTTTCAGTTGAGCTGAGCTGTTTTTGATTGAGTTTGCT